>JAPFRF010000004.1:114951446-115323946 GCA_029282475.1 Phrynocephalus forsythii | reverse complement strand
TGTGCCTTGTATTCTTAGAGAAGAGAAGCATGTTCCTAGCTTAGCAAAATGGCTGTTAGAATAGGTATAGTTAGAAAACTCCCATATACCCTTCCCTTCTAATTAAATAAATAGGTTTTTTTAATATAGTAACAGAAGAGGTGTCTCTCTCATTAAAGCAACTAAAAATCATTTGCAACCACCGATCCAACGAAGATCCCCAACACATGGCGTGAACGATGACCCCCCAAAACAACAACAACGTGGGATAAGGAATTCTGCAAATTGAAGTCATAGCTATTCCCAGCGTTGAAATGGCTCCTTGTATCCATGAAACAGAGGGGTTTGGGGTTTTTTTGCACATATACAAAATAGGTCAACGATGGAAAGTCTTGCAGATTAGAGAGAAGGTAGTAGCTGGGGAAGGGCAGTGATGATGCGTACAGAGGGGTGTGGAGAGAAAGAGAGCAAAATGTCAAGAACTATGTTAAAAAAAAAAAAGATCAACACAAGAAGAAACTGATTCTCTCTAGCACAGTGGTTCCCAATCTGGGGGTCGGGACCCCTTTGGGCGGGGGTCGAACGACCATTTCACAGGGGTCGTCATGAGGCAGTGAAGAAAAAGTCACAAATGACTTGGGTCTAGAGGAGGAGGTGGAGAAAGGGGGGAAAGAGTGAGTTACAGCTTGATGGGTTGGAGGGGACGTCAGTCAATGGCACTGGAGGCTGCGATTGGCTGAGGGTGCCTGGAGAGGGAAGTTCTCTATGGCACCTGCGGCAGTGGCCTGCCAAAGGGGGCCCGTGGCCTCTTCCAAGCAGGGCAAGGGGCCACCACAACATGAGGAACTGTATTAAAGGGTTGTGGCATTAGGAAGGTTGGGAACCACTGCTCTAGCATGTCCTCAAAGCATGGAAAGGTTTAGAATAGAGATGGGGATGAATAAAAAATGAATCAGGATATTCAAGAAATATTGCTGATTCATTTAAAATTATTCCCTTCATATTTGTGGGGTCCAGAGACCCTGACAAACACAAAAGGATGACTATTCCCCCTTTTCATTTGTCCCCATCCCCCCCTTTAGACAGCCACGGGACATCTAAAGAAAAAAAAATGAAGCAATGAGCCAGTTTGTTGGGTCACCCGCTCCTGGGCCGGGGATTTGTGGTTCATGGTTCATCAACCATGACAGACCAGGAACCACGACGAACCGGGGTTCGTTCCCATATCTACGTTGGAATTGTATAGACTCCCCTCCCAAATTTCACCTTAAGCAAAGTTTAGTGCAAATCTGAATCTTCAGCCTTGGGGAAATTATCTGAAGATCCCTGCCAGAGGAGTTTTGAAGAGGTGAGTAATACTTCTGAGAAGATTTCAGTCCCTGAACAAGAGCTTGATGCTTTTGGTTCATATAAGAGGCCTCAAGACCGCCAGCCATTTCTTCCCATTTCAGATCTCCCCTTTTTTACTTCCCGCAAATGCCAGAGCTCTTAATTTATAAGCTTCATACTCAAGCCTTGTTTTATTTCTTTTTCATTTTTTACAGGAAAGTTGCTCACGACACCTCTTTGGAGCAGGATTCAAGGAAAAGGCCACCTCTTCCAGATCTGGCGCTTGCAATTTTCAAATCCTGTCTTCATTCTCTAATAGTTCCTCTCTGCTCTGAGGCTGTGACACAGTCTTAATTTTCTACGAACTGGAATCAGAAAACTGTCAGAGAGGCTCAGCGTTTACGATACCAAGGGAAATGGTTGCCCTGGAAACAGCAAGCACATAAAAAAGTATTCAGAACAGACCCTGTTTCGTCTCTGTTTTAAGCTTCTGCTGATAGGAGAATCAAATCTAATTCAGGCCTTTTTTATTGTTATTTTATTTAAGGTGAACAGCAGGGCAAGGCTCCATCGCCCTGCCTATGGTATCCTGCCACCTAGAGGGCACAACCTACAAGTGCAGCATCAAAGGATGCTTCCAGCTCTGGTCTTAAGCACATCTGGAGAACTCTCCTGAAGCCAACTGATCCTATTACACAAGGAAGTCCATAACCTGGAGGTTTAAATAGGATGCAAAAGCACTCTGTCCCCATTGCCTTTCCTTCTGCTCTGGCAATAGATATATAACATTGCATATGCATTAAATCTACACATTAAGGTCCTATCATGGCTAAGGGCCATTGATTGAGTCCTTCTCCTTCCAAGAACCATAACATCAGAGAATTATAGGCCTGGGCAATGCCCTAAGGATTAACTGGTTCCAGTGCCCTCCCAGTGTTGGAAATCCACAGCCAAAGCATAGCTGATAGATGGCTTTTCAAACTCAGTTTAGAGCTGTGTACTAGGTACACAGAATCCACCAGCTTCTGAAGTTCCTAACTAAAGAGTTACTTTTCACTGCATTTTTAAAGAAAACCTTAATGCTGCAAGATGTCAATCATTTATTTATTTGCAGTAGCCATGGCCTTAGAAAAAAAGGACAACATTTAAATAGATATTAAATTGGCACACCAAAATCATAATAGTAAATACATATACATGCAACATTCCTATACAAGATCTGGACAAGTAATCTATAAAGGATTATTATTTTAAAATCATAGTTGGCCTCATTTTAATTGCTGATGCTAAAAATTTAGCTGTCTGTAGTGTCACCTGTTTGTCTCGGTCACTGAGGAGTAAACATATATAGAAATCAGATGAACGACCTGGCTTCTTTACTAAGATGGGGAAAAGTAATTCTTGCCGCACCTCTCTATAAAAGGAGCATAACAGTAACACATGGGCAAGTGTTTCAACACCTCCACCACATGGACATGTGCGATTTTGTGGAGGTACGCTGCAAGATGTTGCAGCAGTGAAGTTCCATCCACACTGCTGCAAAAGCCACTTGAACAGCTGTACCAATAAAGAGTAAAGTTAAACCTTTCTAAATTCATAATTCAACTTGCACTGGTTATGCAATGATCATACATAGACATTGCAAATAATTAGTTATCGCTGGCTACTTACTTCTGAACAATGTCACATACTCTCCTTCCACTTATATATGGTAACTGAGCTAGAGCGATTGCCCCTTCCTTGCCAAAACCTGGGTTAGAGTTTGGTTCTGGTCTGATTCCATGTCAGTGATTTAAAAAAAAAAGCCTGCAGAGGGACTTATGATATATCTGGTGCTGCATCTGAAGGTGAATTAGACAAAACAAGTGGGATTCTCCTTGAAGGCTGGGGCATGTTCCATAATCTTAATTGATCTGGAGAAAGGGAACAGCAGGGGTCCATATTTAATATTTCAGCAAAAAGTCAGCAGGGGCTGCCTTTCTGTATTTACAAAGCAAAACTGAACCAATGAATAGGCCTTGTCTTTCCTATTCATTAGAAAACCCTGTTGACTTGTAAAAAAGGAGGTACATTTTGGGTCTGCTTTTGTCAGCAGATTTAAGGGGCAGCAGACAAATATAATAATAATAATATATACTTGTGCCTGACACAAAGCAGTGCAGCAGTAACGTAGATCAAATGTTAGTATTGATATAAAGGGTTTGCAGAGTTAGTCTATCAGAAAGACAATGACAATGAATAGAGTAAAAACTCATATATTCATATATACATCAAAATATATACAGCATAACAACCAAGCATTATATACAATATAGCAAACAGACAAACAGAGTGTGGGGTGAACTGTTCTCACCATAACAGTCCCCAGTTACAAATGGTAAGCTAGTGCCTTTTATACTTATTCAGCACTCATAAGATCTGATGCAATCACTAATTAACAATCTGATGCAATCTGATCTATCCATTACAAATCATGATGTTACAATCAGTTCCACCTGCACTTCATCACTTAACATGCCTGTGATTACTAGTCTCTAACACTTGTGAATTAACATCATGACACTGCAGAATCTAACTGCCTCCATTTTACAATTCACTTTACACATTCTGTTAAATATACATAACATATGTTTTGTCAACTTTTACATATGTTGACACCCCTCCTATATTTAACAGATTTCAACTCCTAGCCTTTTCTTAAAACATACATGTTTATCTTTACACAAAGGCTTTGTAAATATGTCAGCATAATTATCAACACTTGTACAATATTCCAATACAATCAAATGTTGTTCTATGCAGTCCTTCACATTCTGGTAACGGATCCCAATGTGCTTGCTTCTGGATCCGACTTTCTGATTCTGTGTTAATTGGATACACGAAAAAGAATCATTATATACTTTGACAGGTAGTTTTACATTTACATTCACATCCTTTAACAACTGTACTACCCAGGTTAACTCACAACACAAATCACTCACAGCCCCATACTCAGCTTCTGTAGAAGAACACGAAATGTACCTTTGTCTTCGGGCTTTCCAGACAATTAGTGAGTTACCTAAAAATATGGCATATCCAGACATTGACCTCCTTTCTGGACTTGAACCCCAGTCAGCATCTGCATAGCTAATTAAATCAATATTATCACATATGGATACTTTTAACTTTTCATGCATTGTTCCCTTAAGATATTTCAAAACATGCTTTATACCTTTCCAATGCTTCATCAACAAATACTATCAATATCAAAAAACCTTTTGCCAGTCTAGGCCGCAATAATGAGACAACACAGTTTTAAGTTGGTTTAACATGGGCCACGATTTATTGAATACAGGAAGCAAATATTAACTGTAGGCATAACGATTTAACTCAAGGAGGGCCTGTGAGGTAGCGCACACAATTATGGATGGGATGATTTTACACGGCCCCTTTGACAACAACCCGTTGGCAGCCCTCTATGGGATCGTGTGATTATTGTTAATTAGTTCCCTATCTAAACCCTACTCTAATTTACTTGAGGACTGCCGGGACCTTGCAGATATTAATTAAACCATGGGGCCGTGACATAATCAATTTATAAGCGCTACCCGCCAAATCGTGACCGGGATATTTAACAACTCCACGCCAACCAGTGACTGATGGGATGGGCGAAAAAACACTGCCATTCACGGCCAATTAGAATAGCAGTCAAAAATTCCCATCCGGCCCCGAAGCGACCAGCAAAGCATGACCAGCACCATAAGTAGGCGGCGGGAGGGTGGGCAATTTCGAATCCGGCCGGGCGTGGAGCTGGGAGCGCAATGACGGATCGCGCTCCGCGCTCCAAGCGTAGGCCACGCAAACTGCGTCGCCTAGCACGCACGCCCGGCCATCCGGCAAAGACGCCCCGCCCCCGCACAGGGCGGGGGGGAGCATCCATTGCCAGTCTAGGCCGCAATAATGAGACAACACAGTTTTAAGTTGGTTTAACATGGGCCACGATTTATTGAATACAGGAAGCAAATATTAACTGTAGGCATAACGATTTAACTCAAGGAGGGCCTGTGAGGTAGCGCACACAATTATGGATGGGATGATTTTACACGGCCCCTTTGACAACAACCCGTTGGCAGCCCTCTATGGGATCGTGTGATTATTGTTAATTAGTTCCCTATCTAAACCCTACTCTAATTTACTTGAGGACTGCCGGGACCTTGCAGATATTAATTAAACCATGAGGCCGTGACATAATCAATTTATAAGCGCTACCCGCCACAAAGAGACGCACCGCAGTCTCTTACCCCAACTCGCCGAACAGTTCGGCACACAGGCCCTCCTTAATATCATGCAGAAACACATCGAGGCCCCTATCCGACAAATGTACGCCATCCGGACGATATAGGCTGAGATCTCGAGCCGTAATAGTAGGGTGCAGAATGACGTTACCCATCTCGGACTTGACCACCCGGGCGACTTCCCGATTAACTCCCTTACGGGATTTATTTATCCGCTGGGGATGGTGGTATGGACCCCACTGCAATCGCGGGATAATCGCCGACCACAAAATGCGGGTAAAAGGGCGATGCCGCTTGAAACATCTCAGGTCATCGATGACCTTGAGAATCAAAGTTTTACCCGACATGCGGGTCAAGTCGTTGCCACCGAGATGTATGATGACAATGGCAGGCGGAGGATCAAGGGTGTCCGAAAGAGCTGTGGTCAAAAATGCATTCCAGGACATACCCCGTCGTCCCCTCCAAACCAGCTCTGCCCACTGTCCCAGGCCGAGATCGCGGCCACGTCCGGATCGGACGGCATACTTTGCCGCCCAGTACACGAAACTATGACCGTAGAAAACAACTCGTGTGCGACGCTCCACAACTGGACCTGAAACGAGAAAACACAAAGACTGGACCGGTATTACTGGTCCATTAAAGGGCGCACGTATGCCTTAAAAGAATTCGACTTCCAACGGCCAATTCTCTGAATGCCAGCGAATCAATGCCCATTGCTGCTGCCGTAGACGCTGCCCCAATCCTGAAAGAATGGGTACCGAAATGCCACCCCTGTATACCAGCCAGCTGTAAGGCCTTAAGAGATACCTTCCAAAATTGATAACGGGTCAAAGGCAACCCGTCTTCGTGCTGAAATAAGTAACCCCGGTAGGTGACTATTTGCCGGGCGTACTGGTGCAGGGCAATTATGGGACAAATTTGTGCCAACGAACACCTGCACAGATGTATCGAGGCGCCCTGCCCCTCTGATCAGTTTTTGATTTACGCAAGCGGATCACAACGTGGTCCGCCTCCAAGGCCAAATCTGTCCACATTAGTGCCGTCTCAGAAGTATCGGATTTAGAACTAGCCACAAGCTCGCTGATACGCAGGGCAGCTAAAAAGGCAGTTAAGGCAGCCGCATGAAACAACGAAACTTCAAAACTATTAACACAAACTCGTGACCATGCCTCCGCGAGGCGACACAAGATATTGGGCGAAATAGGCGTCCTGGTGTCGGGCACTTTTCCCCTCTCCCGCGACCAACCCTCAATCATTTTCGCAATCCTGAATTGACAGTCAGGAATAGCGAAACCTTGGGCCTTAGCATAATAATACAAGGCTGAAAATTTTCCCTGGATGGTCCGTGGCGCCAATCCTTGAAAATGCAAGTACACCGCAAACTGTACTAACTGGTCTGCAGTCGCCGGCCACATTTGATGTATACCCTCCAAAGTACAAAAACGAGCGTACTCCATAAAAGAGGCGGAATACGCCCGCCGTGTACTAGGAGCTAAGGCCAGACTCATGGCCCGATTGGCCTCTACCCGCCAAGGCTCCATACCTCTGATGGGAGTTGATCTGGTTCCTTCCAAGCAGAGGGTGCTAACGCTCTGAACCGCTCCATCTGTTGGCGGGACAGAGCGTCAGCCAAATCATTATGTACCCCCGGGACATGGCAAGCATGGAACACAATGTTGAATCGAAGACACCGCAATGTAAGGGCCCTTACCAAACGCATCACCCGCTTCGATTTAGAAGTCAAATTATTAACAACATGAACGACCGCCAAGTTATCACACTGAAACCTAACGGCTGAATTGGCCCACACATCCCCCCACAAATATACTGCTCCAACAATGGGGAATAATTTGAGGAATGTGAGGTCGTGTGTCAACCCACTGTGCTGCCATTCCTGGGGCCACTCCCCCGAACACCATCGGCCTCGAAAAAACATACCGAACCCATGAGCCCCAGACGCATCCGTCTGAAGCTGAAATTTGGCACCGTCCAAAACCTCATGGCGCCAAAAGTAAACACCGTTAAAACTAGACAAAAATTCGAGCCACAGTGCCAAATCGTGCTTGATGTCAGCCGAATACGGCGCCTGTGGTGCGGACTGCGAAGTCCGCAACACAGTCACATAACCGGCGCAAAAAGGGCGACCGGGAGCAACCACACGACAGGCAAAATTGAGATGCCCGATAAGTTGCTGCAACTCACGAAGGGTAGCCTTCGTGCGCGCCATCATAGCAGTGAGTCTGGACCGTAATTCAACCAATTTAGGGGCTGGTAGGCGGCAGGCTTGATTAACGGTGTCGAGTTCAATCCCCAGAAACGTAAGCACAGTGGCAGGTCCTCTGTTTTGTCTTCTGCCAGGGGCAAACCCAATTCCTGTGCAATAGCTTGAAATTCAGCCATAAGGGCAGCACACTGACCTGAGCCAGCGGCGCCTGCAAACAAAAAATCATCCAAATAATGAACGACATGAGAATCACGTGCTTGCTGCCTGACCACCCATTCCAAAAAGGAGCTGAAACGCTCAAAGGCAGAACAAGAGATAGAACAACCGAAAGGCATGCATTTATCCATATAGAACAAACCCTCGAAGGCAAAGCCTAGCAGCTCGCAGTCAGCTGGGTGGACAGGCAGCAATCTGAAGGCCGATTTGACATCACACTTACCGATCTCGGCTCCGACGCCGCAGCTGCGAACCATGCGCACTGCCGCGTCAAAAGATGTGTAATGGACAGTGGCCAGTTCCCGAGGTATCCCATCATTCACTGAGGTCCCCGCAGGATACGACAAGTGGTGAATCAGGCGAAATTCGCCAGGAGCCTTTTTAGGGACCACCCCCAGCGGGGATACCCGAAATCGAGGAGTGGGTGGATGATCAAATGGGCCAGCAACACGACCAGCAGCCAATTCGGTCGTGATCTTATCCCGTACCACATATTCCATGCCCGCTATAGATCTTAAATTCCTAGACATGCACGGAATTCGTTCCCCAACAAACGGAATGCGAAATCCATGCAAAAAACCACCTAATAAGTACTGCGCCTCCCGATCAGGGTAGCTACGCAGCCACGCCTGAAGGACCAAAACCTTGATCGGACTAGGGCCCTTTTGGAGGCACACTCGCGCCTGAAGTGCCCCCGTCGGTCCAGAGTCCTTTCCCCCTCGCCCCAGGCTTACCCCGGGAACAGGTAGATGCAGGGTGGTTCGCTCCACAAGTGGAACAAATGTGCCTAAATTTGCATTGGCGCCGTCCGCAAGATCCCCGGCTGTTGTAATCGAAACAGACCAGCCGGGGTTGAACCGGCTGACCCGCCACCGTGCGGGTGTTGGATGCAGCGCCAGCACGAAAAAACTGGGTGACCACTGTCAAAGCGCTCGTTAGTCCTTGCACTCATTGCCCTGAGCCACAGATAATTATGTGGGCGGTCCCAGCGTAAGCTAGGGTCCTTGGCAATCCGGCGACGAAAGCCTTCGTCAGTAAATAAGCCAAGCCATATTAGGGAAATCACTGCGGGCGCGTATAATCAGATCCAGATAATGCCACAATGCTGGCCCCTTTTCGGGATGAGCCTGTGAATAAATACCGCAAAAATGACAAACGCGTTGAGCCAGTTATTCCACCAGCGCCCGGCTTGCGTTTCCGGATACGCTCCTTCTCTTCTCGTCAAGGTGCTCCAAATCCTTAGGGTCAATTTCCCGATTAAGCAAATCAAATATTTCACATACTTGCCCGCAGTAATTTCGCCACCATGGACTTTGACAAGTGGTCACCTAAAGGCAAAGATTCATCGCCCTCCGGGAGATCGAGAGTCCCAGAAGGGTTTGATGAACGAGAAGACGGAGGCTGAGCAGGCAATGCCATTCCCAAGGGGGCTGCAGTAAGATGTGCTCCGCCACCGCGCCCGCTGTGTCGTTTGAGAACGATCGGTCTGGGCAGCAGTGTCTGTGAGTCCCCGTGTCGCCACTTCTGTGCGACACCCAGAACCGAAAACAGGGGGGCGACTAGCGAGAGACGCCTCGGGCCGGGAATACAACTCTCCAGTCGCGGCCGGCCAAGGCCAAGTGACCTGACTGGAGATAGTAGGGGGGGTAAGACTGAACTCACCCATCCCAGGTCGATGAACAGCCGGAGGCGCAGAACCTCTACCAGATGTTGCCGGCAACGACAGGTCCAGGGCCTGCGGATGGCAGTCCTCCGATCCAACAGGAGCAGTGCCATCATGGATGGGGGCAGGCGAGTCGACTCCCGGGATAACCGCTGCTTGCATTGGTGACGCCGACGCCGCCCTGTGGGGGACATCTGAAGCAGACTGACCAGAGGGACCAGCCAGCGCCGCTTCGAGAGCTGAGATGCGCGTCATCATGAGATCCCCTAGTCTCCTAAGGCCCGCCCTGCTTTGCGCCTTCGCATCCCTGGGGTGAAGACCTCCCCGTAAGAAGATGCCATCCCCTTTGCTTAGCATGTTCCCGTTCTAATCGTGACATTTTTGCCAAGCAGCCGCAAACTGCGGCCATTCGTCCTCATCAGAAGAGGATGCCTCAGGATCAGGTCGGGAGGGTGGACGTTTAGCCGCGCTGGTGCTTTACCCTTGCCTTTATTTGAAGCCTTTTTGGAGGCATGGTTAATCTCCAGCAAAAAGGTTAAGTCAGTAAAGAAGCCGGTGAATTCGAAATAACTAAAGGAACAGGATACCTTACCAATTAAAGCCAAAACCCAAAGGTAACTAAATAGAGAGACACCCCTAAATCAACAGATGGCAATGGATTAAACTGGGAAACAGGGCCTGCACAAAATGGCGGCCGTGGAGGCCTATGCTCCACGTAGCAATGTAGGCCGCCGGGTGCAGAAAGTAAACAGCCCCAATATAACCACACCTAAAATGAAATAAACCCCCGAACAGCACAACCACAGTAAGGGGAAACAGGTGGATGTTATCAGATAGCAAGATTAACAGCCCAAACAGGGGAGATTAGTGCCCAAAATGGCCGCCCTAACCCCAGAGGAGGCACAGATTCTCCAGTCAGGCAATCGACCACGCCACCCCGTAAACACTCTCCCCTCCGGCTCAACCCGATGGTTAAGTTCCCCACCAGCCCATGAGACAACACAGTTTTAAGTTGGTTTAACATGGGCCACGATTTATTGAATACAGGAAGCAAATATTAACTGTAGGCATAACGATTTAACTCAAGGAGGGCCTGTGAGGTAGCGCACACAATTATGGATGGGATGATTTTACACGGCCCCTTTGACAACAACCCGTTGGCAGCCCTCTATGGGATCGTGTGATTATTGTTAATTAGTTCCCTATCTAAACCCTACTCTAATTTACTTGAGGACTGCCGGGACCTTGCAGATATTAATTAAACCATGGGGCCGTGACATAATCAATTTATAAGCGCTACCCGCCACAAAGAGACGCACCGCAGTCTCTTACCCCAACTCGCCGAACAGTTCGGCACACAGGCCCTCCTTAATACACATCGAGGCCCCTATCCGACAAATGTACGCCATCCGGACGATATAGGCTGAGATCTCGAGCCGTAATAGTAGGGTGCAGAATGACGTTACCCATCTCGGACTTGACCACCCGGCGACTTCGATTAACTCCCTTACGGGATTTATTTATCCGCTGGGGATGGTGGTATGGACCCCACTGCAATCGCGGGATAATCGCCGACCACAAAATGCGGGTAAAAGGGCGATGCCGCTTGAAACATCTCAGGTCATCGATGACCTTGAGAATCAAAGTTTTGCCCGACATGCGGGTCAAGTCGTTGCCACCGAGATGTATGATGACAATGGCAGGCGGAGGATCAAGGGTGTCCGAAAGAGCTGTGGTCAAAAATGCATTCCAGGACATACCCCGTCGTCCCCTCCAAACCAGCTCTGCCCACTGTCCCAGGCCGAGATCGCGGCCACGTCCGGATCGGACGGCATACTTTGCCGCCCAGTACACGAAACTATGACCGTAGAAAACAACTCGTGTGCGACGCTCCACAACTGGACCTGAAACGAGAAAACACAAAGACTGGACCGGTATTACTGGTCCATTAAAGGGCGCACGTATGCCTTAAAAGAATTCGACTTCCAACGGCCAATTCTCTGAATGCCAGCGGAATCAATGCCCATTGCTGCTGCCGTAGACGCTGCCCCAATCCTGAAAGAATGGGTACCGAAATGCCACCCCTGTATACCAGCCAGCTGTAAGGCCTTAAGAGATACCTTCCAAAATTGATAACGGGTCAAAGGCAACCCGTCTTCGTGCTGAAATAAGTAACCCCGGTAGGTGACTATTTGCCGGGCGTACTGGTGCAGGGCAATTATGGGACAAATTTGTGCCAACGAACACCTGCACAGATGTATCGAGGCGCCCCTGCCCCTCTGATCAGTTTTTGATTTACGCAAGCGGATCACAACGTGGTCCGCCTCCAAGGCCAAATCTGTCCACATTAGTGCCGTCTCAGAAGTATCGGATTTAGAACTAGCCACAAGCTCGCTGATACGCAGGGCAGCTAAAAAGGCAGTTAAGGCAGCCGCATGAAACAACGAAACTTCAAAACTATTAACACAAACTCGTGACCATGCCTCCGCGAGGCGACACAAGATATTGGGCGAAATAGGCGTCCTGGTGTCGGGCACTTTTCCCCTCTCCCGCGACCAACCCTCAATCATTTTCGCAATCCTGAATTGACAGTCAGGAATAGCGAAACCTTGGGCCTTAGCATAATAATACAAGGCTGAAAATTTTCCCTGGATGGTCCGTGGCGCCAATCCTTGAAAATGCAAGTACACCGCAAACTGTACTAACTGGTCTGCAGTCGCGGCCACATTTGATGTATACCCTCCAAAGTACAAAAACGAGCGTACTCGCCAAAAAGAGGCGGAATACGCCCGCCGTGTACTAGGAGCTAAGGCCAGACTCATGGCCCGATTGGCCTCTACCCGCCAAGGCTCCATACCTCTGATGGGAGTTGATCTGGTTCCTTCCAAGCAGAGGGTGCTAACGCTCTGAACCGCTCCATCTGTTGGCGGGACAGAGCGTCAGCCAAATCATTATGTACCCCCGGGACATGGCAAGCATGGAACACAATGTTGAATCGAAGACACCGCAATGTAAGGGCCCTTACCAAACGCATCACCCGCTTCGATTTAGAAGTCAAATTATTAACAACATGAACGACCGCCAAGTTATCACACTGAAACCTAACGGCTGAATTGGCCCACACATCCCCCCACAAATATACTGCTCCAACAATGGGGAATAATTTGAGGAATGTGAGGTCGTGTGTCAACCCACTGTGCTGCCATTCCTGGGGCCACTCCCCCGAACACCATCGGCCTCGAAAAAACATACCGAACCCATGAGCCCCAGACGCATCCGTCTGAAGCTGAAATTTGGCACCGTCCAAAACCTCATGGCGCCAAAAGTAAACACCGTTAAAACTAGACAAAAATTCGAGCCACAGTGCCAAATCGTGCTTGATGTCAGCCGAAATACGGCGCCTGTGGTGCGGACTGCGAAGTCCGGCAACACAGTCACATAACCGGCGCAAAAAAGGGCGACCGGGAGCAACCACACGACAGGCAAAATTGAGATGCCCGATAAGTTGCTGCAACTCACAAAGGGTAGCCTTCGTGCGCGCCATCATAGCAGTGAGTCTGGACCGTAATTCAACCAATTTAGGGGCCGGTAGGCGGCAGGCTTGATTAACGGTGTCAAGTTCAATCCCCAGAAACGTAAGCACAGTGGCAGGTCCCTCTGTTTTGTCTTCTGCCAGGGGCAAACCCAATTCCTGTGCAATAGCTTGAAATTCAGCCATAAGGGCAGCACACTGACCTGAGCCAGCGGCGCCTGCAAACAAAAAATCATCCAAATAATGAACGACATGAGAATCACGTGATTGCTGCCTGACCACCCATTCCAAAAAGGAGCTGAAACGCTCAAAGGCAGAACAAGAGATAGAACAACCGAAAGGCATGCATTTATCCATATAGTACAAACCCTCGAAGGCAAAGCCTAGCAGCTCGCAGTCAGCTGGGTGGACAGGCAGCAATCTGAAGGCCGATTTGACATCACACTTACCGATCTCGGCTCCGACGCCGCAGCTGCGAACCATGCGCACTGCCGCGTCAAAAGATGTGTAATGGACAGTGGCCAGTTCCCGAGGTATCCCATCATTCACTGAGGTCCCCGCAGGATACGACAAGTGGTGAATCAGGCGAAATTCGCCAGGAGCCTTTTTAGGGACCACCCCCAGCGGGGATACCCGAAATCGAGGAGTGGGTGGATGATCAAATGGGCCAGCAACGCGACCAGCAGCCAATTCGGTCGCGATCTTATCCCGTACCACATATTCCATGCCCGCTATAGATCTTAAATTCCTAGACATGCACGGAATTCGTTCCCCAACAAACGGAATGCGAAATCCATGCAAAAAACCACCTAATAAGTACTGCGCCCCCTCCCGATCAGGGTAGCTACGCAGCCACGCCTGAAGGACCAAAACCTTGATCGGACTAGGGCCCTTTTGGAGGCACACTCGCGCCTGAAGTGCCCCGCTTCGGTCCAGAGTCCTTTCCCCCCTCGCCCCCAGGCTTACCCCGGGAACAGGTAGATGCAGGGTGGTTCGCTCCACAAGTGGAACAAATGTGCCTAAATTTGCATTGGCGCCGTCCGCAAGATCCCCGGCTGTTGTAATCGAAACAGACCAGCCGGGGTTGAACCGGCTGACCCGCTACCGTGCGGGTGTTGGATGCAGCGCCAGCACGAAAAACTGGGTGACCACTGTCAAAGCGCTCGTTAGTCCTTGCACTCATTGCCCTGAGCCACAGATAATTATGTGGGCGGTCCCAGCGTAAGCTAGGGTCCTTGGCAATCCGGCGACGAAAGCCTTCGTCGTAAATAAGCCAAGCCATATTAGGGAAATCACTGCGGGCGCGTATAATCAGATCCAGATAATGCCACAATGCTGGCCCCTTTTCGGGATGAGCCTGTGAATAAATACCGGCAAAAATGACAAACGCGTTGAGCCAGTTATTCCACCAGCGTTCCGGCTTGCGTTTCCGGATACGCTCCTTCTCTTTCTCGTCAAGGTGCTCCAAATCCTTAGGGTCAATTTCCCGATTAAGCAAATCAAATATTTCGACATACTTGCCCGCAGTAATTCTCGCCACCATGGACTTTGACAAGTGGTCACCTAAAGGCAAAGATTCATCGCCCTCCGGGAGATCGAGAGTCCCAGAAGGGTTTGATGAACGAGAAGACGGAGGCTGAGCAGGCAATGCCATTCCCGCGGGGGCTGCAGTAAGATGTGCTCCCGCCACCGCGCCCGCTGTGTCGTTTGAGAACGTATCGGTCTGGGCAGCAGTGTCTGTGAGTCCCCGTGTCGCCACTTCTGTGCGACACCCAGAACCGAAAACAGGGGGGCGACTAGCGAGAGACGCCTCGGGCCGGGAATACAACTCTCCAGTCGCGGCCGGCCAAGGCCAAGTGACCTGACTGGAGATAGTAGGGGGGGTAAGACTGAACTCACCCATCCCAGGTCGATGAACAGCCGGAGGCGCAGAACCTCTACCAGATGTTGCCGGCAACGACAGGTCCAGGGCCTGCGGATGGCAGTCCTCCGATCCAACAGGAGCAGTGCCATCATGGATGGGGGCAGGCGAGTCGACTCCCGGGATAACCGCTGCTTGCATTGGTGACGCCGACGCCGCCCTGTGGGGGACATCTGAAGCAGACTGACCAGAGGGACCAGCCAGCGCCGCTTCGAGAGCTGAGATGCGCGTCATCATGAGATCCCCTAGTCTCCTAAGGCCCGCCCTGCTTTGCGCCTTCGCATCCCTGGGGTGAAGACCTCCCCCGTAAGAAGATGCCATCCCCTTTTGCTTAGCATGTTCCCGTTCTAATCGTGACATTTTTTGCCAAGCAGCCGCAAACTGCGGCCATTCGTCCTCATCAGAAGAGGATGCCTCAGGATCAGGTCGGGAGGGTGGACGTTTAGCCGCGGGTGCTTTACCCTTGCCTTTATTTGAAGCCTTTTTTGGAGGCATGGTTAATCTCCAGCAAAAAGGTTAAGTCAGTAAAGAAGCCGGTGAATTCGAAATAACTAAAGGAACAGGATACCTTACCAATTAAAGCCAAAACCCAAAGGTAACTAAATAGAGAGACACCCCCTAAATCAACAGATGGCAATGGATTAAACTGGGAAACAGGGCCTGCACAAAATGGCGGCCGTGAGGCCTATGCTCCACGTAGCAATGTAGGCCGCCGGGTGCAGAAAGTAAACAGCCCCCAATATAACCACACCTAAAATGAAATAAACCCCCCCGAACAGCACAACCACAGTAAGGGGAAACAGGTGGATGTTATCAGATAGCAAGATTAACAGCCCAAACAGGGGAGATTAGTGCCCAAAATGGCCGCCCTAACCCCAGAGGAGGCACAGATTCTCCAGTCAGGCAATCGACCACGCCACCCCGTAAACACTCTCCCCTCCGGCTCAACCCGATGGTTAAGTTCCCCACCAGCCCAGCAAACCACCCAGGCCAAAGGGAACCGCTGTCCGCCAACCCCTGTACGAAAGTCCCAGCAAGGATAAGGAACCAAGGGGCCGTCAGCGATTATCCCAAACCGGCACCCCCAGATCACCCCCGCTAGGCCGGCTGCCGCTGGCCCCCCGATCACTTGCCCATCCCCCGCCCCCGAGCCGTCAGGCCCGCTCACAAAAGCGGCGCCGCCTGCCCGACCCTCCCTCCACCCTCCGGTGATCAGGCTACCTGGTAGCGCTGCCGCCAAACAGATGGTTTGCGCGGCAGCGCAGCAGCAGCAAACCTCCGGCGATCGGCCTGATAGCGCTGCCGCCGAACATATGATTCGCGCGGCAGCGCAGCAGCAACAATCGGGCAACCGCTGGAAAGCGTGCCCGAGAAAAAGCGAGCTCCCGGTGCTTAGAGCCAGGCTCAGCAGCCAGGAGCTCGCCAATTTCGAATCAGGCCGGGCGTGGAGCTGGGAGCGCAATGACGGATCGCGCTCCGCGCTCCAAGCGTAGGCCACGCAAACTGCGTCGCCTAGCACGCCCGCCCGGCCATCCGGCAAAGACGCCCCGCCCCCGCACAGGGCGGGGGGGAGCATCCATTGTATACAAGCAACCTATTTCTCTTGCAAAATGTCCTTTGCTCTCTGGCGCCATTCACTGGTGCATCCACTTGCCGTTCCTTCAGAGACATATGCTCTTTGTCCATGGCCCATCATCCACTGCTTCCTTTCTTCTCCAGGCATCAGCAGCACATGTTCAAAATTCTGTGGCTCATGGAATACATAATTCACAACAAACCTTTCAGGTGGCACTCCTTTATTAGATCTTGTAGATTTTCTGATCAACACTGGCTCCTCATCTTTCACTTTTTCATCATGAAATGATGTAGACTCCCCTCCATCACTGACAACTTCTTCAACCTCAGTGTGGGGACAAATGCTTGGCAAAAATACTTCATTATTAGCATGTAGAGCTTCCCAATTTTTCTGTTCACAAAATTTTGCTGACCTGCTTATATAAACATTTCCATGACTGTCACAAAAACGCCAGGATTTTGCTGCAGGTTGAACACCAATAAACATAAGCTTTCTTGACTTTGGACCATTTTTGTGTCTATACCTCTCTGGAATTAATACCTCTGCTTCAGAGCCAAATAAATGGAGATATTTGATTGAAGCTTTCTTTCCATGCATTAGAGTATATGGAACTTCATTCACAGCTGAACTCCACACTCTATTAGACACATAATTTGCATATTTCATTGCCTCAGCCCAGTAACCTTTGGGAAGTTTTGCATCTACCAACATTGCATTCATGATATTCTGAAGAATTCCATTCTTCCTCTCAGCTAATCCATGCTCAGCAGAAGCAGAAGGGTTAATCAATCTATGTTTCACCCCTTTCTTTTCTAAATATTCAACAAACTGCTTTGCTAAAAATTCACCACCTCTGTCACTTTGTACAGCTAAAATTTTCTGCCTGTACTTTCTTTCTGCCATCTGAAACCATTTTCTAAATACAGCACTCACTTCACTTTTGTGCTTTATTATGTAAACCCAAGAATAACGTGAATAATCATCTGTTATCACAAGACAAAACCTGGCACCACCAAATGAATTAGTCATGGGTCCAATCACATCAATATGTACCAACTGTAGTGGTTGATGTGACTTTCTCAAACCCTTTTTTGATATGGGTGTAGACTTTACCTTTGTGCCTTTACAAACATGGCAATCTAAAAATTTTCTACAGCTTTGCACAGACCCATGTTCCACATGTTGCAAAGTTTTCCTAATGCTTTCAAAACTTAGGTGCCCTAATCTTCTATGCATCAAATGTATGCATTTGTCATGTAGAGGCTTATTTTCAACCATATTCAAAACTTTCTCAGAAATGCTTATCATAAACAAACTGTTTTGGAGCCGTCCAGTTGCTATTGTTTTCCCATTCTTTACAATCTTGCAACTATTCTCACTAAACTGTACATGAAAACCTTGTTTTACAAGCCTAGGCACACTCAATAAATTATTCTTTAAAGACGGTATATACAGGACCTTATTAAATACACATTTGAGAGGTTTGAAAAATATATTACCTTCTCCACAGACATTTGCCTGAGTCCCGTCTGCCAAGGTTACATTTCTACAATTAAACAAAGTTAGTTTCTCAAACAAACATTTCTTGTTTACACAATGAATACTGGCCCCTGAATCTACAATAAATAATTCCTGTCTTGAGCACTTTTGTTCCTTATCATTAATTACAGACAGCTGTTGACCTTCACTCTTCCAGCCTGTGCCGGCAATTCTTTTTTGCTTTTGCCGCTTGTTTATCTTATCACAGTAACGAAAAACATGTTGGTCACTCCCACAATTATAGCATCTTCTAATTACTTGTATTGTTTCTCCAGACACTTGAGCAGGCTTATTATTTACTTTAGAATCATTCCTTCTTGATTCTTCCTGCTGGAGTCTTGACTGTATATATGATATAGACAATTCATCACTC
Organism: Phrynocephalus forsythii; assembly: GCA_029282475.1. Classification (NCBI taxonomy): domain Eukaryota; kingdom Metazoa; phylum Chordata; class Lepidosauria; order Squamata; family Agamidae; genus Phrynocephalus; species Phrynocephalus forsythii. Next base: position 115,305,320 of record JAPFRF010000004.1, on the reverse strand, counting down.
TTCATAGCTTCTAATCCCATTACTAAATTATCATATGACTCATCCAAGCTTGACAATATAACTAGACATTTATACTCCTCTTCATGATTTATGCCCACCTCAGACAATTGCTGAAATATACTATTTACTTTCCTTATATAATCAGAAATAGTTTCACCTGGGCTCTGCCTTAACCGGAACAGTTTTTTCATTAGAGATACTTTACTCCCAGCTGTGTCTTTGATGTGAGCTGCTCTGAGAAACGACCAAGCCTCATGAGCTGTTTTTGCTTCCTTCACACAAACGAATTGGGATTCCTCCAAGGATAACATTATAATTGCCAAGGCTTTTTCATCCTTCTTCAAATATTCCTCATCAGCTTCCTCATCAAGCTGTTTATCTACATACTGATAGAGCTCATGGAAGATCAAGAAATGCTTCATTTGCAGACACCAATTAAGGTAATTACTGTCAGAGAGCTTTACAAGAGGCATTGAATTTAAATTTATACTTGCCATTCTCGCTGATATGTGCCGGCTCCTTATCTGCCGTTATCTGCAACACTTTGTTTCAGCTTCTTTCTCGGCAAATATTTCCTCAGCCTCCACAGCTTCCAGTTTAAATCACACTCTGTTTTGCTTGGCTTGTCCTTATCAGCTGCTTTTCTCCTCCGCTCTCATTCCAAGCCTTTGAGAAAAATCCTTTGCAGCTCTGCTTTGTCTCCGTTCCAACTCCAACCTGTTTCCTCTGCAAAAACACAACTTTACACAACACACACTTTATCTATACAGGTACAACAAAACCCATCAGGCTGATGACCCAGCTGGGCCCATAACCCTGTCAGCAGATTTAAGGGGCAGCAGACAAATATAATAATAATAATATATACTTGTGCCTGACACAAAGCAGTGCAGCAGTAACGTAGATAAAATGTTAGTATTGATATAAAGGGTTTGCAGAGTTAGTCTATCAGAAAGACAATGACAATGAATAGAGTAAAAACTCATATATTCATATATACATCAAAATATACACAGCATAACAACCAAGCATTATATACAATATAGCAAACAGACAAACAGAGTATGGGGTGAACTGTTCTCACCATAACAGTCCCCAAGTTACAAAATGGTAAGCTAGTGCCTTTTATACTTATTCAGCACTCATAAGATCTGATGCAATCACTAATTAACAATCTGATGCAATCTGATCTATCCATTACAAATCATGATGTTACAATCAGTTCTACCTGCACTTCATCACTTAACATGCCTGTGATTACTAGTCTCTAACACTTGTGAATTAACATCATGACACTGCAGAATCTAACTGCCTCCATTTTACAATTCACTTTACACATTCTGTTAAATATACATAACATATGTTTTGTCAACTTTTACATATGTTGACAGCTTTAGCCTTTATGAGTTGCTTTCGGTCCAGCTGCACAGACCAATATGGCAGAGTTACAGGGCATCAATGAAAAGATGTTCTCCCTTCCTCCCACTCTGCTTCCACATGGCATAAGGGGACATGACATGCATTCCTCACTCCTCATCTTCCCCTGGGCGATGGTTACAAAACATCTAGAGTGCCAAAGATTCTCCGCCACTGGTATATCCACCTATCTATTGCTGCGTGGATTAGATGTTCATTATGAAGTTGAAGCTTGTCTCTGATTCTCCAAGAAATCTGCCTCTTCTATGTTTATCCTTGATCTTCTTTCCAGTGATGTTCAGTAACATATGCCCAAAATATGAGACCTTCTGTTTCTTGATATTCAATTATATTTCTTCCTGTTTTCAATAAAGTGCCTCTTCATTTTTTAACTCTCTGATTCTTTATCAATTAATGGGATGCATAGAATTCTTCTGTATGTCAGCATTTCAAAAATATTCATTATGTTGAGTACCTCTTTCTCATAAAACCAAACCTCACATCCATAGAGGAGGCTTGACTACATGTAACAACCCCAGTCGCAAAGATATATTGCACTTTTTGCTGCACAACAACTTTTCCAACTTCACAATGAGTGTTTTAGTTGTATCAGTTGCTGTAATTCTACATTGTAGGTGGTGGTTAATTAAGCATCCCAGATATAGGTATTTGCTTACTTTGTCTATATTGTGAGTCATTACTAGAGATGGGGACAATTTTTTAAAAAAATGACGATTCATCATGATTTGCAATTCATCAGGTTGATGAATCAATGAATCAACAAGTCAATGAATTTCCAGTGATGAATTGAATCGATGAATGGATTCATCTCCCCTTTAAAAGCTATGAAAGGTTGGTTAAAATTGGGGTTCAGAGTTCTGAGCTATATACCCCCAATGGGGCCTCCCAGGAAAGTACACCCAGGCACATATACAGGTGAAACTCAAAAAATCAGAATATCGTGCAAATGTTCATTTATTTCAGTAAGTCAACTCAAATGGTGAAACTAATATATGAGATAAGACTCACATATATCAAGCCTTACTTTGGTATAATTGTGATGATTTTGGTGTACAACTTATGAAAACCCCAAATTCACATTCTCAGAAAATTAAAATAGACCGATTGAGCTGTTTGGATGAACAGCGAAACGTTTCTATCTCTCAAAAAAGAAGTCCAGTAGCCATGACTCAACTTCCAGATAAACTCACCTGGATGACAGAGAATCTTCACAGACATAGTGTGAAAAGGTTCAATATTCTAGGCCAGTGGTGGTGAACCTTTGGCACTCCTGATTAGAGATGGGCACGAAACGAGAATTTTTCATTTTTGTTTTTGTTTTCGTTTTTTCATTTCATTATGTAACAAAACGAAAAATGAATTTTGTCTCCAAAATGAAACAAAACGAAATGAAACAACAGAAATTTTGTTGTGCATTTCATTTTCGTTGTGGCAAGCACATTGAACTGTAATGAATGCTAACGAAACAGAATTTTTTCATTTTCGTTTTTGTTTTTCATTTCGTTATGTAACGAAACGAAAACAATTTTTTTTGCAAAAAATTCATGAAAAACGAAAATGAACCGAAACGGACCCCCTAAATGACAAACCACAAACAAAACACCATTTTTTGAGTCGTGCCTATCTCTACTCCTGATGGTTTGGACCACCACTCCCAGAATTCTGAGTCTGTACTGGCAGTGACAAAGGACTGTGGGAGTTGTGGTCCAAAACATCTGGAGTGCTGAAGGTTCACCATCACCACTGTTCTAGGCTCAAAGTATCCCATTCTAATCAGCTAATGAATCCATAGCACCTGCAGAGGGTTCCTGGGCCTTTAAATGGTCTCTCAGGCTGGTTCAGTAGGAATCACAATCATGGGAAAGACTGCTGATCTGACAATTATGCACAAAACCATCATTGGCACCCTCCATAAGGAGGAAAAGCCCCAAAAGGTATAGATTACAAAAGAAGTGGGATGTTCCCAAAGTGCTGTATCAAAGCACATCAATAAAAAGTTATGTGGAAGGGGAAAGCGAGGAAGAAAAAGGTGCACAAGCAGCAGGGATGACCGCAGCCTGGAGAGGATTGTCAGGAAAAGGCCATTCAAAAGTGTTGGAGACTTTCACAAGGAGTGGACTCATATATTCGTTTCACCTTTTGAGTTGACTTACTGTAATAAATGAACATTTGTACAATTTTCTAATTTTTTTGAGTTTCACCTGTAGACACCAAACTTGCACACAGACTTCTCCATGCTCACCTCTACAATCCCTCCAAGTTTGATGAAGACTGGGTTTCAGACATCTGAGTTATGTACCCACAAAGTGGGCTCCCCTAGGAAAGTGCTTGTGAGCAAGTGGGATGTGGAAACCTAGTCTTCACCAAACATGGAGGGATTGTAGAGGACAATCGTAGGAAGCTTCTCTGCAACTCTGGAATCTCTAGATGCCTGGGGAAAACTTTCTTGGGGGGTGCTGTGTGGGGGTATATAACTCAGTTATTAAAAATAATTCCAATCTCCATCAAAGGTGGAGAAATTATAGAGGAGAGTCAGGGATGTCTCCATCCAATTTTGGTGTTTTTAGGTGCCACTGTATAGCCCAAGTAATTAACATACCAAAATTGCTAAAGTTCATCAATTCGTATTCGTTTATGATGTCTACAAATCAACAAATTTTGGTAAACTGGCCAAATTTGGCAGAAAAACATGATTCATTGTCCAGTTCATCCCCATCTCTAGCCTTTATGCATAATATGCATGCCTATGGTATCCCTACTTCTCACCATTTTTAATTGACTTGATGCGGCTTTCTTGTGTCACAATATTGGAAGGCCATCGGAGCTCCTAGCCGTCACGGCCATGCCTTTGGTGCATCTCATATTAAAGAGTACACAATTGACTCCAGCCCTTGCTGAGCTGGAAGGGACCCTGAGGATCATTGAGTTGAGCCCCTTGTCAAGGAGGCACACTTGGGAATCAAACTCCTGATCTCTTGGACCCATAGCCACTTTCCTAAATGACTGACCAATCCAGCAAGGTGACTGAAAACCTGACATCTAACAGTTGTCTGCTATGTTCCCTCATTAGGCCCGGTCCTTTTTGTGATTTGCAGAGCATGTCTGCACAGGTGGTGGTGATGATCATCTAAGCAATGGGGGGGGGGTTCCCATCAGAACAACTTTTTGTTGTTTATGGGAAAACCATCCCCTCCAACACATGAAAACATAAGAATATAAGAACATAAGAACAGCCCTGCTGGATTAGGGCAAGAGCCCATCTAGACCAGTTTCCTATATCGCACAGTGGCCCCATCAGATGCCTCTGGGACCACATGAGACAACTAGAGCCCTGTCTCCTGATGCCACTCCCCTGCGTTTGGCACTTTGAGGTGCCCTCCTTTTAAACCTGGAGATGTGTATTCCCATCACAGCTTGTAGCCTACAGTGGACTTTTCCTCCAGAAATGTGACCAATCCCGTTTTAAATGCATCTAGGCCAGAATGTCATTACCACATCCTGTAGCAAGGAGTTCCATAGATTAAAATGCTTGGTAAAGTCATGTTTTCTTTTGCTTGTTCTCAGTCTCCCAACCCTCAGTTTGAGTGGATGACCTCTGGTTCTGGTATTGGGTGAGAAGAAAAAGAGCTTCCCTCTATTCACTCTATCCATGCCCTGTGTAATTTTGTACATCTCAATCAGATGTCTTTTTTCCAGACTAAAGAGCATCAAACTCTGTAGCTTTTCCTCATAAGGGAGGTGTCCCAGCACACGAAACATTTTAGTTGTTCTCTTCTATACCTTTTCCAGTTCCACAATGTCTTTTTTGAGAAGCAGCATCCAAAACTGTATGCAGTTGTGTCCTTACGATGGTTTTGTACAATGGTACAAAATACTATATTGATATTATTACAGTATTATACAAAATACTGTAATGGTATTATAATACTGCATTGTCTGCTTTATTCTCAATCACCTTTTTAATGATCCCTAGGATGGAACTGGCGGCCTTCACCACCACCACACACTGGGTTGACACTTTCATTGAGCTGTCCACCAGCACACCAAGATCTCTTTCCTGATCCATCAAGGACAGTTCAGAACCCATTAGATGAAAAGTAAAGTTTTGATCCCTGCCCCCATCTGCATTATTTTACTTTTTTTTTAACATTGAAATGTATTTGCCATTTTGCTGCTAATTCTCCAAGTTTAGAGGATTCTATGAACTTCTGGAGGTCTTCACAATCCCTTCTGGTCTTCACCACCTGGAAAATTTGCATTTCCTCACTGCTCATCCTGGTCTCCAGGTCATTTATGAACAGGTTGAAAAGCAGTAGTCCCAGGATGGATCGTTGAAGGACACTACTTTTTACCTTTCTTCATTATAACAATTGTCCATTGCACATCGAAAAAGCTCAGAGGAAGAAGAGGAGACTAAGAGGTGGTGGTGGTAGCAGTCAGCAAAGCTAATGGGTTGACCTAGCTCCATTATACTCCTGCTTTCTTCCAAGCCTATCCTCTATTGGATTGTTGTTGTTTTTTTGTGGGGTTTTTTTTTTTTTTTGGGTAAAAAGAGTTCCTATGTGAAATGTACTTTTCCCCTTTTGTTAGCAGAAGACAAAGCAGGAAAAAACAAACAAACAGAAGAATGGAGAGGTCATCTCAGTCTTTAGGAGAAAGAAGCAACATTTACTTACAGTAATCAACTGTAGTTACAATCAGACTGAAAAGGGTAAAAATAGAATCCTCAGCACAGGGAACTTCTCCCATGTATCCCATTGTTAGAGAAGAAGACAGAGCAAATGCCAAAGAAAGTAAGCAAACCCCAAAACCAGAGGAAAGGGCTAGCTCAAAGCCAGAGGAAGGATCAAATTAGAAGCCAAGTAGCATAACAGTAGGGCATGTGCTGATACCCAAAGTTTGGGACATGCAAGTTTGCAGAATTTTCTAAGCACCAGCTTCTTCAGCTACTGCTGACGTTCTGGGGCTGAAGGTCACAGGAGACTATGTGACTCCTGGCTGTCATAGATTTTACATTAATTCTGGGCATTGCGCACCCAGATGCTTAAAACATGGAGAAATCCCGATTCTTTAGCCAAACGGAGGGCAATAAAAGGAAGAAACAGACAGACATGCACACAATAATTCCTCAGAGCAGCATTCCATTTGAGCAGCTCTGTTTACACTCCCCGTGTATAGCCACCTTATGAGATTTCATAAACAGAGTCAACAATGGAAGTCATCAGAGATGGGTGCGTGGAAGGAGATTGAATCAAACAGTAATTCTTCAATATATTTGTCTAAACAGTCCCTAGCTGGCTTTATGCAATGGTTTATTGCATTCTAGGCTGTCTATGGAGGCAAGTGTTGAATGCCAATGGGTACCAGCAGTAGTTTAAGCTGTTTTGAGGATCTGAAGCAGAAAATCCAAATGATCTCTCTGCGAGGTCAAAAACAATCATAGCAAACAAGAGAGACAACAAGTTCCTTTCAGATAGACCCCCCCCTCCCCAATGCCTATTGGTGGCTACCTTATAAGGAGCATCATGATCAACTGCAGGCAAAGACTCCACTCGCCAGCTGAGTTTGATACCAGTGGGCTCAGGTGGCTGGCCTCAAGGTTCACTCAACCTTCCAGCCTTCTGACGTCATGAAAACAAGTACCCAGCTTGATGTGTGCAGCCTACATAATTAAAAAAATGTAAACTGGCCAGAGTGTGCTGTCAGTGCTATGGGGTGATATCTAAGGAGCACATTCCCCCTTTTATTTACCCTGCCATGTATAATAGCAGAGCCGGCTCTTCCTACCTCTTAATAAGCTGCTAGACAAGGATTTGCTGTGGTCATCAAAAATATGTGAAAAGGTATGATTGAACCTATAGCTAGAATCATATTAGTTACATGTGTGAGTGAATATGAAACACCATCAAATTGTTGTGTGATATTGCACACAATGAGGAATACAGTTCTGGAATCCTTAGCTTATGGCAGTTCATAGAATCATAGAATCATAGAGTTGGAAGAGACTTCAAGGGCCATCCTGTCCAACCCCCCTGCCATGCAGGAACCCCCATCCCTGCAGATGACCATCAAGCCTCTGCTTAAAAACCTCCAAAGGAGACTCCACCACCCTCTGTTGTGGCAGCATATTCCACTGATGAACAGCTCTAACCATCATGAAGTTCTTCCTAATGTTCAAATGGAATCTCTTTTCCTGTAGTTGGAAACCATTGCCCCGAGTCCTAGTCTCTCTGAAGCCATGGAAAGCAAACCTGTTCCCTCTTCAATGTGACATCATTTCAGGTATTTAAACATAGCTATCATATCCCCTCTCAGCCTTCTTTTTGTGAGGCTAAACATTTCCAGCTCCCTAAGCCGTTCCTCCTAAGACATTTCTTCCAGACCATCAACCATCCTGATCCTCCTCCTCTGGACCCATTCATCCTTTTAAAAGTGCGGTGCACAGAACTGGGCATGTGGGGTGTGACCAGAGCAGAATAGAGTGGTGCTATCACTTCCCTTGATCTAGACACTATGCTTCACAAAACTATGTTGCTGCATGTTTGGTGACATAACACATATGTGGCCACAAGCATGTTGAAACATGTTGAAGAATAATCTGGCCTTTCTCACTAGATTATGCATATAAACCTGCTCAAAACCATTTTTAGGTTCAAACATAGCCTGCAACCAAAATAATAATAATAATAATAATAATAATAATAATAATAATAATAATAATAATAATAATAATAATAATAATAATAATAATAATAATAATAATAATAGCCTGCTCTGGTTAGTGAGTACAGAAATAAAGTTCAGTCTTTCAGCAATTTCAACCTAATATTTTGTACTCTATAATGACCTGAGAAACCTTGGCTGACATTTAGTCCACTGAGAAGGTTTCAAACATGTGTATATATTTTATCTCAGCGGGAAGCCTCTGCTCTCAGGACTGGGGGTCTGCTCTCTCTCTCTCTCTCTCTCTCTCTCTCTCTCTCTCTCTCTCTCTCTCTCTCTTTCTTTCTGATTTTAATTTTATATATACATAAACAATCCCGAGCATATCCCTGCATAATAGACTGTGGGTAATATAAAATGAACAAATCACATTTTGTGTCCTTATTTTCACTAAAGGGTTACACCCCACCACCCGCCAACATCATCAGAGGCTGGAAGGAACAATTCCCCACTGCTCAAAGACAGAAATCTCACCCCTACTTCATACTTATTAGTCAAGGGAATTTCAAGGGTGCTGTTCTGAAGGCTGGCTTGTTAGTTATACAGGCCTCCCTTTTAAAAAGAGAGAGAACAATGCCATCATCCCTGTTTTCTCTTCCTTTATCCTGCTAATTAATTTACCCTTTCTTGCTTAATCCTTTTCTTAATCATTCACAATTACCCTTGCTTCATTTCACTGGCGCTTCCCCCTTTTTCCTCCTGGTATTTTAAAATGATGTTTTAATTCTTCACCTTTGAGATCTGAAATGGTTTGACTTGCTAACTTTTCTAAGGAAAACCTCAAAATAAACGTTTGCTTTCAGAACTGCTGCATGTTTCAGTGATTTAGGTCTCTAGCTGTAGGGTCAGAGCTCGGGAGTTCCCTCATCACACAGTGGTTGAACTGCTATACAGCAGCAGCCCAAACAGTGCTCACGGCCCAGTGTTCAACCCCAGGTGACGGGCTCAAAGTTCACGTTGCCTTCCATCCTTCAGAGGTCTGTAAAATGAGTACCCAGCTTGCTGGGGTGGGACAATGTGTAGCCTGCATAATTATTGGTAAACTGCCCAGAGAATGCTATATAAGCAGCTCACTTTACTTTCTTTCACAGAAACTTGGTACTCCATGATCCATTAAGGTCCTTTCCAGCTATGAAGCTCTAAGGTGATGAAATGGCACCCCAGTACTCTTCCACCATATTAAAAAATATTAAAGCATTAGGGTCAAAAATTCCCTTGTGCTCTTCAGGGGACATGGGGAAAATGGTACCATGTTTTAGAGCATCCTAGCTTCCTAGGGAGCCCCTCTCCATGTTTTATTTTAAAAATATTTTTGGACACTAGAGGGTGCTGTTTCAGAGTTTAAGTTTTCCCCCTTAAACACATTTTTTGTTATAATGTTTTATTGGGAGGTGACAATCACAAGGCAGGGCTGGATATGGCCCTCTCAGGTGCAGTGATGGGCATATACAACCCCTGGACCTCTGGAAGTTGCACACCCTTCGATCAACTCATCCGCCTTCACCTTGCTCGGCAAAAGCGCTCAAGTGATGGTTCTTCACTAGTGGTCCCTGGACATGACAGAGATTAATCCTGGGACCTTCTGCAATGACAGCACACACATTTGCAAGATAAAATCCTTGCACAAGAAGGGTTGAGAGAGAACAAAACAGTGACACCATTTAGAGAGGGTAGAATTCCTCCTTCATTTTCAGATCCTGTATGTGTATTCCTCTCCAGCAGCCATTCTCAACAGATTTTAATTTTTATTTTTTGGCTATGGCTGTAAACACAATATGAAATAAATATAGGTCAAATCCAGATCAGATGATAAATCTTATTAGATGGTGTGTGAAGGATTGTTTTCAGTTTTTTTTTTTTACTATAATGGTTGGGGAATGGGCAGCAGCTATGCTAACAACAAGGGGCCAGGGTATTCCCAGAAGCCAGGTAGGGGTTGAGACCAAGTGCATGGTCAGCCGGTCCAGGTACACGAAGAGACAGAGAGAGTAGTCAGCCAGTCCAGGTTCCAGATTCAGAGATAATAGTCAGCCAGTCCAAATCCCAGATCCACAAAACATACAAAAACAAAAACAAAACAAAAAACAAAAAACACAAAACAGCCCAACAGGGAGAGGGATGCTAACAAGAAAGACTTACAAAGTTCAAGGAAGGTCCAAGGTAATCAGGCCAAAGCTTCAGGAGCCCACAGGTCTCACATTGCGGAGGCAAGGAACAGGGAGTGCTGGCATCTATGCCGGTAGCAGGCTCACCTGCTGCACTCTCTGATTGCCTCATACTGAGAGGGGTCTGACTCAGCAAGGAGCCTGCACATTTGTTGAGTCATGTAGCCCCGATCCTGACAGTGACTCCCTTCAAGTGTTCACACACATACATACACGGAGGGCACATGGCCCCTGTTGAGAATGGCTGCTTTGGAATATGTACATTTTTTGCTGACTCAGTGGTTTGACACATCATACAATCCCCAAAACCCTACTCGACCAGGGCATGTCAACATGCTGCTTCTCAAATAGGAGATCCATAAGTATATCAATTAGAGATGGGCACGAAACAAGCGATTTTTCATTTTTGTTTTCGTTTTTTTGTTTCGTTACGCAATGAAAATGGAACGATTTTTTTTAAAAACAAAATGAAAACGAAAACGAAACGACCAAATTTGCCATTTTTCGTTTTCATTGCAGCAGATGCATTGAACTAAAAAGAATGCTAACGAAACAGCAATTTTTTGTTTTTGTTTTCGTTTTTTCATTTTGTTACCTAACAAAATGAAAACGATTTTTTTTGCAAAAAACATCACAAAAACAAAAAAGGAACTGAAACGGACCCCTAAACGACCAAACGTCAAACGAAACACCATTTTTTGAGTCGTGCCCATCTCTAATATCAATAGTTCTTCCTTCTTGTGTCCTCACAGACATTCGTACAAATTTGTTAAGGCAGCCTGTTTTGAGTTTACTCACCTCTTCTGACTTCTCCAATAAGAAGAAAGTGACGAAAAGGTGCCTCTTACTCAAGCCAGAGCATTGGCTTATCTGTGCTGGTTTCATTGCCAGCTTGGACTGGGATTGATTATGCTTTCAAGTGAGATTCCTGGTATTCCATGGTGGTCTCCCATCCAAGTCCAAACCCAGCCTCACTCTGCTTAGCTGCCAAGCCAGACATGATCAGGTTTATTTGGAATGGCTGGGGTATGTCTATGCACCACCCAAGAAATAACAGTGACCATTTTGATGTTCTTCAGATGATGGCACTTTTATAATAATGTATATCTGGTAATAACACAATGTGGCAGGAGTCCAAGTAGCCCTGGATAATGTAACTCCTCTTTTTCTCCCCCACCCCCGATTTTTTCTTTTAAAAAGTTTGGAACATGATTCATTTCTTTTTCTTTTTAAACAATCCAATAATGAGAACTTCCATATTGATGGATAAATAATCCATCTGACGTCGCCTGCCACCATTCCATTTTGTCAAAACACTCCCGGAATGTAATAGGTGCTCACGGGGGCCTTCCTTGCACTATCTCGAGAACTGAAATGAAATGCTGGTAGGGTCAGGTTCATTTTCCCTCAGCGTCGCTCTGTTCTGAGAACTCATTGATTTCTATAATTAAATGAGTTGGAAGTAAATCCAAGCCCTTTGCCGCATGTTACCAATCAGAGCTAATGCCTGAATTTTAATAAGCTGTTTAGTGTGATCCGGTGCCAGAGCGGGTAAGTGTTAACAGTTTCCTTTGCTCTAGAATTCCGTGCAGCAATCGTCGCTTATAATTGACTCTGCTAGGACAAAAGAAGAAAAAAGGCAGTGGAAAGGTTTTAGATGAAAATGAAGCAGCAAAGGCTCCAAGAGAGGGTAGTTCAATGAATACAGGAGTTTTCCCCCTTTCTGTACATATGGGTCTAGCTCAATGGTGACAATTGACTTGCTCCTTTCAAAAACGGCCGCTCCCTATCTGATTTTTTTCCAGCCTACTCTGTGGAAGGAGGGGGATCTAAAGAGACATTAAAAATAAATGGTGAACTTTGAAACACAGGCACTCAGATGCTTAATAAATTAGGGAGGACAATAGCTGTGCATGTGTAGCTGCTCGTGTGTTTGATGATGCTCAGAGGGCGGCGGTTAGCGTCAAAGGAATACAACAAGGGAAGAAGATTTTTCACTAAAATGTGATAGAACAGGCAAGCCACAGAAGGGGTAGAGTTATCAATGGCTCCAAGAACTGTTTGATATGGATACATCCATGTTCAGCTGCAACAGGCAAGGTGCTAGAGATCAACAGTGACATATGCGGACCAGCTTGTGGTCCTTTTGGGAACAAAAAAATGCATAGATGGTTTACTTTTGCTTTCCTTGAAGGAGGCATAGGAGTATGTTTGATCAGTTCAACTGCAGGTAAGTGAAGCATCCTTATTCTTTCTCCTACTGATGTCTCAGAATGAGTTACTGAGACTGTAAGTGCCAGTTGATGAGAAAACAAATGATCCACTTGGCGGATGTGGAAGCTCTTGTACTCTGAATCTCTCTGCTTCTGCTGCACAGGTAGAAGAATTTAACCAACATTCAAAACCCAGCAGCTGGTTACATCACAGCACACCTGATGCACGTTGCCCAGAAGAACAGAAAAGAAAGAAGAAACACAGCTCCAAAGTCTTCAAATTAAGTCCAAAATCCGAGTTGGGGGGTAACCTTTATTGATCTGCTCAAACATAACTTAAAAGGAAAACCTTTGAGTCTTCCCATGTTCTAAATCGGGCTGAGCCTTACAGAGGTTCAGATGAGGCAGAGGTTTTTTTAAAAAAAGCAAAGCTACATTTTAAGTCATAGAATCTTTCATTAAAAATATCTTTTCAAGGTGGAGAGTAAAAAAGGTGGAGAGCTCAAAGTGTACCATTACATTGTGCTTCAAGGGATGTGGAATCATTGTTCTGTCCCCATCTGCATTAGGGGTGTGCAAGTACTGTATATACTCAAATATAAGCCTAGTTTTTCAGCCCTAATTTTGGGCTGAAAAAGGGGGCCCTTGACTTAGATTCAGGTCAATATTTTTAGCCACTGAGGCAAGTGCTTGGGTCAGTGGCTAAAAGTCATTTTAAACATTGCGTGCCGCTTCTCCTGAGCCCCCCTCTGCATCACAGGGGAGCGGTGCGCGATGTTTAAAATGACTTTTAGCCACTGACCCAAGCACTTGCATCAGTGGCTAAAAGTCATTTTAAACATCACACACTACTCCCCCAGCTCACAAAGTAGGCGCTGTCAGGCCCTGCTGCATTTCCCACTCTAGACTTATACTTGAGTCAATACGTTTCCCCAGTATTGGGGGGGGGTTTAAATTAGGGTCCTTGACTTATACTCGGGTCAACTTATACTCAAGTATATACGGTACTCCTGACTCGATCAGTCTCTAGAATCATAGAATCATCGTAGATTTGGAAGGGACCTTGGAAGTCTTCTAGTCCAAACCTCATACCATCATGGACAATCTTTTCTTTGAAAACCTCCAGTGATGAGGCACCCACAACATCAGGAAGCAAGCAGTTCCACTTTGGCTCTCACTCTGATGAGTTTCTAAATATTTGTTACATGGATTAAGACTGATCTCTGTTTCAGAAGGGTCCTCACTTTCCCTAAACTCTGAAGTGAGACTGCCCGGGATTGCTCTTGGTCTGCACAGGTAGGTTTGCTGAGAGCCTCCGTCTACACTGTGCTTCTTTGGGGTTCCTGTTTTAGCACTAATTGTGCCGGAACAAACACTTGTGATTAGAGGTGGGCACGAAACAGAAAACCGATGGTTTGGTTCGTTCTGTTTCGGGCCCACCCTCAGCTTGGTTCGGTTCGTATGAATTATTAAAACAAAAATTTATATGAACCGAACCAAGCCGAACCGATGGTGGTGGCGGCGGCTTGAAAGGCCCTTGCAGCAGCTGTGCCAGATGGTGGGAGGCCTCGCTGCCGCCGCCGGAGCCCCGTCCACTGCCATGCCTGGCAGTGGTGGACCACCCTGCCACTGCCTCCAGAGGCCTAGCACTTTTAAAAAAAAATATTTTTATTTTTGCAGCGCTGACCATGCGGCCCCAGGTGTGGCACTTTTTATTGTTTAATTTTTTTATTTGTATTTTTTATTTTTAAAAGTCCCTGACACAGGGGCTCCCCCCCCACACACAACTGAGAGGCGGTAGCTTCCCGCACATGGGTTTAATTTTTAATTTTTAAATTTCCTCCTGGCCTACTGGCTCGTGGGCTGAACTGGCTGGCCCGTGGGCCGGCGGAATGATAAAAGTCCTCAATGCGGGGCTTTCCCCCCCTCCTGGCCCGTGGTGTCTGACAAGGTAGGAGATGGGGGGGCAAAAAACAAAATGAAACAAAATGGAAATTTCCATTTCGTTTCACTTCATTTTCCTTTGATGGGTTGCTTCATTATTCATTTTGTTAACTAATGAAATGAATAACAAATAATGGAATGAATTAAAAATTCATTTCGTGCCCATCTGTATTTGTGATTTGTTCCCATGGCCAGTCTATCTTTGCAGAGGTGACCGCAGCTGTCTAGCTTCGCACTACTGTTACTCAAAAAAGGTACCAATACCATGTTGCAATTTTAATCCAAAAAGCATTCCTAATTCCGGCTTAGTTCCTGAAAAGGGAATTGGCTACTCGTTCATGCCTTGAAAGCATCTCTGAATTCTGTTGACTATAGCACTTGGAGTGGTACTTTAGCAGTGGATTATATAGACTGTGGCAGAGGCTGAGATGCTACAGATGTTGATGGAAACTTCCAGAAGCCATATGCAACCATATGCCAGTTGCCCACATCTGGAGGGCTACATGATGCCCAAACAGAATTATATGGATCCTGAACAACTTGAGAAAATCACTGCATTTGCTTTCAGCGGTAATAGGAGGAATATAAAGCGGCCTAATTCAATCAGGGAAGAAAGCATCTTATCTGGACTGGGCCATTAAATATGATTTATAAAATAATTTAGGAGGAAAATAAAAAATCAATAGCACTGAATATGTTATGATTAATCAAAATGTGACTACTTAATGCAGATTTTTAACTAAGAGTATTGATTGTAGATTCTAATCAGCAGATTGCACAAAGGTTAATTCAGAAATGCACCAGGACATGGTTTGGAATAAATGAATTCAGTTTAAATGTATAACTGAAATTATTCTTTGAGCTAATGGAGTGATAATTGAATTCTCTCTTTAATCTGAAGCTTGGGATATAGTAACACCACAACATAATTACTTGTCTGCTTAAATACATTGTCCTCTCTCTCTCTCTCTCTCTCTCTCTCTCTCTCTCTCTCTCTCTCTCTCTCTCTCTCTCTGTGTGTGTGTGTGTATGTGTGTTTGTGTTTAATTTGCTTTCAGATTCCTGCTGACAATCCACTCCTCTCTTTATCATAATGTAATTTTACAAAATGTAGCATTCTTTCTTCATCAGAAAAATAGATCAGAAAAATTTCTTTCTTCATTTGAAAAATTGAAGAGGCTTTAGATGCCAAACAATCTTGCACTTTTAGTGCTAACAAATGCGGGAAAGAACAGAGGCCATAGTGAATGGGCAGAATTCAAAGAATGTCATTTGCTCAGAAATTTGAGGGTTGTAGCAGTTGCGAACAAACCTCTTGATGCTACCCAGTGCAGGAAATCTATTTCTCAGAGGGCTAATGTATTATGTTTATGTTACCTTATCTGTAGTAGTAGTAGTAGTAGTAGTAGTGGTGGTGGTGGTGGTGGTGGTGGTGGAATAATAATAATAATAATAATAATAATAATAATAATAATAATAATAATAATAATAATAATAATAATAATAATAATAATAATACTGGATTGGAGTTTGTTATTTTATATGCCCTATTGTGGAAGTTGTGTATCCTTTTTTGTATTGTTTTATATTGTTCACTGCCCTGAGTTCCCTTTGGGAAAATTGGGTGGTATAAATAAATAAATAAATAAATAAATAAAAATAAATAAATAAATAAATAAATAAGCTGTTGCCCAAAAATAGTTCAGATTGATTATTTAACCCGTCATAATAAAGTAACTGCAATGCTCCACTGGAACATGCATAAAAATTACAACCTACCATCAAGCGAGAACTGGTGGGAACATCAGCCAGAAAAGGTTACCGAAAATGAAATTATCAAGGTGTTCTGGTATTTCAGAATCCAATGTGACAGACACATTGCCTACAATAATCCAGACATTCCAATAGTATACAAGCAAGAAAACAAAGTTCAAATGGTCCATGTGGCAATACCAGGAAATGCAAGAGTCAGCGATAAAGAGCTAGACTATTGGGACTTAGAAAATAGAAAGAGGATTGCAGCAATCTCAGTGGCATTTGCTGCAGAATCAGAAGTAGGGTTCTGCTCTGTGTCTCATGGGAAAAGAGACCGTCTACGTAGCCTTGGGCAAGCTGCACTGCCCCAGGGTGCCCCCAAAAGAAGGGAATGGTTAAGCCACTGCTCAGCACTCTATACCTAGAAAACCATAAATGGGAAATGATTAAGTGGCATGTATCGTATTTTTACATCTGTAAGACAACCCTGTGTATAAGACCCCCCCCCCACTTTTCCAACCCCAAATTACAGTTTCACGGCTACACGGTTCTCTCCTCATCTTACATCTAAGGCAATCCTCATTTTTAGTCTAACAATTTTAGACAACAATATAGTCTCACACACGGAAGAATACTGTAATCATCATATTTTTTGTTAATAGTACTAGTAAGGTGGAAGCGTTTTCAGGTTCTTGAAAGTCCTAGAGTTTGTGCAACAACATTCAGAAACATATTGCTTATATTTAGCAGAACTGCTACTTCTTCCTTGCTTTCTATTTCATTTCATTTGTCTCCGGTGCTCTTCAGAAGAACATGTATCACCATGCAGTGTCCACATACTCACAGCTGGGAATCATTATGCAGTTAATGTCTTAGCATAAGTCCTTGTTCTGATGTTCTTATAATGCATGAGCATTAAACTTAATGCACAAGCATTAAAGGGAATTGGATGACACAATGGTAATATTTAAGTATTATTCAAAATTAAATTTTTACATCGTAAAAATCCTTTTGAAATAGAAAACACAAGGGCCCGATCCCACCACCAGCTGGGCAGATATTCTATGATTTGGATTCCTGCCTTAAGCAGGCAGTTGGACTTGACAGCCTTGTAGATTGCTTCCAATTTCATGATTCATTTTGAGATCCCATCCATTACCCACCAAAATAAAGGGACAGAGGGATGCTCTTCTCCCTCTCACAAAATACCAGAAATATGGGATATCCACTCAAACTGAGGGTTGGGAGAGTGAGATCAGACAAAAGATTTTTTTTTACCCAGCGTGTTGTTAGCCTGTGGAACTCCCTGCCACAGGATGTGGTGATGGCATCTGGCCTGGATGCCTTCAAAAGGAGATTGGACAGATTCCTGGAGGAAAATTCCATCACAGGTTACAAACCATGAGGGAGATGTGTAATCTCCAGGCTTAAAACTGGGGTACTTCAAGGGCCAGATGCAGGGGAGTGGGATCAGGATACAGATATCTAGTCTTGTGTGCTCCCAGACACATTTGGTGGGACCACTGTGAAATTCAGGAAGCTGGACTAGATGGGCCTTTGGCCTGATCCAGCATAGCTGTTCTTATGTTCTTATGTTCTTATGTAAAATAATGTCCTACATAGAGTGTATTTATTTCCAAATGGTTCAGGTTTTGGGGGAGGGGGTGTTGTGGGTGATGAATGATATCTGTTAGAATACCAGTGTTGAATGTGTAACATCTATATTGTAAGGGGGACTGTGAAGCCATTGGGTGAGGAAGAATAGGGTTGTGTATGTGTATGTTTTGTTTTTTAATTTGTACTTTTTATGTATTGGGTACAAATGCTGTTAGGCGAGAGAGTGTAGGGTTATGTGTGTGTGTGTGTGTGTGTGTGTGTGTTTGGTTTTATGTCTTAAAGCTTTATAATGGGTAACAACTGATGCTGGGTGAGAGAATACCGGAGTATGTATATGGATGCTTGTTTTTAATTGTAGGCTTGATGTTTTGGAATTTTATATTGGGAGTGAGTGATGTGTAGACTGGGTGGCACTTTTTAAATTTCATTGTATTTGTACAATGACAATAAAGTGTTTTTTTCTTCTATTTTATATATGGAAAAATTGCATCTGAAACATTCTTCAATTCAGGAAACAGCGGCTGGTGGGCTGCAGAGAAGGGTGTACTCCTTGTGGTACGACAGAGCTTAGAACATTTATTTTTAGACTACAGCTCTGACATGCTGGCTCTGGAAATTTAGGGAGCTGTTGAAACAAGTGAAATTCTGATGTTCTGGTTGTGACCACCACTGGTATTTATGGAAGAATCATAGAATCATAGAATCATAGAGTTGGAAGAGACCTCAAGGGCCATCTAGCATCCTGCATCCTGCCATGCAGGAACCCCCATCACAGGACGCCTGACAGACGGCCATCCAGCCTTTGCTTAAAAACCTCCAAAGAAGGAGAACACCCTCCTTTGTGGCATCATATTCCACTGCGGAACAGCTCTGTCATGAAATTCTTCCTAATGTTCAAATGAAATCTTTTTTCCTGAAGTTTGAGACCATTGCCCCTCATCCTAGACTCTGAAGCCATGAAAAACAAAACAGTCCATTCTTCAATAAGTCATCCTTTCAAATATAGCTATCATATCCCCTCTCAGTCTTCTTTTTGTAAGGCTCAACTTTCCCAGCTCCCGAAGCCACTCCTCATAAGACATTTCTTCCAGACACTCAATCATCCTGGTCACCCTCCCCTGTACCCACTCGAGGTTGTCAAAATGCTTTTTAAATTACGAAAAAAGTAAGAAAAAGTAAGAAAAGAGTAAGAAAAGAGTTAAAGCAGGGAAGATCTAAAGCTGAGGAATCCTCCTCCTCTCATGATGTGCTGTCAAGTCAGATCTGACTTATAGCGACCCTTCAAGGGTTTTCTAATTAGAGTATATTCAGAGGTGCTTTACCATTCCTTTCTTCTCAGGGCGCCCTAGGACTGTGCCACTTGCCCAAGGCCACCCAGCCTGGCTCTTCTCCCTGGAGGCACATTGGGAATTGAACTCCTAAGCACTGGCTCCGCCACCTAAATCATCGAGCTATCCAGCCAGCTCAAGCTAATGAACATCATCTCAACTGTTACTATATCTAACCTGCTCAAAGACAGAATTCAACACGCGGCTTCCACCTTGTTTTTCATCATTACTAGTCCAGCATTTCCACTCTAAATTTTGGGAGGGCTAAGTGATGAAAGTAAGAAATGAAAACATGTCATCCAAATAAGAACAGGTCACGATAATAGCACTATGACGAAAGTTGGACCATGTTGTTTGCTGGTCCAACTTTGCTTGTGCCAAACAGAACCATGAGGTCCCCAACAAGGAGGGTCGATATGCCCTCACTAAGAGGAACAATGACAGTCCCTTCCCAGTCAGAGGGACTGAACCATCTGGCATTGTCCCTGCTCCCAGCTCAGCTGGGTTGCAGTCTGGATTGGTTGGAGTGGCATCTCTCCCCCTCGTCCCTTTGTTCTTCCCAGTAAGAAGGATGATGAGGGGACCTGGGGTTCTTCCTTGCACCAGTGTCCAGGTGGCTTGAATTCCTCAGGGGATCTTCTTCCACCTAGAAGCCCTTGTCAAGTTTTTTCCCCTCCAGGTGAAAGTAAAAGAAGATAGGAGAAAGTGTTGATCACTAACATTTGGGGTTTGAGAATCATTATGTACCGCTTGCTTGCCTACTTTGTGAAAATGGATGGATGGAATTGTTAGGCGTTCTCTCCGACTGCCCATTGCATTTCATGAATTACTTTGAAGTGCTTGGTTTAAAAAAATGGCAAGGACATAATGATCTGCTTTCTCCCTTTAAAGACAATCTGAAGATTAATGCAAAAAAGAGGGAAGGTGGCAGGAATCAGCCGGGAGACACCAAGTGTGACAAAACGAAGACTTGTGCTTCTCTGGGGCTTCGTGAGAGAAAAAAGGAATTAACTGTCAGATGAAAAACAGGATGAACTTCCTGCTTGTCATATCAAAAGCTCTTCGCTTTAATCGGAAGATAATGGATATGTTGCTAGCGGAACAATGATTAGAGCTGGAACAAATTCGCTCTCTGAATTTCCCTCTGTGAATTGTGATGTTGGATGTTCTCTTGATTGCCTCTGAATGCAGAGTTATTAGCAGAATATTCACTAACTCTTGGAGATATTTGATAACCACAAATAGGAGGGCTTTATTTTAATCATAAATGGCTGGTCGGACATGACAGTCAGCAGGTGGTTGTAGTGTTTGCTGTTCTCTTACAGGTACCGTGCAAAAGCATTCATGTTTGACAGCTGGCTCCATAGAGGTTTCTTCTAGAGATGGGCACAAAATGAAAGATGAAACGCTGTTTCGTCATTTCATTACCTAATTAAATGGTACAATGTATTGTGTTACGAAATGAAACAAAATGCCATTTTTTTCTTCTAGGAACAAAATGATTCATCCTAGAGCAGGGGTGCCCAAACTTTTTGTAAGGAGGGCCAGATTTGGTGGCTGAGAATGTGTCAGGGGCCAGTTGCTCCCTGACCCTGCCACCCCACTGCAAGCCCCACACACTGACCCCTTGCAACCCCACCTGCAGGAAGGAAGGCGGGGAACAAGGGAGGGAGGGAGGGAGGGAGGGAGGGAGGTGGGGACCAAGGGAGGGAGGAAGGGAGGAAGGAAGGAAGGTGGGGACCAAGGGAGGAAGGAAGGAAGGAAGGAAGGTGGGGACCAAAGGAAGCACAGGGAGCCGTGGCCACAGGTCACCCCTTGGAAGAGGCAATCTATGTGACCTTGCTCCCTCCCCAAGCTCCCCAGTGGTGGCAATGGCTCACCTGCCAGCCCACCCCAAAACTCCTTGGCGGTGGCAGAGGCCCACTAGCCTGCCCACCCCCCACATTCCCCTGTGGTGCCGGTGGTGGCAGACTGCCCAGCTGCCCAGCCGCCCAAGCTTCCCAGGTGGCGCGGCCTGCCTGATCACTGCCCAGGCATGTGCGTCCACCCTCACAATGTTCCCAGCTATGCCGGTGGCAGCGGCCCACCCGTGCGCTGCTCTGCCTGCGCGCCTAGCTTCACAAGGTTCCCGGTGATGCCGGTGGTGGCGGCCCACCCACACGCCACTCCCGCATGCTCACCCAGCCTCACATGGTTGTCGGTGGTGCCGGTGGGGGCAGCCCACGCGATGGCTGGCCGGCCGGCCCGCCCAGCCTCACAAGCTTCCCGGTGGTGCTGGTGGTGGTGGTGGCCCACCCCCTCACCCACCCACCAGGCCCCATAAGCTTCTGCTCACCGTCTGTCCGGCCCACTGAGCCCCTCAAGCTTCCCGGCGGTGTCAGTGTTGGTGGAAGATTTTTTTAAAAAAAATGAGGCAAAGGAGGGGGAGGGAGGGGCTGGCCGGCCAGCCGTGGACAACTCAGAATGGCCTGACGGTCCAGATTTGACCCCCGGGCCAGACTTTGGGCAGGCCTGTCCTAGAGGAAATGGCAGGGGAGCTTCCTTAAGTGCTTCCCTGTAAGCCCCTGGCATTTGGAGAGGTTTGGGGGTCAGGGGTGGCGTTATTAAACTCAAAAGGGGGTGGGAAAGATCAATCTAATTGAATTGGGAAAACACAATGCCCCCACCCCACAGACAAGCGATTAGCATTGGCTTCTGAACCCCATTTCAATTAGAATGATTTTTTTCCTAGGGGCACCTCCTTTGGAGCTTAATAACTCAGCCCCCTGAGCCCCAAACCTCTCCAAAATTTGGGGTCTTGCAGGGAAGTTTGGTTGCCGCTAGGACCCAGGGGAGCATAGTGTTTCATTTCATTTCATTTCATAACAAAACTTCTTTAAAAATTCATTACTAAAAAACAAAATGAAACTGCTAAAGAAACAAAACAAAACAAAACGTTATATTTCTGTTTCATGCCCATCTCTAGATTCTTCATTTGCTCTGGTCAAGGATTCAAAAATAAATGAGCAAAAATACCCAGAGTTTAAACGTGAAAGGAATGGGTTCAATTTAGAATGATAATCTGAATTTCCTTGACTTTGAAATTTCACATTCAACATGCCATCCAAGGGCTTGGAAGTTTGGAATATTTATGAGCCCAGATTGCAGTAGGTGAAAAGTTAAGTTTGAAAGGCCAACTCAAAACCAAGGGGAGCTTTACAAGTCATTTTAAATGCCAAGAAAAATATCTGAGCTGCAGAATAATTCTTGGTCTTTCCTGTCACCATCAATATATCCATCCCCAGAAGCTGCCCAGATCAACCCATTTCCCATGAACTGGGAAAGCAAGGGAGGAAAACTCTCTAACAATGGCTGAATCTAGAGGGTCTGCCTTTAATCTGAAACTGAATGGTGCATGCAATTGATAGTTCATTCAATATTCCATTCTGTTGCCATAGGTCAGAAGAAGTGGACTTGATTCACGAAACCTTACATTAAAATATAATAGTATTTAAGGTGCCACATTTTTGTCTTTTGTTTTGTTTCTTTGGATGTTGCCTAATCTGAAAACAGAATGTGGGAAGAGGGATTAGTTAAATTAGAGTCTGTTATACCTAGAATATGTTATACTTTGGGCTCCTTGATCACTGCAGATGGCGACTGCAGCAGTGAAATAAAAAGACGCCTGCTTCTTGGGAGGAAATCAATGGCAAACCTAGATAGCATCCTAAAGAGCAGAGACATCACTTTGCCAACTAAGGTCAGGATAGTCAAAGCTATGGTTTTTCCAGTAGTGATGTATGGAAGTGAAAGCTGGACTGTAAAGAAGGCTGATCACCGCAGAATTGATGCTTTTGTGCTGTGGTGCTGGAGGAGAGTCTTGAGAGTCCCCTGGACTTCAAGGAGATCAAACCTATCCATCCTGAAAGAAATCAACCCCGAATGTTCACTGGAAGGACAGATTTTGAAGCTGAGGCTCCAGTACTTTGGCCACCTCATGAGGAGAGAGGAGTCCTTGGAAAAGTCCCTGATGTTGGGAAAGATTGAAGGCAAAAGGAAAAGAGGACAGCAGAGAATGAGATGGTTGGACGGTGTCATCTATGCAAACAATATGGATTTGACAAAACTCCGGGAGGCAGTGGAAGATAGGAAAGCCTGGCGAGCTCTGGTCCATGGGGTCACGAAGAGTCAGACACAACTGAACGACTGAACAACGACATACCTAGAACTCTCCCCGAATTTCTTGGGGTATAGGAGCATCCACTGCTTGATCTCCCACTTTTGAACATATAATTATTTATTATTATAATGATTTATTTAAAATATTATTATCCCCACCTTTACCCCCAAAAGGAGCCCAAGGAGGCTTATATCATTAAAAGCAGCACAATTATTAAAAGTTAAAAACAGTAAGTTTTATTTATTTATTTATTTATTTGTTTATTTATTTATTGGATTTTTATACCGCCCATCTGGCAGCGAGGTCACTCTGGGCGGTTTACAACAATTAACAAATTCAGACAATTCATACAATAAAACCATAAAATAGTAATACAATTAAAATTAAAATTAAAATTAAATTAAAATTAAAAGTTATTCAAGTATTAAAGAAAATTTAATAGGAGCAACAAACATACAAACCATTGTGCTGATCATTTCCTAGACAGTCATTCACTCAAGAAAAATATATTGAAGAGAAAGATCTTTGCTTGCTTAAAAAAAGGACAGCAAAGATGGGTCACATCTGGCCTTGTGTGGGAGAGAGTTCTAGATTTGGGGAGTGACAACAGTGAAGGCCATCTCCTGTCTACCCACTAAGAGGACCAAGAGAGAAGGACCTCCCCTAATGATCTAAACATCCACATAAGGAGATATGTTTTTTTAAAAAAACTTGGATCCAAGCCATTTAGGGCTTCATAGATTAAAACCAGCAGACTTTACGGTAAGGATGTCACCCTTGCAGGTTCTTGATCACCTCACAGTGATATCTGTTGCAAAATTTTGAATTTCTCATGAAATTCCCTTCTTTTTAACGCTACACTAGGAGTTTAGAGACCTACAGAGGAAAATAGCTACACGTTCTCCAGAATCCACCCCTTTTTCATTAATTGGCACTTAAAATCTCAGTAACTGACTCCGAGGCATTTGCAGGAGAGAGAATTTTTAAAAGCCTTCCTTGAAATCACATACTTGGGAACTGTCTATATCACACACATTCTAGCAACCAGCTAAATAGATAAACAGCAAGAACCAACTGGCCACCATCTGATGAGAGGGATAGGGCATTCAGCAATGAAGCAGAGTTCTCTTTGCATAAGACTAATTAGTCAGTGTTGGATCGACAGATGATAACCCCAGCTCAGAAAAATCCCTCCCAGATATTCAAACTACAGACAGCATGCAAGTTTGTAAATAAAATTTCACAAGATTTCTGTCTGTGTGTGCGTGCATGGAAGTTTAGCTTTGTTTTCGATATATAGTGCAAGATTTCTGAGGTGTTTCGTGGCCATGTTTTTTCTGGAAGGAAGACCATTCTGTGTGGAATTAATACAGTTCCTTTCAAAATGGCTTCTTTCCTGCTCAAGAATTTCTATGAAGGGACCTATGGTCGAAAAACTGGTAAATCAATCGGGTTTTCAACATGTCAGTAAGGCAAAATATCTGGGCATTACTGTATCTAATCGTTGTAACTCCTTACTTAAAGATAACTATGTAAATGTTATAAAAACAATCAAAGCTGAGGTGGGAAACTTGGTCAAGACTCCAACTATCCTTAATGGGCAGAAAGAAAAAGTTAAAATGAATGTTTTACTAAACTGCTTTTTCTATTTCAACAAACTAAAACAAACAATCTGGAAAAACAAACGTATATTCATATGGCAAAAAAAAAAAGCAAGATTAAAAATCTCTATCTACAGGATAGAACCAAAACTGTGGCTTTGCCCTTCCTAATTTAGTATTATACTACAAGGCTGCTGCCATGACCTTAAAGACTGATTCTGATGACAAACAAAAGAATTTTGCAGCTTGAGAGTTATGGCCTAGACAAGGGCTGGCATTATTACATGTGGTACAAGGGCAACATACCTACTCTCTTCAAAAACACTGGATATTTGAAAGTTATTGATTAAAAACAATTCTACCCTAAAGTTATCTATTAGAAGAGTGAAACTCCAAAAGTTATAACTTATAGACACCTTCTGAATGTTGACCTTTCATTGAAACCATTAGGGAAATTAGTATCAGAAGGTTACAACAGACTGGTGGAAGTATCAACAAATATATTCACACTTCAAAGACTCACCAAAGAGGGGGATTTACAACTACTGATACTTCACTTGTGGCGATGCTAAGCTGCTTAGTAAATTTTACAATATTGTTAAATGAAAAAAGATTGATTCAAAGACACTATGATAAGATGGGCAGAAAACTTTGGTTATCCTATTCATCTAAACAAATGGGACTCTCTGTGGAATACAGTTAAAATCTTTAAATCTATTTCTTTTAAGGAAAACTGTTATAAGATGTTCTATAGATGGCACCTTGCACCACACCGATTATCTAAGATGTATAATTGCTCACACAAATGTTGGAAATGTAAACATGACTGTGGTACTTTTTACCATATGTGGTGGACATGCAAAGAGGCAAAGGCATATTGGAAAATGGTTAAACTATTTTTAGAAAGATGTCTGAAAATTAAGATAGAGCTTAGACCAGAACTTTTCTTATTAAATATAGTAGATATAAATATTTCATATGATCAGAGATATGTACTTCACCATGTAATTGTTGCTGCAAGGATATTGTATGCGAAATTCTGAAACAACCAAACGTGCCAACAGAGAAGAATATGAAAAGATAAGAGAATGTATTGAAATCGACAGACTCTCCGGCTATTTAAAGGGAGACTATGATGAGATTTC
The DNA here is from genome assembly GCA_029282475.1 of Phrynocephalus forsythii. NCBI lineage: Eukaryota > Metazoa > Chordata > Lepidosauria > Squamata > Agamidae > Phrynocephalus > Phrynocephalus forsythii. The sequence goes on along the minus strand of JAPFRF010000004.1, from coordinate 115,279,233 downwards.
TCGGAAAAGATGGCAAGAAGTAACAAACTTATTAGTATTGTGATAATATTTGGCAAACTATCAATATGTTATATTACTTTTCTTTTACTTTGCTTGACATATTCAATGTAAATTTTAAATTTTATCCCTTCCCTTTCCCCCTTCCCTTTTTCCCCTCCTCAAAAACTCAATAAAATTATATATATAAAAAAAAAGAATTTCTATGAAGGGCATTGGGATGGGCAGGATTTGGCTGCTTCTTATGTAGAAGACAGGAGGTGGGGAGAAAAGAAAAAGAAAAAAGAAAGGACAAACAAACAAACAAACAAACAAACAAACAAACCAATAAAAGCAAGACCACAGAATGAGATCCCTCTAAGCAGTCTTATGATATGATATGATAGCTATGTTTAAATATTTGAAAGGATGTTATATTGAAGAGGGAACAGGTTTGTTTTCCATGGCTTCAGAGACTAGGACTAGGGAAAATGGTTGCAAAGTAAAGGAAAAGAGATTCCATTTGAATATTATGAAGAACTTAATTAGATCTGCCCAGCAGTGGAATCTGCTGCCATGGCGGGTGGTGGAGTCTCTGTCATTGGAGGTTTTTAGACAGAGGCTGGATGATCATCTGTCAGGAGTAGAGATGGGCACCAAATGAACTTTTTTCGTGTCAATTATTCCGTTATCGAATAATGAACATTGTGATGAAATTTTCCCTTTAAGGATGACAAAATGAAATGAGCTGTTTTAAATGTTAAAAAACGCCCTGGACATCCATAAAAACACAGCAATAATTATTTATACAGTCTACTGGGGTGGGGTGGGGTCCTTAAAACGTTTGTTTTTGTCTTCTCCCATCCTTTTCCCTTTAAGGATGACAAAATGGATGTCGCCAGCCACAAAATGGAGGCAAGCCATGTGATGGGTCATGTTCAACCAATAGCATGCCCAGGTTGCAGACTGGGCAGGTCTGGCAGCCACAGAGGGCATAAAAAGCTCTGGCAGCCCCCGTCCTCCTTGCAGTCTCCGGTGGGAGTTAGGGTGGGATTGCTGTCTCTGGGACTCGTTATTTTCACTTTAGGCCAGGCAGGCAGGTGTGTGTCCCTGTGTTCCTGCCGGCTGCAGCCTGGCTCTCAGGGGAGAGAAATAAAAGATTTATCTCTAGCTTCAGTCCTGCGACCTCCCTGTGTGCGTGCGTGCATACCTCTCGGTGAGTACCCTCCCCTGCCCTGCAGTGTAGTCACTCTGCAGCTGTCTTGCACCCTGGGCAACACCCGCTGCTACCTTTGCAGCCTCCCTGCATACCTAGTCTATACTGTGTCTCTGCCAGCATCAATTTTTTTAGTGTTTTCCCTCTGGTCTGGGGCATTGGGGGACTCCTGCACATGGAAATGCTTTAAAAATTGCGCAAAAAGGGGAGGAAAATGAAAAAATTAATAAATGAATAAATGAATTTTTTTCCAAAAATTCATGAAAAATGAAAACGAACCGAAACAGACCCCCCTCAATGAAAAACAAAAAACTGAAACACAATTTTTTTCGATTCATGCCCATCTCTAGTCAGGAGTACTGTGATGGGGGTTCCTGCATGGCAGGGGGTTGGACTGGATGGCCCTTGTGATCTCTTCCAATTCTATGATTGTATGATTCTATGATCTCTACTTTGCAGTAGCGAGGAACAGCCAGTTTGTGAAATGCCCAGTAGCTCACCATCTTGTCCCAGCTGGACAGTGTTCTGTGTGGTATCCAGTGCAACTTTGTGATGGCATGGCCTCGAGATTTTAGAAAGATGTTATTATGTTATGCCTTTATCAAAGTTAAGGGCTGCTGCCCTATGGCAAATGTCTTCATTTCTTCTTGTACAACCAATGACCCTAAACCAGGAGAATAAAGGGTGCAGTGCAGAATCAAATGTTCAAACTAACAATAATTTCCTGTTATCTCTTCCTCTAATCTGATGCCTTCCTTTAATGGGAGAGCTCCCTCCGAATCACAAAATAATTAGATCTCCCCGCTGCCCCTTTCAACCCACTGATTGTTATGCTGACTGTTAGATTGAGTAAAAGTGGCTAAAAGATGTGATTTTAAGTGCCCGTGGTGAGGAGAGGAAGATACTCAAAGAGATTAGGCCATTAATCAGGTATTATGACACGCATTCATCTTGATAGTCTCTTGTTAGAGCACAGGGCAGCCGTATCATATTAAGCGATCACTATCAGTTCTGGCAGCTAATTTTGATCTAAAAATGCTTTGAATAGACAAGCTCTTTGGAATGAGTATCTTTAACAAGTAGGTCGCCTTGACAAGAGAGAGGGAAAACAAACAAACATCCAGAGCTAGTTGTGAGACCTCTGAGCAGGTTGCCAGGATAATGTATGGAAATGACTGGCTTTGGGGGAAGCCTTTTTCAGCAAATGTCAACAGCAGGTAGGGTTTGCATGTCCAGATGTTAGCATGGAATACGCCACTGGTTCCCAAACTTGGGAAGTGAAGTATTTTTGAATTACAACCCCCAGAAACCCCAGCCAGAACAGATAGTGGTGAATGGGAGATGCAATCCAAGATCATGTCAAGGGTACATTGCTTTCTCCGTGGCACCAGATTCCACTGCCGAACAGCTCTAACTGTCATGGAATTCTCCATAATGTTTAAATTGAATCTCTTTTCCTGTAGTTTGAGAGCATTGCCCCGCATCCTAGTCTCTGACGCCATGGAAAATAATCCAGTCCCTTCTTCAATGTGACATCCTTTCAAATATTTAAAAATATCTCAGTCCAACCTTTTATTTACAAAGATCATCCACTCCAGCTTGTGTTTCGTAAATCTCACCCTTCATTGTTCACCATTTTGTTTTCATTGGTGACACTCCTGCCTAATCTGAGCCATCTCAAAATTGGGGAACTCTTTGGATCCTATCAGTAGAAGGACATTGCTCAGTCACAAACCACTGTAGCAGTTGCACAAGTAATTTTTTTATAAATTGGAGGTGGAACTGTAATCCAGTTGTCTCCCAGTCCTTCCCAACACATCTGTGAGAACTAGTATTCCTGTATACCTATACTCTAATCAGTTGGTTACTGTTCCAATTCTGTTGAGAAGAATTTTTCCTCTTTTCCTTCCTCTTAGATAATTGGCAGCCTACATAATTTTGCACACTGGAGGTGTGAGGTGAATTTCATCTCTCACCACATTTAACAGCTTTTGTTTCTTCCGTATTACTATTCATAAGACTCCTTTAAATGGAGAATTAATAGGAAAATAATACTCTACATTCCCTATGTCAGGAAGATGAGCGGAGGTCGGCGGGTGGGTGGAACACCTCCAGTGCTCGTCTGCAAAAGCCTCGCAATTTAATGTGCTTTTATTTTAGCACCAGCGCTCCCCAGAAATGTTCTTGGCAATTAATTCATGCTATTTAAATTTAAAGCATACTAATTAGGCAGCCTTGAAAAATGAGTCTTTCCAGGAATCTAGAGCTTCTTTAAAAATGCACAGACATTACAACTCTTCTGGCATTTTAATGTCTCAAGAGGAAAACTTTACACACGCTGGAAGATATCCTAAATCACTAGCTCTGGAGCAATCCCACAAAATTACAGTGGGCCTCCTTCCCATTCATTATCTATTCAGCCTTTCCGTTTATAATTAAGGAGACAGTGCTTCCATCTGTCGGGCTCCTGAGATGTAAGCGAGGAATTCATGCCTCTACCTTATGCCCTGTGGTTTAATTCGTACCTACTTGTCCACCACAAAGCCACTGTCTGGAAGGAGAGTCCACATTGTACCTGCACCTCATGGCCCCACCATATTCATTTGAGCCACACCACCAAGGCATAGTGATGCAGGGATGTAGATATGGTGGCACTATCACAGGAGCAGAGATGGGCAGGAATTTAAACACAAATGGTGAAATCCATTCAAATTTAGTTAATTCATTGATTGGTATTCATACAAATACACCCAACAAATAGCAATTGATGGAATTTTTTTAGCACTTTTTAATTTGTTGATTCATTGGGGGTATAAAATGGCCTACAAAGCATCTAGGGCAGGCATGTCCAAACCTCAGCCCTCTTGATGTTTTGGACCACAACACCCAGAATTCTAAGCTTAGATTGCCAATGACAAAGGACTGTGGGATCTGTGGTCCAAAACATGAGGGCCAAAGTTTGGACATGCCTGAATTCTAGGGACTCCAGAATTGTAGGGTAGGTTCCCTCGTCTTCTCTACAATCCTTCCACATTTGATGAAGACTGTGTTTCTCCAGAATAGGAAGCTTTTAATAAGTGCCAGTTGCTCCAGGCACAAAGTTTCACAATTGAATTTTGCCCATACTCAAGGGCAAATGGGAAATGACAGCAGTGAGAGCTACTGCTATTGTAATATGTGGGAACTTCCTCAGCAATCAAGTGGGATTCATTAGACAGAAGGCTGCAAGGTTTGAGTTTCACACCAAAATCTGCTGCAGAGTTTTGAATGTTTGGTAAAATTCCTTGTGCTGTGCAATACAACTACAGAAGATCATAGCTTCAAGTTATCTGGAGTCCATTCCTTCCTCATTACAATTTCAATAACTTCCTCTGAGTGAGGGGGAAATAATAAAATGATTCATTACTTATAGTTGTGAAGAAATCAACAGCAAACTAACAGCCAGACTGACTTCAACAGACTAAAGTCAGGGAACAAGAACAGTCAACAGAGAGGCATGGCTCTCTCTGAATTCAGAGACGGAATGGATTTATTGGTTAGTTCTGGATAGATTGATAGTTACCGCAGCTCAGAAAGGTCCCTCCCAACCAATAGGCAGCACACAAAGTTGTAAAAACTCCAACCTAATCTTTGTTTTGTTGTGGAGCCAGTTGGCCAATATGGGGTTGTTTCTTTATTGTTGTCATGGTTCTTATTCAGAATAATTCAAATAAAGAAAAGAAAAACTACAAAACCAAATGCCTTCCCAGTAGAATAGAGAAGAGAATATGTATGAATACCATCCTATTCACTGTTCCAGATTTTTAGAAACATCATGCTCTTCCAGAATGCTGCAAATAAAATAATATAGAGCAGTTGTGGCGAACCTTTGGCATGTTTTGGACCACAGTTCCCAGAATTCCAAACCTGTATTGTCAATGACAAAGAACTGTGGGAATTGTGGTCCAAAACACCTGGATTGCTGAAGGTTTGCTACCACAGAGTATGCCCAAAATAAAGATATCTGTCTATGTCTCGGAGGCTGTCCCCGAAATCTGATCCATTTGAATCAAATTGCAATATTCCATACTCTGCGTGTTTCTAATTCAGAAACGGATGGAGTGATTGTTGTCTTCTTGGTTGTGATGCATTCTTTCACAGCTGCAAGCTTATTGCAGCCATAAATTCCGTGTCATTAACCAAAATCCAACATATACTCATCTCTGACCTTTACGTTTTCATCATCGCCACGCATCAGTGACCATTCTGTACTAGCATGCTGTTTTAAGTTATTGGCACCCATCCTTCTCATCTCATCACATTCTGCTATATTAACCATTTCCATAAAAGCCAAATACATTATCTCGACCCTCCCCCTTCCCCATGCTATTTTGGGAGCGTATCTCAGTAGATTGACAGGGAGCTGAATTCCACACTTAACAGATTGACAGCAGTCTTTTCATCAGTCACCGTTTTTTTTTGCTTCCCTGTTTTGATTGAACAGGATGATCTGAGGAAAGAAGGAAATGAAGGATATTAATTCTGGCAAAATGTAGGTCCTTGGCTAACAGCCAGTTGCTGACAATTTGAGCCAGGCTGACTTCATGCAGAACTGAAATGGTATCCAATGGAAAAAAATCCAGTTGTTTCCATCTCTGTTAACATGGTATATTAACAACAATGCTTGGCAGAGATACTGTAAACTGTGTATCTATAAGGATTAGGATATGAGTGGTAGCAGCGATGTAAGCCACAGTGAATGTACATTTCAAAGATTTCCCCCTTACTGGATGGGATTCCAAGATTTTGTGCATTTTTTTTCATCAGGGAAACATTTTGTTGTGAGTTGTCAAAGAATTATAGAATCATAGAATCATAGAGTTAAGAGACCTCAAGGGCCATCCAGTCCAACCCCCTGCCATGCAGGAACCCCATCACAATATTTCCAACAGATGGCCATCCAGCCTCTGCTTAAAAACCTCCAAGGAAGGAGACTCCACCACCCTTTGTGGCAGCATCTTCCACTGCATGTGTGTATGTGTGTGTGTATGCACAGATGCAAAAACTATGCCTTTCCCCCTAATGTTTCTCCTGAGGAACAAGGCACTGATGCAGGATCAAAATAAATCATCATCATCATCATCATCATCATCATCATCATCATCATCATCATCATCATCATCATCATCATCATCATCATCATCATCTGCCCATAGCAAAGAACTGTTGGGATCATAAGCCTGAAAAAAGTGATTGAAAATGTGCATGCAAAATTACTTTGGGACTTCCAAATACAGACAGGGTTTGGGGGCATAATACCCTGGATATTGTGATTGTGGAGAAGAAACAAGAGTGGCTCATTGATGTTGCTATACCAGGTGATAGTAGAGTCACCGAGAAACAACTTGAAAAAATTACCCGATATCAGGATCTGAAAATTGAACTTCAGAGACTCTGACATAAACTGGTACAGGTGGTCCCAGTGGTAATCGGCATGCTGGGTGCGGTGCCTAAAGAGCTAAGCAAGTACTTAGAAGAAATTGGAGTTGACAAAGTCACCATCAGTCAGCTGCAGAAAGCCACCTTGTTGGGATCTGCTCGCATAATTCGCCGATACATCACGTGGTCCTAAATGCTTGGGAAGCGTTTGACTAATGATTTGTAATACAAAATCCAACGTAGTTATCTTGTCTGCTGTGTAATAATAATAATAATAATAATAATAATAATAATAATAATAATAATAATAATAATAATAATAATAATAATAATAATAATAATAATAATAATAATAATAATAATAAATGCCCCACCCATCTGGCTGTATGGCCACTCTTGAATACTGAAAATCTCAAAGCAGTTGACACTTTTTGTGTGTATCCTACTTTTTAGTTTAAAATTATTAGGAGTATCCATTGCATCTTTAATTGTTAGCCAATCTACCTATTGTACATTATGTCTCCTGCAACTTGGGCCTTTCTTGTACCATGAAAATAATATTGGAAGTGAAGCCCAGGTGGTTGAAATTTACTTCCCCCATAATCAAGCCACTGGGATTTTGAAGTACCTAAGAAAGATTGGAATGTGGACAATATCCACGAGAGATGAGGATCCATCAATAATGGCTCTGCCATGCCACCCAAGTCCAGATCCATGGCCTGTCATTGGAAGCTGACATCAAGTTTGGAACACCTGAGAACATCCTGACTGCCCCCATAGGGATATTGCAGATGTATTTATTTAATTTATTTTAAATAGTTCTGTCTCCCTGAAAGGACCCAAGCTGACTCAAGACGGCTCCCTGAAAGGACTTAAGGCAACTTACAGATGAGACTAGAGAGTAGTACCACAGGTTATGAAGGACACTAATATTGTTACGCTTTATAAGAACAAAGGTGACAGGAGCAACTGTAACAACTATCGTGGTATCTCTCTTCTTAGTGTTGTCGGGAAGCTGTTTGCACGTGTTGTACTGAAGAGGCTCCAGATACTTGCAGAGAGAGTCTACCCAGAATCACAGTGTGGCTTTCGAACCAACAGGTCCACTACTGATATGGTATTTTCCCTCAGGCAGTTGCAGGAGAAATGCAGGGTACAAGGACAGCCACTTTTTGTAGCCTTCATAGATCTTACGAAGGCATTTGATATGGTTAGTAGGGATGGACTCTTTAAAATACCCTCCGGGTTGGATGCCCACCCAAGCTCCTTAACATCATTAGGTCTTTTCATGAGGATATGAAGGGCAATGTAGTTTTTGATGGCCTGGTGTCAGATCCCTTCGACATCTGAAGCGGAGTGAAGCAGGGCTGTGTCCTTGCACCAACCTTGTTTGGGATCTTCTTTGCTATCATGCAGAAGTATGCTTTTGGAACTTCAACAGAGTTTATTTATCTCTGGACCAGATCAGATGGAAAACTCTTCAACCTCTCTAGATTGAGAGCAAAGTCTAAGGTACAGGTGAAATGTTTGTGGGATCTCTTCTTCGCTGATGACGCCGCCATTACTGCTCACTCTGCTGAAGATCTCCAACAACTCATGGATCATTTTAGTAAAGCTTGCAAAGATTTTGCGCTAGAAATCAGCCTGAAAAAAACACAAATAATGGGCCAGAATGTGGACTCCTCCTCGCATTTACAATTTCTGCAAAAGAACTGGAAGTTGTCCATGACTTTGTGTATCTTGGCTCAACTATCTCAGATACACTCTCACTAGAGTCTGAGCTGAATAAACGTATAGGTAACGCAGCTACTATGTTTTCCAGACTAACAAAGGGAGTATGGAACAGTAAGAAGCTGACAGAACATACAAAGATACAGGTCTATAAAGCTTGTGTACTGAGCACACTTTTGTATTGCAGCAAGTCTTGGACCATCCATGCCCGACAGGAAAGAAAGCTTAATACCTTCCATATGCGCTGTCTTAGGCGAATATTCATCATTACCTGGCACTACAAAGTTCCAAATAGCATAGTCCTGAATCGAGCTGGAATCCCTAGCATGTACACTTTATTGAAACAGTGATGCCTATGCTGGCTTGGACACATTGTGAGAATGGATGACGGCCGGATCCCAAAAGATCTTCTATATGGAGAACTAGTGCAGAGAAAGCACCCCAGAGGGAGACCACAGCTGCGGTATAAGGATATCTGTAAGAGGGACCTGAAGGCCTTGGGAATGGACCTCAACAGTTGGGAAACCCTTGGGAAATCCATGAGTCATATTAATCATAAATGGAGTCCCTCAATGAAAACAAAGACAGTGGTACCCCGACTTAAGAGTAGCTTGACTTAAGAGCAATTTGACTTAAGAGTGGAAAACTGTTGGTGTTTTAACTGCCGCCTTGCAATTTTTAGATATGATCTGCTTGACTTACATTTTTTTCAATTTTTTTTATTTTTTAGTTTATTTTTTCAATTTTTTAGATAGGTACCCTGACTTAACAGTAGTTCGACTTAAGAGCATAAATTTGGAACATTTTAAATTCATAAGATGAGGTACCACTGTAAATGAATTTTAATGTTTTTGATTTGTTAATTGATAATGCCCCCTGTACCTAGAGACACCAAACTTGCAGTGAAGCTTCCTCTGACTCTTCTTTACAATCCTTCTAAGTTTTGTGAAAAATGGGGTTTGTCAAACCAGTTTATAAATGACACTTTCATGGGGAGTACTTTGTGGGGTATATAACTCAAATGTCTGAAAACCAATCTTTACCAAACTTAGAGGGACTGTAGAAGAACATTGGGAGAAGCCCCTCTGCATGCCTGAAGTCTCTAGGTGCTTGTTGAGCCTCTTTCTTGATGGGGGCTCTTTCGAGTTATATAGCTTGGATTGCTGAATCCCAATCTCACCGAAATTTGTAGAGGAGAAGCAGAAGAAGCCTCTTTGAAACTGTGGTGCATGTAGATGCTGTGGGGGGCTTATACAATTTTTAAGGGGAGACAAATCAATTCATTGATTCATCAATTCATCCCTAGAAATGTGTTGATTCATCCGTTCATCAGATTCGTGAATTCATCACGAATCACAAGGAATCACCATTTATTAAATTCATCCCCATTTCTAGTTGAGGGGCCTATTTTCACAGTGAATCTGTGCAAGGGTTAGGAAGAGTCTCATCTATTTGGTTGCAGCTACAGATAACCGTGGTGGAGAAAGACCCGTGGATTTTTGGAAGAGCCACTGAGCAAATTATTGATCAAAGCTATATGTTATAGGAGGTTGCGGTGAAAAGTGCAAAGGTCACCTGGTAGAACCCATAGTTTCAATAGTGTTTGGTTAGACAAAGCAACATATGGGGATGTAATTTTTCATTTATTCATTTCTTTCAGGTGAGAACCAACCATTTCAAGAGTTTTGTTCTGCAGCAGGATGAAATAGGTGTGCGGGCAGGTGCTCTTCTTTGTTTCACTTTGTGCTTCTGGTCTTTCAGGACTTGCTTGCAGATCTGAGGTAGTTGGCAATTGTTTCGAATGGTTGTTTTCACTCTATCAAGGCATCTCTTTCATTCAGATTGAGAAACTGGCAACCACTTGCTTTAACCTCCACACCATCCTTGTCTTTTTCTTAGGAGTAATCACATTGAACATCATCTGGGCATTGGACTATCCACATTGCTTTGCATCGTCTCACTGCAGCAAAACCAGGGAGCGCATCTCCTCCCTCGCTTTAGCTTTTACAGCTCTTCAGCCTTTTAGCACGACATTAAAAAATATTAGCTGGCCAGTGAATCACTTGTTCATAAAGATACAAACTGGCCCCTTAATAATTCATTTGGTGATTCATAAGACACAGTAAATAGGGAAGGAACTCCAGTAAATGGCTGGGGCTTTCCCAGCACCCCAGCTGGCACCACGAACATTGAGAGTCATGAATAATGATAAAACAAACTGTACTGTAAATAATGCATAACCTTGAGGTTGTATATTTAAAAACAGAACACTTGGAAGTGAACCTTCCCGACAGTCGAAAGGTTTTAAAAGCCTGTCTTAGTGCCAGACTTGACCGGAGTTGCCTTCAAGAATCTTGTATGGAATTTCCAAATCCTGCAATATATATTTCCCCCCTTTAAAAATGTATAGAAAATAATCAGAACACCATCAAACGTAATAAAAACATGTATTTCAAAGTCACTAGGAAAATCTATTAGGGAGTTGGCTACTAGCTGTCCTGGGCCAAATACTACCTAATGTCCTAACGTGTTGAGTGTGTGGTAGGGATTAGAGATAGGGATAAATTTAAAAATCGAGTTGTGCGATTCTAGAAATATCGCTGATTTGTTCAATACTCATCATGTCCAGATACCCCAACAAATAAAAAGGAATGAACATTTCTCCTTTCAATTCATCTGAAGACAGTGATTACCCCTTTGCCCTAACTGAAGACCCTGACACCATCTTTGCAAAGGGCAGTCTGCTTCCAAGGGAAACTGTGCTGCCATCTATGAAAAGATAAAACCAATTGAGGAGCTGTATAGCCATCCCAATAAACAAATACAAAAGTGGAACAAAAGTGGTGATACCTTTAGGCTACTAGAAAATTAACAAAATTAATTTTACAAAATTAAATTAACAAAAACGTTGCTAGTATTTCTAGGGTGAAATCCTCTACCTCAGTACGGATAGGTTATAACATGGCAAAAGATGGATTTGTCAGGAGTTATTTCTTAGATGTGAGGTCAATCAACTAATCCCTTACCTTGCGCTTGGGGTCATGCGGGGCTGAATTCTAATGAGGAAGAAGCCTCCAGTGTCATCTTTCCTTCTCCCTGGTGCTGACCAATCAGGAGCTATGCAGGGAAATCCATCATCCCGCCTCCCTGTTTGATTGGCCTGCTCCAGGGAGAAGGAAAGATGACATTGGAGGCTTCTTCCTCGTTGGAGTTTAGCCCCGTGCGAGCCCAGCACAAGGTAAGGATTTGGTTGATTGCATCCTTCCAGTTCCAAATGCCAGCTGATATCCTGCGTTTCATTTTGGAAGCTGACCACTTCCAAAACAAAAAGCCCATCTCTATTGTGGACTAAATATACTTAAAAGCCTTCACGGTTGGCTGTGTTGGATTGGACTTGGTGGAATTTGTAGTCCCTAATTATATGGAGGGCCACAGTTGCCCCACCCTTTCACGAGGACCGCAGCTGCCTAAAATGTTTATCTGCTGCAATGATGTTCCTGTGAAGAATCAAGATTCCTAATACTGATCTATGCTGCCATCTAGCTTTACTAGCTCTATTTTGTTCTCTGCCAGAAACATCACAATAGCTGAAGGTGGACTCAGCCGAGCTGGTGTCCTGGACAGCTGAGAAAATGGATGACCTCACTAACGGTGGATTGACAATAGCTTTCTAAGAGTTCAAGCCTCACCAGCAGAGATGAAACAAATACTCATCCATGCTCTCAACCTTAATGGGTGACTTGACACAGTAAGATACTGTACCTTGAAGAAAAGAAAAGAAAAGAAAAGAGTTCAATAGGAGCAAAGGGAACACGAGAGTAAAAATATCTCATTTTTTTCCTCATTAGCAAATGATCTTTGTGCAGAAAACATGTACAGCAAAAATCACATAGCAATATATTTGCTTTTAAAATTTTCAGTTATCTGTGGTTTACCACAGACTGAAAATATTTAATGGAAAATCTCATATTTTTATAAAGTCTCTCCCTCCCTCCCCCTCCCTCCCTCCCTTGTATGTGTGTGTGATAGATAGATAGATAGATAGATAGATAGATAGATAGATAGATAGATAGATAGATAGATAGATAGATATAATATGTTATGATGCATAGGGTTTGCAGCTATCTATCTTTTGGGGCATTCACAGTAGGTCTCATACCTGGTGGATATGGGGGAGGGGGGGACTCCTGCATTTTAACTGACTGCTTGGATGCTCACAAAAACTCAATAACCCCAACCCTTGTATTCTCCCATTTTTGTTGTTGGGTATTTGTTTTTTTTTGGGGGGGGAGATATATGAGTTTCTTTTTAATGAAATACATTACTGTGATTTTTTTGCCACAAAAATCAAAAACAAAATGCCACCCCAAGTCCTGAAAAAGGCATGAAAACTTTTGAAATTTCACAAAATGTGGATATTTTTAATTTAATTATTTTAATTAAATTTATTATTTATTTTATTTATTTATTTGGCTTATATATCAACCATCTGATAACAAGGTCACTCTGGGTGGTCTACAACACACACACACACACACACACACACACACACACACACACACACACACACACACACACACACACACACACACACACACACCAGCAATATCAGTACCATTATTATTCATTTAATTATTATTTTTCTGTCACCCATGAGAATGGAATATGAGGATGTTTACATCTTTATCAATAACCTATTTAAATACAAAGCCTGCTCTGGTATTCAAAATCAACACATGAGGTTTGGAAACCTGATCTCCTTTCGTTAGTATTTTTCAGCATATGGAAATTAGGTGTCCAAGTGTTCTGATTAGGTTGGTGTTTCCATTAGGGATGGGCACGAAATGAAAATATTATGTTTCATTTCCTTTCCTTTCCTCCCCCCACATTTTTGTTTCATTTCATACATTTTTTTTCAAAAATTTCATCTGAAACAAACCATTAATGAAGTGGTTCGGGGGGTTGAAAAATGGTGAAGAAACAATTTTTAAAAAATTAAAAACCTTTCCCCCTCCCCCAAGCCCCACCAGCCAGCTGACTGGGGCTGGGATGGGGGAAATGTTTTTGCCCACCCCAGTGCCAATCAGCTGGCAGGCGGAGCTTGGGAGGAAGGGAAAAAAGCTTCCTCATGTTTCGTTTCATTTCATTACCTAACGACACAACGAAACAGCATTTTGTTTTTCATTTTGTGCCCATCTCTAGTCTCCATCCTAGAAGAGTCTACTCTCACCCTAGACTCGGTGCTTCATGTAAAGAGATCACAGAAGGGTGGGGCTAATATTCCCACCTCCTTGTGGCTTCACCTGGGATGGACCAACGCCATAGGATAGGGTAACATTTTTTCCTGTTAAGGATCATCCATGGAGCATCCCAGTCCCTGCAGTTTAAACAGGAGAATTTAAAATGTCAGCAACACCATTGTTTGCTTTGGGGGGGGGACTTGTTTGGCTCAACCAAGGGCCTGAGGACAATCTGTTTTAGAGGAGAAACCTGCCCCTAAGAAGCATAATTATCCCATGGGAGGGGGCATGAATTGATTTCCCCCCTCCCCTTGAAGGCTCTAGGTTTCACAGAATGGAAATGGTGACAGATTATTCTCTGTTGCTATTCCCAGACTCTGGAACTCCCTCCCACATGAAGCTGGGTTGGCCCTAGGTTGATGACAAAACAGGAGAGGGCCTTCTCTGTTGCTCCTCCATAAGAGGCCCGACTGGCCCCATCTTTGCAGTCCTTCCACAAGTAGGCAAAGACCTTTCTCTTCCTGCAGACTTTCCCTCAGTAGTTACCTGTATCAGTGGTGTATAGTATTTCAACAGATTGTTGTGCCTTCTTTTTAAAATGCGTTATGGTGTTGCCGATGGTTTTTTGAGGGTATGTTATCTGTTTGATTATTTTTAGTATTAGCATACTTGCTGTTATTAGATTTTTTGAATATTGTCTTCTACTCATGTAAGCCACCTTGGGCCCTTCTTAAGGAGAAAGGAGGAAGGTAAAAATATTGTAAATAAATAAATAAATCAAATTGAACCCTGGCTGGAAACAAAAGGAGGGAGACTGCACACTAAAAGCTTTTGTTAAGGGAACCCATTCTGCAAATTGGATACGCAAAAGAAAGGCTGTTTCCTATCTGCATTGTATTTCCCCCAATTTATTTATCTAGGACGCTCTATGAGTCACTTTTATACAAGTGCCTCCAAAGCGATGCACATAAAATCTGGGGCAGGGGTGGGTGGGACCCATAAAGCCAAACAATTAAAACCTTAAAAACCCTTAAGATAATAAAGATGAGAACAAGCTGCAGTACTCTCATTAAGCAGTCATTATAAAACGCCAACTATTAACGCAGTAAAAAGGAAAAATCTCCAAGCAGTCAGTTAAAAGCCTTGTTAGCTGGAATGATCTTAACCTGGTGGCATGCATGAGGCTTGCCTCAATTTCTTTAAAGATTACTCCAAAGATAAATTCCACCCGGATGGCTAGGGTTTATCAACTACAGCCCCAACTATGCCCATACACTCTGACTCCTCCAGTTGCTCCTCCCACATCTCGACATATACAGTGCCTTGTAAGTAAGGACGTAAAGTGAATGCAGTTACTGGTAACAAATGTTTCTTCTGGGTAAGAAAATCTTGAAGTTACATTTCAAAAATAATGCAAAAAGTGGACATTATGTTAATTTTCTGGAGGGGGAAATTGGTAACATGTTCTAGCTGCATTTAAAATTTATTTTAAATGACATTTTAGTACTCTTTTGGGCAGATTTCCCACCCATGCTTTTATCAGTTGCAAGGACACCACCCACAATGCATAGTAAAACCTAGTTATTGAAGGGTATTCTGTAAGCTTAATGAGAGCCAGTGTCTTTCCAGGGGCACCATAACTTGTTACATAATAATCCCCCTCCCCCAATAATTTTGAAAGTTGTGTGCACCAGGCACATGCTTTAAATAAAAATGAATGCAGCATTTTTGTAAAAAAAATTGAGGGAGCCAGTTAAAGTGTAAAGTAGGACCGTCATATCCACGAGAGATCAACCTCCTGTCCATGGATGCTGGAAAAAATGCAGATTAGAGCATATAATTATAAATATATATATGTATATCTATAGCAAATGGTATAAATAGTATGGTATCTGGCTCCAACTAGTGGCCAGTTCTAGTAACTTCATCATTGGAAATATTTATTTCTAGGACTTCTCTATTAAGATGTTTAATACTTTCAGACTATGGATAAAAAAGAGGGTTGGAGCTGTGCAGCGTCTAAAACAAAAGCAAAACTAGACTATAGGTGATACCTACATAGGCTTCTAGAAGGAAAATAAAAACAAAAATGTTACTGAGCTTTGGGGAGCAAGCTCCCTTTTTCAAAGTAGGGATAGAAGTCCAAACAGGGCAAGGGATGTCATTTGCTTGGAGAGAATTCTTAAAAGTTCACTTGGCAAGATGGATGCTAGGCTTCTTCTTGGAAGGCACAGGACAGGCCTGGTCTGATGGGACTGGACTTTACAGGCCAATTCAAACAAAGAGCGACATGGTACAGGCACCTCCCTCTGGCTTACAACCATCGTATCTCTATTGGCTCTTCGAAGCACAGAGCTCCTGGTTGACCAGAGGTGAGGTAGGAGCAGGAGGTTAATGCAAACAAACACATGCTCTCCAATTAATTAATTAATTAATTAATTAAGCAGGCCATGGATAAGTGAATCACCAAAGAGTGATCCTGAGCCATGTAGGAAGCAGGCAGTGCATGACAGCTTTGTAAAACAACAACCTCCTTTCAAAGTGGTGGAGGCCTTCTAAGGCGGTGGTTCTCAACTTGGGGTTCCCCAGAAGTTCATTCAGAAGGACTCAACCACCTGGAAGCTTTCATCCTTAGCTGTGCCAGCCAGGATTTCTGGGGATTCTAGTCCAAGAACATTTGCAGACACACAGTTTGGAGCCATTTTTCTACCGGAAAAGTAAACTTGCTGGTACCAGTACCTCCCTCCTGAGGTGACTGCCTCACTCTACCTAATGATGGGGCTGGCACAAGAGACAATGCAGGAATACTAAATGCACAAACTGAAGTCCAAGATATTGCTCCCCCACCCATAGTAAGAGAGTTGGAATTTAGAAGGAACCAAGACAAATAACAAATTACTGGTCACCCCCCCCCCCCAGTAAAGGTCTAACTGTAATTAGATGAAGGTTAATTTCACTCCCTTGAAGTTTAACTGTTTTTGTTACTCTTGTACTCACTAAAGTATATTATTTTTCCCCAGGTGGCTGAACTGTGCTTTAATAGCAGAGGAAAAAATATAACCATAGACTGTACAAAAATAAGAGAGAAGTGAATCATTTGAAAATGATAGTAAAGCTTGACAAATACTTGGGAGAAGCATAAATATCCTCATGCATTTGTGATGACTGTTTCTCCCTGTATCTAATTGTATCAGATAATTTCAGTTGTGCCTTATCAAGGCCATTATTTTTATTAAATGACTGTGTGTGCTAATGAGATTTGGTTGTTTTGTATTAAGGGCAGATAAAAAAAATAATTAAGGAAGTGAGATTTTTCCACTGTATTCATAAAGTAACATGCTAATAAAATGAGAGAGATGATTTTGGCATTTGCTAATACAAATTGATTTCTTTTTTGTCTGATTCTACAAACAAAGGCAAAGAAACAGCAGGAGCAAGAGAAAATATTAACATGCACAGATCAAGGTACAAATTACTAAAATTTGGGATGACAGCAAAAGAATCCAAGAGAGGCCCAGCTAAACATCTTTTGCTTAAACTCCACATGTTCTTTTTAAAAATGCATCTGCTTTGTAGTTGTCTTTCTCTGCATTGCACATATAGGGTTCCTTCATTCTATCTACAGACGCAATCATTTTATTAGGCAGAGTGTGCAGTAAAATGCTGGGTTAAAAGGAAAAACAAACAAACTTTCATCTACAGAGCAGTCAACTAGGCCTCGCAACTAACTTTTTTCAGACTGACAAAGGGCACTTTTACACAACCTCTAAAATTCGCTGGCAATTTAATTTCGAACCAGAGATCGTGGGGGTTTGTTCTGCTTCCTGTGTTCCCACCCTTCTGCACTCCATTGTTCCTGTCTGCAGTGAGGGGAGGGAGAAAAAAAGGGAGAAAAGAATGCAGGCTCACCTCTGCTCACCTCCATCTGCCATCGGAGGAGCCTTGGCCTGGCTCCGCTCCTTCCTTAGTGGCCGGACTCAGGGGGTTCAGCTGGGTAATGACTTGTCAGCTCCTTGGACTCTCCCGTGTGGGGTGCCCCAGGGGTCGGCAATCTCACCCATGCTGTTCAACGTTTATATGAGGCCACTGGCGGAGGTCATCAGGAGATTTGGAGTTCGCTGTCATCAGTACGGTGATGACACGAAGCTCTATCTCTCCTTTTCATCGTCTGCAGAGGAGGCAATTCGCTCCCTCGATCTGTGCCTGGAGGCAGTTCTGGAATGGACCAGAAATAACCGGCTCAAGCTGAATCCGGAGAAGACGGAGGTTCTGTTCTTCCGGGCATCCTCGTCTGGGTACAATGGCCCCCTCCCTAAACTAGTGGGTGTTTCCCTCCAGCCTACAGACAGAGCCAGGAATCTGGGCGTGGTCCTGGACTCAGCCCTCTCCCTGGAAGCCCAGGTGATGGCTGCCTCCAGGGCCGCTTTTATCCATCTCCGCAGGATCGCCCAGATCCACCAGTACCTTGATGAGTCCTCCCTGAGGACAGTTGTGCAGGCCTTAGTGATATAGCGGATTGACTATTTCAATGCCCTCTACGTGGGGTTGCCCTTGACCCTGGTCCGGAGGTTACAATGGGTGCAGAATGCAGCGACCAGGCTGGTGGTGGGTGCTCGTAGATTCGAGCACATCACCCCAGTCCTGGCTCGCTTGCACTGGCTACCCGTTGTCCTCTGGATTAGGTTCAAGGTCCTGGTTTTGACTTTCAAAGCCCTCCACGGTCTGGGACCAGAGTATTTGGCAGAGCATATCTCTCAGACCCACGAGATTGGCGCAGGCACGCTCACTGAGGGTGGCCACACCCAGAGAGGCGCGGAAATCGCGTATGCATGACCGCGCCTTCTCTGTGGTGGGCCCCTTACTATGGAACCATATCCCCAGTGAGCTGCAACTAGCAGAGTCCCTGCCTGCCTTTGAAAAGGCCATGAAGACCCACCTTTTCAGGGAGGCGTTTGGTGACCTTTCTATTTAGTTTTTCCTTTTTTTTTTTTTTGCCCGTGCCATCCCTGTTTGGATTTTGCCTCCTTTTGTTTTCTCTGTTACTGTCTCTGTTTGTCTTATTGGGTTTTATTGTAAACCGCCCAGAGTTCCCTTTTGGGAAGATGGGCGGGATATAAGCCTAACCAAATAATAATAATAATAATAATAATAATAATAATAATAATAATAATAATAATAATAATAATAATAATAATAATAATAATAATAAAAAATAGGGATTCCTGTCTGTTAAAGGGGCGGCGGGGACAACAAAAACAAACAGAAGGCGAGGAGAGCCCAGCATCCACAGCTTTATAATACTCATCGGAATTTTTTTTACCTCCGGAGACCAGGTACTTGTAAAATGCGCTGGGGCACGCTTAGGTGGGCATGGTTGTACTTAATTTTTTTTAAAGTCCATAGCTGGTGGGAAAACAATTTTAAGCTCTGCATCTGGGAGCCCTTTGGCTCGGATTTTGTGTGTGTGTGTGTTGTGTTGTTACAGTCGTGACCGACTCTTCGTGACCCCATGTCCATGGAGTTTTCTTGGCAGGAATACTGGAGTGGCTTGCCAGTTCCTACTCCAGGCGGATTTTAGGGGTCATGTAAAAGCAGCCAAAGCTGTTTGGATGAGCAGCGAAATGTTTCAGTCTCTCAAGAAAAAGAAGTCCAGTTGCCATGGCTCAACTTCCAGATAAACTCACCTGGATGACTGAGAATCTTCACAGACATACTCTTATGGTGTTGTTAGTTACAGATTTTACCTCACTTTACTTCAGCCATCATGAAGTCTCAACACAAATAGTCGTAAACCCTTGTTTTAAAAATATTACAAATGTTTCTCTTTTACTTACAAAATCTTCATGTGGGAATACAAAGAAAAGCATGTTTGCTGGTTGCAAAGTATGGCATCTTCAACTGGCTAGCCTCATTTGTTTCTTCACTTACTGATTGGCTACATAAACACTCAGAACAAGAACATGGCTAACCTGTCTCTCTAATATTGCTAAACTGAGTGATCCTTACGGAAATAAAAAGGATGGAAATAGAAACAGAAGTACAGAGGGAAACAATAGTTTACTGCAAGTGACTGACATTCGACCCACGTCCCTTTCATCTAACAGGTGCAATAGGCTGGTTGCTATTCCCACATATTTTTCTAGAGATGGCACAATATTAATACTCTACACCAATTTGTACTTGCAATAATATTAGCACTACCACGATCATTATTGGGATTAGTAATGCAAGCCACAGCACTCCCTGAAGAGATGCAGATGCCCAGAG
This sequence comes from Phrynocephalus forsythii, assembly GCA_029282475.1. Lineage (NCBI taxonomy): Eukaryota > Metazoa > Chordata > Lepidosauria > Squamata > Agamidae > Phrynocephalus > Phrynocephalus forsythii. Next base: position 115,259,385 of record JAPFRF010000004.1, on the reverse strand, counting down.
TCACTGGCATCAAAGGGCTAGTTGACACCACTTTGAAAAAGAAGCAATACATTGCCAGCTGGTTTTCTGTTTGCTGTGATGTGGCATTACTGCATGCCATTGCATGTTAACTGCCAGATACTACAATGACTGGGAATAGTACACAGATTAGTCACAGGGAAATGTCCATTGGGCTGTTTGGACTATCCATGTCTTTCTCGGTTCCTCAGGGAAAATTTCTCACCCTTGAGTAACCCAGGTGTTCCTGGACTACAATTCCCCAGAAGCCTTCACCCCCAGGTGTGCTGGCTGGGGCTTCTAGGAGTTGCAGTTCAAGAACACCTGGGTTGCCCAAGGTTGGGAACTACTGCTTTGATACCTATTTGGATTTGCCCCTAAAAGCTTTGATAACCTTCCCTTTTGACGTCTTTCAGGCTGTTTGTTTATCACACAGGAATCATGACTGCTATTTTGGATTTGGAGTGAAAATAGCTATTTATGAAAATGGTACTTTCCAAATGCTCAAAATCCTGTCTTCCATTCCAGGTTGTCATAACTGTGTGGGAATAACACTGACTTCATACTCTGGAACACAATGGCCTGTATCGAATTGCTAGTCTCATCTAGAGAGCAAAACCTCTGGATATATCATTGAATGCCAAATCAGCAATGTAAGAAATTCCCATCGAATCAGTGGGTCGACTCTTGTTGGAACTAATGGTAGCATACCAGCTAAGATTTCTTCAAAGTATTGGGAGTTGAAGAATTTCATATTTCAGAGAGATAATTGTTATGCGTTTTGGTGGTATTGCAAATAAAGCTTGCCAGTATTCAAAGGGCATTTAAATGGGAGTCAATGACCAGAAGACGTGCAAAAGAGCAAAAGGTTCAAACACTTTTAGAACTCGATGGGAGGGATGCACACTTCAGGAAGTGCCCAGTTTGATAGCCAAGGCCTCCAAAACTTATCCATGCCATTCTTGGCTGCCTTAGGAATGAGGGCATGGTAGAGATATGTTTTGAGTGAGGATGGGGCATCCATCAGAAGACTCAATTCAGAAGGCTTGGAACACTTCCTGTACTGTCTTGGGGTGCATGTGCCTACTTCAAGGTGCATAACTCAGACATCTGGAACTCAAACTTCACCAAACCTAGAGGGAATGTATAGGATAGCCATGAACACTTTATTTGTAATTTTGATGACTCTAGATGCCTGTGAGGAGACAATCTGACAAATAGATTAATCAGTTTGTCAGGAAAAATGATGATTAATGATTTGTGATTTGCCAACACGGATGAATTACGAATCACAACAAATCACCTCCCCCCCTCCCAATTCGTGTCTGTCTCTACCTTCATAAGAACAATATTGCCACCTCAGGTAAATTTGCAGAAAATCTCTTGCTATTTCCAAATTGGCTGCAGCGATGAGATGTGGCACATTGAAGATGTGGGAGGCACATATATGCTTCTTGTGAAATATTCCCTCTCTTACAACATCACTGTGCACATAACAGGTCATTTAAACTTGGTGCCTCTGGCGTGCTGAAATCTGTACAACTTTTCCTGTTTATACTAGAGGCAGAAGCCCCTTTGGAAATAGATTTTATTTATTTATTTATTTATTATTTATTTGTTATATTTCTATACCGCCCATCTTCTGGACAGAACTCTGGGTGGTTTACAGTGAATAAAACTGAATTTCCCCAGAAGAACAGAGCAAGGAATTTGGGTTGGTCTCTGTGACATTCTCCCTTAATGACATCATTCAGAAAGAGAGCTTTTTCTCTTTCCTGTGATTTGCTTTATTATGCTGCCATCCATTGCATACAATTGGAATTGCAGTTCAGAATGAAACGACCCTCATTTCTAAGGTGAAATACCAAAAGCCACCAGAAATTGCATCATAAGGTGCCAAATCATAAACTCACTGCTTGAGAAACAACTCATTCCCACGAAGGAGGCAACACTAGGGGGTCGGGTTGCCATAGTAGCTCAACAAGGAATAATGCCTGTTTCTAAGGAGGGACCTTTGTTACTCTATTAGCAGCACCAGAAGAAAACAGTCTTATTATACCTTACTATACAAGTATGTTTTATTTGGGTAAGCATTCATGGATTGCAGTTTACTTCTCAATGCCAATATAAGATGGGCACGAACTGCCAGTTCAGTGATCTGTGTTGATTTCGTGGAGGGCAGAACAAGTGTTCTGTGGTTTGGCACTCCGTCCCCCCGTGCACTTGCCTACAGGAGTGGGTGCCCACCAGAGGAGCAGGGATGCCAAACTGCAGAAGACCTGCATGAACTGCTGAACCAGTGTTGTGTGCCCATCCATGGCAATTGAATGTAGTTTGTTTCATTATTCATTATTCATTTCATTACATAACGAAACGAATAACCAACCCCAGAATGGATTTAGAATGAAACAAACCAAACGGAAAACATTTGTTCGGTTCAGTTTGGTTCATTAATGGCGGCACTGGAGATGTCTCCTACCGGGTGCTGGTCCTGATGGTCCGGTCTTCCTGGCTTCAGGGAGGGCAACCAGAAAAGAAAAGCCAATGGCCCACTCTACAGCTGTAGTGTGGGCCACATGGTCAGCAGTAAAAAAAAAAAAACACCCAATAAAAATAAAATAATAATAAAAATAATAAAAGAGTGCTGACCCAGACCCGGGGTGGCCAGGTTGGCACCCTAAAATCAAGAAAACAATTAAAAAAAAATAAAACCAGCACCAACCAGGCACCAAGGGCCACGCAGTCAACGCTTGAAGAAAAAACAAAACAAAGAAAAAAGCCCCACGCTACAGCTGTAGCACAGGCCAGGAACCCAGAAGTAAAAAAGAACAAAAAAACCACCAATAAAAATAAAATAAAATGAAAATGAAAAATAAAAAGAGCTCCGATCCAGCCCCAGGGGTGGCTGGGTTGCTGCCCTAAATTCAAGAAAAAACGACAACATAAAACCAGCATGGACCCGGCCCTAGGGGCCACATGGTTGGTGCTTGAAAAAAATAATCCAAAAAAAAAAAAAAAAGGAGTGCCGACTCGGTCCAAGAGGTGGCTGGGTCGGCACCAAGTAAAAAAATAAAATAAAAATAAAATAAAAGGATCCCCCCCCCGCCGCCGCTAACTGGTAAAATGATGATGAGGTGGATGATGAGGATGCTGCCAGTCCAGTTTTTGCAGCTGCAAATTTGTTTTTTAATTTTTTAAAAATATTTTTCCCACCTGCACACTGTCAAATTCATTAAATCACGCAAAGTGGGAAAAAACAAATAACGAATCAAGATATCAATGAAATGATTTTTTTCTAAAAATTTTTTTTAAAAAATGAAACAAAATGAACCAAACCCTAAAATGAAACAAACCAAAACGAATCACCATTTTTTCGGTTCGTACCCATCTCTAATTGAATGTATGTCTCTGGGAAAAAAGTGGGTTGTCCATGACAATGTATACCACATAAACCCTGTTTATCTTTAAGGTGCCACAAGACCATTTATTTCTTGGATGGTCGAACTTGGTTTGTTAAAGTAATTTTAAGCATCATGAAGCCTTCACCACACTGGATGGTGGCAGAGGACAATCAAATGGTTCCAGTGGTAGCTCAGGCTGTGCCTTTGGTGGCTGCGTGATGCTCAGATGATGGAGAGGTTGGATGGGGGTGGGGGAGGAAGACTCTTATGTATCTATCCTATGAAGATATCTCATTGCATTCCCCCTCCTCACTCTGACAGGCTGTCGCCACAGGTCAAGATGGTCTTCCAGAAGCTCCTCAACTCCTTGAGATGTCTTGACTTTGGTGCAAGAGTGAAAGAAAGGACATTCCTGCCTCAAGGTCAAGTTTTCTTTAACTGGCGCAGAATGTCCCCTCTATGTGAGGGTCAATTTTGTATGTGGAGCAAAGCAGTCTCTCTCTGTCTGTCTGTCTGTCTGTCTGTCTGTCTGTCTGTCTGTCTGTCTCTCTCTCTCTCTCTCTCTCTCTCTCTCTCTCTCTCACACACACACACACACACACACACACACACACACACACCACCACCACCACCACCACCACCACCACCACCACCACCATAATCAACAACAAAAACAACTGCAGAAAGTCAAGCTAAGTGATTAAAAGTAACCAGCCCATCCAACTGTGTTTCCTTTTTAGAAGACCACAAAGCCAGGCTGCAGCAGTTTTTGTGCACCGGTGTTCTTGTAGCCGCTATCAATGTGCAGAATTGTGCAATTTGCACAGAAAACATCTCACCATCTGGAAATCACATGCATAAAAATGAGACAAACATGTTTTTTGGAGGGTTCCCTGTATTGTACCACAGACCAGTGGTTCTACCTGTCAGGGTTTTTATCCCCCTTAAATATGCAACTAAATGTAAGGACTGAAATCCTTGACTTTCTGCCTATGAAGCATTTGCTCTGAGCTATGATTCTATTAGACGGCTGGCTAGGTCAATGTATTAGGTGTCCAGTGGCAGAGCCAGACACTAGGAGTTCAATTCCCAGCTGTGCCTCCAGAAAGAAGAAGAGTCAGACTCCATGGCCTTGGGCAAGCTGCACTGTCCCAGGCTGCTCCCAGAAGAAAGAATGGATGAACCTGTTCTATGCATTCTCTACCTGGGAAACCCTGAATGGTCATCTTACTTTGGCATCAAAGTGGCACCCTTGGGGGGTATTTATCATCATCATCATCATCATCATCATCATCATCATCATCATCATCATCATCATCATCATCATCATCATCATCATCATCATCACACAGCTAACTACACTGGATTTTGTATTACCAATCACTGGTCAAACTCTTCCCAAGCGTTTAGGACTCTTTCTCAGAGGAACCTATCTCTCTGGATGGATTAATTCATTCCCTCATTGCTATTCTTCTATGGTCTAATGACTAATGATGCTATAAAGCTAGTAACTAGAGATGGGCACGAAATGAACAATTTTCCGTTTCCGTTTTTGCTTTTTCATTTCGTTAGCTAACGAAATGACAAACAAATTTTGTCTTTAAAATGAAACGAAACGAACAGAAACACCGGAAATTTTGTCATGCGTTTCGTTTCCGTTACTGCAATATGAGTGAATTGCTTAAAATCCTAAAAAAATCACAAAAATTGAAATAAATGGTAATGAAATGGTAACGAAATGGTAACAAAAAAGAAAACAATTTTTTTGCAAAAATTCACGAAAAAGGAAACAAACCAAAACGGACCCTCCAAACGACAAACGACAAACGAAATGCCATTTTTTTATTTGTGCCCATCACTACTAGTAACATGTATTTCAGCATTCAAAGCACTTGCCCTGCATTAGCTCCAGGTGAGTATTGTGTGTAGTGAATTTATTTGAGCACTCCCATTCTTCAGAGGATTTCAGCTTCTTCCAACATGATCCCAAACTTTGTGGCAGGGACATTCCTAGGAGAATATTCCTGTTGGAGAGCTTCGCCTCCTCTGGCTGTGCAGCACATGAGCTTCCAGTGGAGAAACGATGGCAAAGATGGGGTTGGGGGGGGGACACACAACTCTTCAGGCTTTCAGCCGAGCAGCTGCGTTGCATACAAGGGAACTTGGCAAAGCAAGGTTTTGGTTCCTGGTTGCTCTCTATATAGCAACTGGAAACACGTGGTTCTTGAGAGGGACTGGCCATGCTGCTTAGCTCTTTCCCGGGTTCTTCCAAATCATGAGATTTGCATCATGAGCAAATAATTTGAGAGGATGCCCGGATTAAGGGAATAGAAACGGCAGTCCTTGGTGAGGCTAGGGGACCCTCCTATAGCTTTGTAAGTTTGGAGACTGAGTGAATGTTAGTTTTGTATTATGGAATGTTGGTTTCTGTTAGCTGCCTTGAGTTCCTTTGGGAAAATCTGGTGGGATATAAATATAAAAATAAATAAAATAAATATGAATACTTGGGGGGGGGATCAGAAAAGAAAGAGAGGCATAGCTGACAAATGGACAATGTTGGAATGTAGCACCCTCCACACGCTGCCTTTGGCTCCTATCCTACATCCCCTTAAATGCAGATTAAATTTGTAGATAAACCATGTCCAAAAATGCTGTCCCCATGGCCTATGGGCTTTTTGAAAAAAGAAAGAAAGAAAACCCGGTAACGCCCCCTTAAGCGAGGTTTCCAAGACTTACTGGAGAGGTAGGGAATGTTTTGGCTTACTTAAAAACTCCACCTTTTAGAGAAGCAGAATTTGTGGGACCCCGTAGATGATCCGGTTTTCTTCTGTTTTTTCTCATAGCATCAACTGTCTGTTCCTGGGCCCAATCGGTGCTGGGTTTCTTAAATGTATTTATTTATTCCTCCACCCTCCTAGCATTATCCAGCTGGTCCCTTTTTTAATCCTATTGCCACCATGGGGCTGAACTGCACTTTAAAAAAAACAACACCTTTGTACATGGGAACTGCTACCCCACATCTTCAGTCACATGTCTTCAGGGGATCTTCGGGGGATCTTCAGGGGATCATTTCCACACTCTGCCCACCCCCCACTCCATGGATGCTGAAAAACTCAAATAATTAGATGTTACAATAAATGAATGAGGTTTAAATGTGGTTTAGAAACTTTGCAGAGTTGCACAGTGGAGTGGAAAGATAATTGCAAAATACAGATTGGAGCTGGGAGACAAAGGAACTTTGCTTACATTACATATTAGAGATGGGCACGACCAGGAAAAATTACGTTTCGAGTTGTCGTGTGTCAGAGCCGGCCCGTTTCGGCTCGTTTCCGTTTGTCGTGAAATTTTTCAAAAATTTGTCATTTCGTTTGTCGTTTGTCGTTAGTACTGGTTTGGGGGGGGTAGGGTAGCAGGCTCCTGGAGGCACCTCTCTGGGGTGGATGCCTCCTCTGGCCCCCTACAAAGGGGAAAGGAAGGGTACATGACCGTGTAGCCATTGCGTACCAAGTGGCACTGGCAGAGGCAACTCTCTTTTGGGTGCCTCTAGCTCACCAAGAAGGACAGCATACTGGTGTACAGGTTTGGAGTTTTTTGGAACTTTGGACTGTGAGCAAGGTGAGAGAAGAATGCCTCTGCTGGGCGCCCTCTGGCTCATTAAGAAGGGAAATGTACTTGCGTGTAGTGCAATGCGAGTACAGATCTGGCTTAGGGTTGGGGTTAGGGCAAGGGCTAGGCTTAGGGTTATTACGGGTAAGGTTAGAGTGAGTTAGTGGGCTGCACCTCTGGGTGCCTCTGACCCACTAAGAAGGACAGTGTACTGGCGTATGGATTAGGGTTAGGGCTAGGGCTACGTCTAGGGCTAGGGTTATAGTGGGCTTTTTATGCCCGACTGGCATATCCCAGAAGTCTCAGTCAAAACCTGGCCAAGTGGCCATGCGATTGGTGGAATGGTTCCCAAAATTTGCATGGTCCCATCCCATGGCCAGCCCATCATTGCGCAGGTGTAAAAAAAAATAAAATAAAAATAAAATAAAATAAAATCAATGGAGACGTTTTATTGCTAGAAAAATCCACTGCTGCTACTGTAAAAATTCAAGCATTTAAAATAGCTAATTTTCGCATGTTTCTATGGTGCTTTGGTGGGTTTTTGGACCACGATTTCAAAAAAAATATTGCGGTCGCCATTTTGGATCCCCCCGCACCGCATGGCAAATGGAGACGACGAGACTGATGCCCCCCCAGCCTGGTACTAGGTCCAGCAGCCCAGGACAGGAGAGGGGGGGAGGCCGGGGACCCCCCCCCCAGAAACCATCCATCTGGTAGGTGCCCTCAGACAGGCATATTTTCGCCTGCTTTTTTGGCCGGAAATCGGGATTTTTTATTTTTAAAACGTTTTTTCTGTGCCGCTTGGCATCGCACGATCGCCGCGTGATGCCATGAACGACAATGACAAATCAGACCCAATTTATCGTTTATCGGTTCGAGTTCAAGTTCTGACAGCTTAATTGTCGTTTCCGTTTCCGTTGCGTAACGGAAACGAGGAACGAAAACAGAAATGAGAATTTCGCCAAGTCGTGCCCATGTCTATTACATATTTACACAATATACATCAAGAAAAGATACACATCATATGGGAAACCACTATCTCACCAAAAGCAGTCCCAACGTAAATGGATTTCAATGCTGCCTTTTACACACTTTGGCAACATAGTTTAGACCAATCACATGAGTTTTAGGTGATTATTCACAGCACCTGGACATAATCATTCTGAGCTTTTCATGTGATTATTCCACACACCTGTGTCTAGTAAATGACTGCATTTTTACACAGAAACAGTTTTTATGAATCTGCTAAATACCATGTTACAGACATATTTTTTCAAAACTACATTACTTGACATTAGCAAATACTATGTAAAAGCAAAGCAAAACTGTTTTGCTGATATACCACCACATAGTGCTCTGGGAGCTTTAAAATTATTCAGGCTACTCCTCACACACCAGCAAACTGGGTTTTCATTTTATCAGTTTCAGAAGCATAGAAGACTGAATGAACTTTGAGCCTGCTATCTGGGATTGAACCCCGGGGGCGTGTGAGCACAGCAATCGGCCCGTTTAGTTTCGATTATTACAAAATAATTTTAAAAAAAAATTTTCTTTGCTTTTTCTTCTTTTTTTCCTTTTTGTATGCTTTTGGGGTCCACAGGCCAGTTAGCTTTTTTTTTAAATTCCTCCCACCAACCAGCTGGTATGCGGGAGGCCAGTCGGCAGTTTATTCATTTTTTTCTCCCACCAACCAGCTGGCAGGTGGGAGGCCAGTTGGTGGTTTTTTTTCCTCTCCCGCCGACCAGCTGGCACACAGGATGCCCCAGGGAGGCCAATCAGTGGGGTTTTTTGTTTATTTTTTCTCCCGCCAACCAGCTCTCATGTGGGAGACCCTGGGGAGGCTAGTTGGCAGGTTTTTTCCCCTCCCACTGACCAGCTGGCATGCAGGGAGGCTGGCCACTGATTTTTAAAACTACGGCTGACCAGCTGGCTCATGGGGCCCTGCCGGTCGGTACTTTTTTTGTCTCCCCATATGTCAATCAGCTGGCGCACGGGGCTTGGGGCAGCAAAAAAAAAGTTTTAAAACCCCGTGCTTTCCTCCACCTGTTGATCCTGCATGTTGGGGGAAACTGTGGGCTTTTCCCCATAGGAATGCATTGTTTCAGTGCGTTCCTATTGGGAAAAAAACCAAAAATGAAAATGAATGAAAATTTCCATTTTGTTTCATTTTGTTTCTCTTTGATGGGTCATTTCATTTTTCGTTTCATTAGGGCACAAAATGAAACACAAAAAATGAAATGAAAAAAAATCATTTTGTGCCAATCCCTAATAGTGAGTGTTATATATTTTATTATTTCTGGCTCCCTCTAGTGGCCAGTAGGATTTTTCTTGTAATATTTTAAATTTCTTCAGACTGGGGAAAGGCAGCAGCAGTGGCAGAGAGCCCCATGGTGCTGTGGTTAAATGCCTGTACTGCAGCTAAAACTGTGCTCATGACCTGGGGTTCAATCCCAGGTAGCAGGCTCAAGGTTCACTCAGCCTTCCATCCTTCCAAGGTCAGTAAAATGAGTACCCAGCTTGCTTGAGGGGGGGGGATGTGCAGCTTGCATACTGTAATTAAAAACTGTAAACCACCCAGAGACCAGAGCATTATATAAGCAGACTACTTTGGAGGGGAGGACAAGGCCCGGAGTAAGATAGGTGCTCGGAACCAGAAAGAGATTGTGTGTGTGTGTGTGTGTGTGTGTGTGTGTGCGAGAGAGAGAGAGAGAGAGAGAGAGAGAGAGAGAGAGAGAGAGAGAGAGAGAGAGAGAGAACCCATGAAGAGGGACTTTCTATGCATCTCAGCTACATTGAAAGCCCTCCTCCCTTTATTTAGAGACAGGTGTGAACCAAACGGACCACAAACCAGTTTTATTTATTTATTTATTTATTTATTTATTTGGCATGGTTCGTGGATGAAACCCCAAATTGTCATGAACCACCGGCTTGTGCCTATCTCTGCGCCAAGCTAACTAGCAAGACCACACACCTTGTCACGATGAGGAAAAAGGAAAGGACACAACAGTGATACTCACAGGAAGAACTTCCGCTGTTCCGCAGTGACTTGGGTTGCTTGACTGGTGCAGATTTATAATGTGTGCATGTTTAAATCACACAGGGACTGTCCCTCTTGCCCAGCCAGCGCTGTGGGGTTTCCTCACTCCTGATAATTTTGGGTCGCCAATTAACAGGGAGCAAATGGGCACTGCCTCCCAGGTACGGACAGCATTGTTGCCTGCTTGGTTGGCACGGAAGCTTCCCAGATATCTCAGCATTAATGGTGGCCTGGCGATGTTGTTTTTGATGGGGGATGTTCCATTCCCTGCTCTTCTCCCCAAAAAAATAGGAGCAAACAGGTGGGATTTTATTTATTTATTTATTTATTTTGACTTTTATGCAACCCATCTAGCCCTAGGGCTACTCTGGGAGGTTTACTATGTAAAACCTCAACATAACAATCACAACAGAGTTAAATAACAAAAATACAAACAACATAATGAAACGAATGATAACCAGATAAATCAATAAGAATAAACTAAAATAAAAATAGAAATAACCAAGTACTTGATCAAACAACAGCAGCTGCAGCAACATCATAATTAAAGATAAGCAGTATTTTTCCCCAAACATGCACTCTTCCACCTCTCCCTAGTTACACCAGTGTTCCTCGGTGGTACCCTGTTGTAGAGTCACTACTGTAGAGGGAAATTGCTGTTTCCACAGAAAAATAGCGAAAGATTTGGCAACCTGCTGCCTTTTTAAAACAAAATGCAGGAAGGTGAGTGAGGAAAAGAGAATCTGGTAAGGTTTCTGACACAAAAAGTTCTTGTTTTAGAAAAAGCTCAGCCTTGTTTTGTTCCAAGGGAGAGCACAAAGCCTTGCAGGCACAGTCGTAGCCACTAGATGGAGCTCAGGATCTGTTATATGTATCTCACTCCGCATCCTTCCTACAGAAGACTGTTTTATTTCAAGACATGGAGAGTCCTCCTCCTGCAGGCGACTGCTGTGTGCAAATGAGTTGTTGAAACTGTTTCATCCTGAAGAACAAAGAGGACTTCTAGTCTAATATTACCCACCAGCCCCGCTCAGTGTTTTAGAATAATCGGAATGTTAACACAAAGCCCTGATGTGATCTCTCTTTCCCAACCCTGGTCAAAACAGGCCAAAGTGGATTTTAGAGCACCTCAAAAACTGAACTCAAGTGGCCATCAAGAAGTGGGTCTAGCCACTGGATATCGCTGTGGTTTAGCTCTCTGGCTGTGTGGAGCCAGAGGTCAAGATCTCAATTCCTCACTAACCTCCTGGAGAAAAGCTGGACTCCTGGATACATAGGGTCCCTTCCAGCACTTGGGTTCCACCCAGAGTAGTCTAAAACCCATCCCAGCCCAACTCAAGCTGTTACGCTATGGCGATTACAGAACCACCGTAGGATGGGAAGGGACCTTGGAGGTCTTCTAGTCCAACCCCCTGCCCAAGGCAGGAGACCTCATGCCTAGCTGGACAGATGGCTGTCCGATCTCTTCTTGAAAATGTCCAGCAATGGGACACCCACAACATTGGGAGGCAAGCTGCTCCACTGTTTAGTGGGCCTCACCTTGGGGAAATGTCCCTTTATTTCCAGGTTGGTTTTCATAGAATCATAGAATCATAGAGTTGGAAGAGACCTCAGGGGCCATCCAGTCCAACCCCCTGCCATGCAGGTACCCCCATCACAGGACTCTCGACAGATGGCCATCCAGCCTCTGCTTAAAAACCGCCAAAGAAGGAAACTCTACTGCCCTCCATGGCAGCATATTCCACTGCCGAACAGCTCTAACTGCCAGGAAGTTCTTCCTAATGTTTAAATTGAATCCCTTTTCCTGTAGTTTGAGACCATTGCCCCACATTCTATTCGTTGAAGCCATGGGGAAAAAAACAGTCCCTTCTTCAATTTTTCCCTCTAAGGAGTTTCCATCCATTGGTTCTTGTCATATCCTCAGGAGCAACTGAGAATAAATCAATGCCTTCTTCCATTTCAAGGTCATTTATGAAGATGTTCAAGAGCACTGGGCTCAAGGCAGACAGACCCACTGCACACTGCCCTCTATGAAGATGTGATTCCATTGAGGACCACACATTGGGTGTGACTGGTTGGCAAATCCTCTTTGTTCTATCTCACGTAGAAGTAGGTTGTAGTGTGTCTTGTAAAATGCCTTACTGAAGTCTAAATATACTACAGTAGTACCTTGACTTACGAATTTTATCTGTTCCGAATGCATGCTCTTAAGTCGAACTACTCGAACAACTTTGTAGTTTCCTTCCGTTCCCCTAGTTTTCACCTTGGAAGATGTGACCTATTCCAGCCTCACCTCAGACATATGGATATGACAAAGATCATCAGGAGAGCCTTTCTGTCAGTCCAGTCACCTTCACTGGTGAGTTTGATGGGGACACAGGAGAGGGCCTTCCCTGTCATTGCTCCCAGACTCTGGAACTCACTTCCACAAGAAGCCAGGCTCTTTGGGAGCCATCTCTGCTATCCTTCTATGGGCAGGCAAAGACCCTTTCTCTCCAGGCAGGCTTTCCTTGAGTGAATGGCTGACAATTGGGGTTTTAAAAAATGGATGGCTTTACCTTACTGCTGTACTTTGAATGTGCTTTAGAATTGCTTGGGCTTTTGGTATTGTATTTGCTGAACCAGTTACAATTGTATACTCATTGTTACTTTATTAATTACTGTATTGTAATTGTTGTAACTCACCATGAGTACTAGAGATGGGAACAAATTGAAAAAATTGTGTTTCGTTTTTTTGTTTTGAGGGGTACATTTTGGTTCGTTTTTGTTTTTTGTGAATTTTTGAAAAAAAAATCATTTTTGTTTATTCATTTTTGTTTTACCCACTTTTTGCGTGATTTTTAAAGCATTTCCATGCACGGGAGTCCCCAAATGCCCCAGACCAGAGGGAAAACACTAAAAAAATTGATGCTGGCAGAGACACAGTATAGACTAGGTACACAGGGAGGCTGCAAAGGCAGCAGCGGGCATTGTCCAGGGTGCAAGGCAACCACAGAGTGACTGCACTGCAGGGCAGGGGAGGGTACTCACCGAGAGGTACACACACACACACACAGGGAAGCTGCAGGACTGAAGCTAGAGAGAAATCTCTTCTTTCTCTCCCCTAAGAGTCAGGCTGCAGCCGGCAGAAACACAGAGACACACACCTGCCTGGCTGCCCTAAAGTGAAAATAACAAGTCACAGAGACAGCAATCCCACCCTAACTCCCACTGGAGACTGCAAGGAGGACGGGGGCTGCCAAAGCTTTTTATGTCCTCTGTAGCTGCCAGACCTGCCCAGTCTGCAACCTGGGCATGCTATTGGTTGAAGTTGTCCAAGAATTTACATGATTCCATCACATGGCTTGCCTCCATTTTGTGGCTGGGCTGGTGACATCCTTAAAGGGAAAAGAAAAATACATTGTGATGGGAGAAGACAAAAACAAACGTTTTAAGGACCCCAACCCCCGGTAGGTATTATCAGACAATATAAATAATTATTGCTGCATTTTTATGGATGTCCAGGATGTTTTTTAATATTTAAAACAGCTCATTTCATTGCGCGTCGCCATTAACGAAAAATGAAACGTAACAAACCTAATTTTCGTGGTTCTGTTCGGTTTGTTCCAATTTCATCACAATGTCCATTATTTGTTTCATTACGTAACAAAACGAATAACAAATAACGGAAATGAAAAAAGTTCATTTTGTGCCCATCTGTAGTGAGTACTTTTTAAGGAGAAAGGCTGGTCAAAAATAGTTTGAATGAATGAATGAACAAACAAACTAATTAATTAATTAATTAATTAATTAATTAATTAATGAACAAATGAACAAACAAACAAACAAATGAATAAATGAATGAATGAATGAATGAATCCATAATTATCTTCTTTTTTATAACAGCCCTTTTAATATTACTTACCTTGCATTTCCATTGGGGAGACGCCTTGAGCAGGGGATGGATTTCAGTAGTTGAGAGTAGGGGGCAAGGCTGCACCAACTGGGGGAGTAAGGAAAAAATGTATCATTTCAACCACATGCCTGATGTAGTTGCAAAGAACAGTTCAGTCAAATGCATGCCAGCTTAGGAATAAGTCTCTGCACAACAGCTTTCTGGCATGCAAAGCACCACTCACATCTGTGGGTATCTATTCAGGAAGCCACTTGGCACATACCTCAGTGAAGAACTCTATGGTGGAGTTGCTCCAACTCTCTCATAGCAGCATGGAGGTTACTAGAGGAGAGTATAAATGCCTTGGCACTGGTCTAGCTTAGCGCTCGGGGAGTCAAAACTCTGGCAGGAAACCACCTCCAGAAGCCACCCAGATGGAACCTTCTGATTATATTTCTCAGAAGGGTCCGTATGTATGCATTCCTTTTGGAACATGTCTAATCTATCACCATCCATGGCTTTGTACACAAGTTCGTTCCCTCCTTTGGTGCTCTGACTTAACAAGGTGCTAATGTCAACTCAGACGCTTTCAATGGCTTTGACAGTTTATGCTTGACAAATTGATGAAGGCTGGTAATGTGGTTCACTTTTCATTATCAAACCACCATTTCCCCTTTCTTCCAAAGGCCTTTAATTGCCACCCGTTCTCGCCAACAAGAGTTTTCGCGTTTTTGATTAAAGCACTCACCGAGATCTTGACAACCCTCGATACACTCCATCTGAATTTAATTAACTCCCTCCCTCTTTCCTTTGCGTGCTCTCTCTCTCTCCCTCCCTCCCTCTCTCTCTCTCCCTCCATCTCTCCCTGCCTCTTCTTGAAAGTTGGTTCAGAGCTTGGCAAGAAATGGGAGTACAACTAGACAAAGAAGTGGAGAGTTTTACTCTTCTCAGGAACAGAAGATAGATATGGATCTTTATGGATAGGTAGATCAATAGTTAGTTAGTTAGCTAGCTAGCTAGTTAATCAGGCAGGTAGGGAAGTAGGTAGGTAGGTAGGCAGGCAGGCAGGCAGGCAGGCAGACAGACAGACAGACAGATAATCATAGAACTGTAGAACTACAAAGGACCCTGTGGATCACTGAGACCAGCGCCTGTCAAGAAGGCACACTGGGGTGTCGAACTCCCAACTTCAGCCAGAGAACTAAGCCACTGAGCTATCATGGATAAATATACACTTCTCTCTTGAAGTGAACAGGTCTAGACAGCATGGTTTTGCTTATACATATTTTAAAAATAAATATACCAATAAACAAAAACAAACAAACAAATAAATAAACAAATAAATAATGCATGCATGCATACATACATACAAACATACATACATTCATGAACTGCCTGAGTTCAAAACAGAAGTCATCAATGTGGTCTAGGTAAAGGTTCCCCATTCACATGTGTCCTAGTCATGTCCGACTCTAGGGGAAGTGCTCATCTCCATTTCCAAGCTAAAGAGCCAGTGTTGTGCAAGTCCATGGCCATGTGACCAGCACGGCTGAATGCATTTCTGCACAAGGAACGCTGTTTATCTTCTGGCTTTTTTTTAAATTCATGAGTTTATTCATGTTTTCCTCTGGAGCTTAGTATCAGCTTCAGGATAATCTGACTTCATTAAGCCCCTCATAATCTAATGCCAGTTTGAGGGCCATATGCTGGTCCTCTTCCCTGCTGTTCTTATTAAGTTCCATTTGTTAATAAACCATGATTCGTTTGTCCGGTATGGTTTCTTATTTATTTATTTATTTATTTATTTATTTATTTATTTGATTTATTTGATTTATTTGATTTATATACCGCAACCATCTAGCAAAAAAGCTACTCTGGGTGGTTTACAAGCATATAAAAATATAAAAACAGATTAAACAACTTAAATATTAGTAAATAAAAACTAATCAATCAAACCAAATAATCAAATCATCATAATAAAAAGAACAAATAAACAAATAAGCACAAATACAATAAATCAAAATGGTTTGACAATTCAAAATAAGAACAAATGGGGAAAAGTGCCCAATGCCCAGTTATGAATCAGAGCATATCCTGGAAAATTGCCTCAAAGCAGATTTTGCTTTAACACGCAGAGGCAAGAAACCTACTGACTCGCTTAACAGCTGGTTGCTTGGGCTGATAGCATGTTGCTATGATCCCAAGAATGTGTACATGTCCATCAGGGCTAGTAGAATTGGGCCTTTGCTGTCCCTGGCACAGAGGTTTCAGGGTTCAACACAATGGATGGCAGAATTTTCACTGAGCTCAAGCAAATCAGGAGAGACAAGGTGTGGGGTGGAGAAAATATCTAGGAAGAAGCATCTCATTGTACCAGAACCAGAGGGACGCATATGGCTAAGCTTCATGGCACAATGGTTAGACTGCTGTACTGCAGCTATAACTGTGCTCACGACCTGGAGCTCAATTCCACGTAGCTGGTTCAAGGTTCATTCAGCCTTCCAACAAAGGATGGGCTTGGAACGGAAAAATAATGTTTCATTCCATTTCGTGCTCATCCCCATTTTCTTTTCTTTTATTTCTCATGATTTTTAAAAAAAAAAAAATCATATGAAATGAAATGAAACAAAATGGCTCCCCTGGGTCCTAGAGGCACCAGATTTGTGGCCCAGGACTCCGGGAGCCATTTTTAAAGGGCTGCTGCTGAGCTGTTATCAGCTGGACCCCTTTAAAACTGGCCCAGTTGGCACCAGGGGGGATCCCCAGGTACTGACTGGGCCAGGTTTAAAGGGGTCCAGCCATTGACAGCTCGGCAGGAGCCTGAAAACAATGTAACAAAATGGTTTGTTTCAATGGAAAAATGACCGTTTAGTTTAGTTTATAATGAAATGCTGCTTCCTCCTTTCATTTCATTTTGTTTCATTACGTAACGAAATGACAAAACAGTATTTTATTTTTCGTTTCCTGCCCACCCCTACTTCCAGCCTTCTGGGTTTGATAAAACTAGTACCCAGTTTGCTGGGATGGAGGTGAGGGAATGTGTAGCCTAGATAATTCCTTGTAAACTGATCAAAGAGTGGTTTAAGCTTAAGCACTATGGGATGGTTTATAAGCATCGTACTTGCTTTTACTTTGGTTTGTTAAGGAGGGTGCACCATTTTCACCATAACCCATTATAAATCCAGTGCTAAAAAAAACCCCTCAGTGATGCCCCTTTTCCATGTTGATGCCCTAAGCACATACTGATTTTGCCTAATGGTTACTTTGGGGCCAAGATGTAGAAAAAGTGATATATGGAGGATGGAGCTACCTAAACGGCATAGGACCTAGGTACCTGAAGGACCGCCTCCTTTCATATGAACCTACCCAGCAATTAAGATCTAGCCGGGGCCCTCCTGAAAGAGCCATCTGTCAAGGAGGTGAGAGGGATGGCTTGTAGGCACAAGGCCTTTTTGGCAGCTGCCCCCAGATTATGGAATGCCCTCTCAAGTGAGACCTGCCTGGTGCCAACATTGATGACATTCTGGTGCCAGGTAAGAACATTCCTGTTCCAGAAGTTTTTAAACTGATTATTGTAGGTCCTGATGGCAATTTGTATTGTAGGTATTTTATTTAATTTTATTGTTTTAATTGTATTGCAATTTTGATATTTTTAATTGTCTGAATTGTTTATTTTGATTGTGAGCTGCCCAGAGACCATTGGGTAGTGGGCGGCATACAAGATAGATAGATAGATAGATAGATAAATAAATAAATAAATAAATAAATAAATAAATAAATAAATGATGGATATATGCATGCCCTTGAATCCTATCGACAATATAGCTCTTCATGCGTTGAGAGAAATGAGCAGACACCCTCATGACTTACTTGCAGCCTTCCCAGAAGTATCTCGATAGCCACGGTGTGAACTTTGCATCAGGCGGGGTAGGCCGTTGCCTGACCCAGCATGACTCTTGCATTCTAAATCTGTACGGCCTTTGTTTCACATTTTCTTAGTGCCTAGAAAGCCCACCACTAATGGGTCCTGCTGGAGCAGTAGGTCCGGCATCCTGATTTCTCAAAGTGATCAACCAGATACCTGTGTGTGTGTGTGGGGGGGGGGGGATCAATGAATCCAGTTGCACTTACTGCGAGCACTAAAGTGGCATATCTGGCCTGCAAGTTTAAACTAGCATTAAACCATGCTTTCCTTAGTTCTCTTTAAAACCCATGTACAGCATATTGCAACTGGTTGCTCTTCATTTGCAGCTGAAGAGTAGCAGAGATGAGGTTAACAGAGCAGTGGATGAAGGACAATTGGGGAAAGGGAAGATTAGGCCAAGAAAAACCCTGGGGTTGCTGTCCCTCAAGAATGGAGATGAAGGGCAAAGACTAGGATAAAGAGAGGTAAGGACAGCCCATATCTCTAAAGTGAAATAGCCAAGCCCGCTGGAGAGAAAACCTTAGAAAACCACTGCTGGCAGCCAGCTAGGGAGGAAATGCTGCCAAGTAATGTGGAAAGCAGTGAAATGTCTGTCTGTCTGTCTGCCTGCCTGCCTGCAGTTTTCTGAGTCTCACCACACTAAGACTCCTCACTAACCTCTCCCTGTACTTGTAGACTTTCCCCCAGCTGGCTACAAAAATGATATCCCCTTGGATGTCTCCCCACCCGGTGTTCTTTCACACAATTATCTGTCCAGTTTTGCATGACTCAGTGCCTTTGCAGGGAATATTGCACAGGAAAGGGATTGTTTTGTGTAGGAATTAGAATCGTTCCACACAGATTGTGGTTTCTTCCAGGAAAAAAGCAATCACCATGATAAAGAACAGGGGGAATCTCTGTCTTATCTGGATTCAGTTTCCATTAATTGGCCATCATCCAGTCGCAGAATCATAGAGTTGGAAGAGATTTCAAGGGCCATTCAGTCCAATGTCCCTGCCATGTGTTACCCATTATCAACATTAGGTGGTGGTCAAGGATCTGTACAGCACCACCTGCATGGGAAGAGAAGAGAGAGTGTGTGTGCTCTGTGTCATCAGTGTGTTGGTGACACCAAACCTTAATCCTCCATATGACTTCTCCCACCAGCTCCATGTAGGCATTCAAAAGCATTGGGGAGATGATTGGTCCCTGTGAGACCCCATAGCAAAGATCCCAAATAAAACAGATTCTATCTTCAAGCTGGATCATCTGGGATCAGCTACCAAGGAAGGACCAAAACCACCTGAGAATGATACTCCCAATCCTTCCCAGGCTGCTCAACAGCTTTCCCAGAAGGATAAGGTACTGTTCATTGGGTGGGTGGGTGGGTGGAGGGTGAGTGGGTATAGTAGCCCTCTACCCAGCTTGGATGGGACTCTCCTCCAGCTGGTTGATAGAGTGCAGAGTCTGGGCATCATCCTGGATCCAGCGTTGTCCCTTGAGTCTCAGGTGACAGCCGTATCCAGGGCAGCATTCTACCAGCTTAGGCTAATCACCCAGATTCACCCTTACCTTGATGGAAAATCCCTGAGGATGGTTGTGCAAGTGCTGGTCATCTCAAGGATAGACTATTGTAACGCTCTTTACATGGAGCTTCCCTTTACCCTTGTTCGGTGGCTGCAGCGGGTGCAGAATTCAGCGGCCAGGCTGGTGGTTGGTGTGGGCAGGTGTGACCACATCACCCTCATTCTGGCTCGCTTGCATTGGTTACCCGTTGCCTCCTGAATAAGGTTCAAGGTTCAAGTCTGGCTCTTTTGGGTCACCACTCCTCAGGAAGTGCGAAAGGCCTCAAACCAGAATCGTGCCCTCTCTGTGGCAGGCCCTACACTCTGGAATCATCTTCTAAGTGAAGTTAGGATGGCAGAGCCCCTCTCGGCCTTCAAGAAGCTATTGATACCTTGGCCATGTAAGGCTGCCTTCGGCAATCAAGGAGGTTGATTTGTTTTGCTATTTGTTTGTCCTCTTGTGTTTTTGCCATCTTGCCCTCATATTCTTGTTTTTATTGAATTTTTTAAAATTGTTTTAGATCACTTTACCTTTGTTTAGAATTGTTTGTATTGTTCACTGCTCTGAGTTCCCTTGGGAAAATCAGGCAGTATTTAAATAAATAAATAAATAAATCTCCCTTGTCTGGAGACTTCAGTGGGTACAGAATGCAGTGGCCACACTGGTGGTAGGTGCGCGTAGATATGATTGTATCACCCCAGTTCTGGCTCCTCTGCACTCCAGATAAGGTTCAAGGTCCTGGTTTTGGTTTACAAAACCCTCCATGGCTTGGGACCTGAATACCTGTCGGAGCATATCTTCCAAAGATCAACTGAGGCCCAGCCCACTAGAATGTCGCAGGTGCTCTCACTCTGAGTGGCCACACCCAGGGAGGCGCGGAAATCAGCTACCCATAACCGCACCTTCTCTGTGGCTGGCTCCACGCTCTGGAACCATCTTCCGATTGAGTTGCGCCTTGCACAGTCCCTGCCCGCCTTCAAAAGAGCACTCAAAACTTTGCTTTTTAAAGAGGCATTTGGCAACCTTTAACAGTTTCTTTTTTTAAAAAAAATCCTCTCTTTCCTCAGAGCTGCCATCTTGCCGATGTTTCTTTTGACTATTTTTTTCTGTCTGTCTGTGTGTGCATGTTTTGATTGTTGTACTGACTTTATATTGTTTGTTTTACTCTTTTTTGTTAACTGCCCAGTTATAAATAAATAAATAAATAAATAAATGGTGGTCAATGGTATCAGAGGCCACAGAAAGATACAGGAAGACCAAGAGGTTTACGCTCTCCCTGCCTGCCTCCCTTAAGAGATGGTCTTGCAGGGTAACCAGCACTGTTTCAGTACAATGCAGTGGCCTAAACTCCATTTGAAGTGGATCCAGACTTTTCCGTGTGGTAAAAACCAGAGAAGATTGTGAAGAGGTCCAAAAGGATTCTCCAACCTGGGGGATGGGCTGCAAAATGGCAAATGCATTTTAATGTAGCCAAGTGTAAAGTAATGCATATTGGGGCAAAAAAATCAAAACTTTATCTGTCAACTCATGGGCTCTGAGTTATCCGTGATGGATCAGGAAAGAGATCTTGGTTATCAAGCCCCGCACACAGAACACACAGCAAGCCAAGTTCAGTTCTTTGCCAGGAACTTTAGTTGTAATCCAGATAAAGTACAAAGTACAGTCCGAGTCAATCCAGAATAATTTACAGAGCCAAATGCCAAGTTCAAGGGAAACAGAGAAACGTCGTAGTCAGGAAGCCGGTCCAAGGTCAGGAAACAGAGAACACCGTAGTCAGAAAGCAGGTCCAAGGTCAGGAATCAAAGTCAGGATAACACACAGGAACGTGGTGGCAAGGTAAGTGACGCGTTGCTCCCACAGAGGGTTCAGGGTAAACTTGCTAGCTTTATCCTAAAACAGGGAGCACACCCATATCTCTGGCAAGGCTCCTGCTAGAACTCAGGGCTTTCAGAACTAATTTTATGCCTATCATTAAAGATCCTTTCCCTAGCTCTCCTGTTAGTTCTTCTTTGCAGGATCCTGCTCCTAGCCCTTATAGGAGGAGGAGATGTGCCCTCAGCTGCATCCTCAGACTCAGCTGCCTGCTGAGTTGAACTACAAGGCTCCTCCTGCTGCTCTCCAGCATTTAACCCTTCACATTCGGGTTCCATGACAGGCAGGGTCCTGGCATTGGTGTGTTAGTGGACAGCTCCATGAAGGTGTCTCCCCAATGTGTGGCAGCAGTGAAGAAGCCAATTCCATGCTAGGGATTATCAAAAAGGGGACTGAAAATAAAACAGCCAACATTATAATGCCATTATACAAAACAATAGTAAGGCTGCACCTGGAGCATTGTGTACAATTCTGGTCACCGCATCTCAAGATAGACATAGTGGAACTGGAAAAGGTACAGAAGAGAGCGACTAAAATGATTACTGGGCTGGGGCACCTCCCTTATGTGGAAAGGCTAAAACATTTGGAGCGCTTTTGTCTGGAAAAAAGGTGCCTGAGGGGGGAATATGATTGACATGTAGAAAATAATGCAGGGCATGAGTCAAGTGGATAGAGGGGCGCTCTTCTCCCTCTCACTAAATACCAGAACTAGGGGACATCCACTCAAATTCAGGGCTGGGAGAGTAAGAACAGACAAAAGAAAATATTTTTTCACCCAGTGCGTTGTTAGTCTGTGGAACTCCTTGCCACAGGATGTGGTGATGGCATCTGGCCTGGATGCCTTCAAAAGGGGATTGGACAGATTCCAGGAGGAAAAGTCCATCACAGGTTACAAACCATGAGGGAGATGTGTAATCTCCAGGCTTAAAACCGGGGCACTTCAAGGACCAGATGCAGGGGAGTGCTATCAGGAGACAGATATCTAGTCTCATGCACTCCCAAACACATCTGGTGGGGCCACTGTGAGATACAGGAAGCTGGACTAGATGGGCTGTTGGCCTGATCCAGCATGGCTCTTCTTATGTTCTTATGTTCTTATGTTCTTACCACCTTCTCAATTGACTCCCCCAAAAAAATTTTTGAGAAGACTTGGTAGTCGTTCAAATCATATGTTGCCAAATTGGCTTTCTTAGAAATTGGCCTTTTACTTTTAATTAGGAGAACACATAGTCTTCTAGAAGAAAAGCACCAATTTCTTGGCTGGCCCTTTCTATTGTTCTATCCTTGGCACATTTTAATAGCCAAGATAGTCAAGAATATAAAACAGAGGTAGTTGCCTTGCAGTGTGCAAGTGCCTTGCCTACAACCTCAAGCCTTATTCTCTGAAAGAGATTCCATAAAACCTGACTCAACAGTGCAACAGGCATCCCAGTCTGTTCTACTGGGATAAATAGGGGAACAAGGCCCCAATAGGTACATTCAGTCATGGATCTGAAATGGGCTGCCAGTCAGTTGCCATTCTCTACAATGAGTTGTAATTTTCTTTGCATCTGTCTGACATTTGTCAGGTTGTGCACAGCTTGAAAGAGTTCTGCCTGTTGGTTCAAGCCATGTTAACCAATATGGTACACTACTAGAGAGCGACATGAAATGGAAAAACAGTGTTTCGTTTCTATAGTAGTGTACCAGTTGCTTGAGGAAGGTACCCCTGCTACTTTTGAGTAATACTGATCCCAGCAATGTTTCAGCATCAAAGTGACAGGGGTACCTTCCTCAAGTGATTTGAGGTAACCTCCTGAAATTTGGAAAGGTTTAGGTGTCAGGGAGCTGAGTTATGAAGCTCCAAAGGGGGTGCCCCAGGGAAAAATCTTTCTATTGGAATCGGAACTTTGGAAGCCAAGCCGTGGGTGAGCATTGCACTGCCGCGGCTTGGCTTCCAATTACAATTAGAAATATTTTTTCCTAAGGGCACCCCATTTGGAACTTCATAACTCAGCTCCCTAACTCCAAATCTTTCTAAATTTGGGGGGCTTTCAGGGAAGAGCTTGATCTCCCCTGCCGTTGATCCCTCTAAGGCGAATATTTTGTTCTAGAGGGAAAGAATGGCATTTTGTGTCAAAATGACACAATGCTGAACCCCCTATGAACCGAGGGTGCAGATCGGCCTGGAGTGGCCCTCCTCTAGGATCAATTGAGCCATGAGGCTGTCGACCCTGGCGGTGGACTTTCTCCGAGCCTTGTCACTGCGCCCTTGAGTCTGGCGCCTATGACCATTTGCTGCCTTGTGATTCTGTTGCCCCCCTCCCTCCTTCCCCCCCCCCTTTTTCTTTTACCTCCCCACCTATTCCATCTCCCTATGGGCTACCCTTGACCTTTTTTTTATATTTAATTTATTTTCACTAGTTGTTTATTTTATTTTATTTTCTTTCTTAATTGTTTTATTGTTTTGCTTTGTTACCTGGTTATTTGGTTATTGTTTTTGGTTGTCATATTTTATATTGTATTTTTTTTCTTTTTTTCCCCTCTCCTTGTCTGTATTTGGCACTGCCAGGTCTGGGCCCTTGACCGTTTTAGATCTTATGGAGTCCGCTGGGTGCCCCATTAGGGTGGTGTCGGGCCGTGGGAGATACGCTGTGGGCCGGCGGGTCGATCGGATCAGGAGAACTCGGGACAGACATCTTCTGCCTGTCCCCCGTTCTGATCCGTCGGCTCACCGCCAAATGGCTGGGATCCAAACCGTCTGTCCCCCCGACCTGTCCTGTCTGCTTATTAATGCCAGGTCGGTACATAATAAGATCCCTCTTGTCCACGATCTTATCGTGGACGAGCGTGCCGACCTGGCTTTCATCACGGAGACCTGGGTGGGCGAGGGGGGTGGGGCTTCCCTCGCCCTCCTTTGCCCCCAGGGCTACCGTTTGCAGCAGCTGGGCAGGTCGAAGGGGCGGGGGGGCGGGGGGGCTATGGTCTTTAGGGACTCTTTTCATATCAGTAGATCCGCGACGTTGGTGAGTCCGGGTTTGGAATGTCTCCACCTTATGGTGGGTCACAGGGACAGGTTTGGGGTAGTGCTTGTGTACCGTGCTCCCCGCGACCCTGCACTCTCCCTTCCGGAGCTCTCCGAGTTCATCTCGGCGGCACTTTGAGGTCCCCCGCCTATTGGTGGTGGGGGATTTCAACGTGCACGCCGAGGTTGGGCTGTCTGGAGTAGCTCTGGAATTCATGGAGTCCATGGCCTCCATGAACCTGTCCCAATTAGTCATCGGACCCACTCATACTGGTGGACACACCCTGGACCTGGTTTTTGCCTCCTCATCGCGGGGTTTTGATCTGGGGGTCGGGAGATTGCTGGCCCGGCCCGTGTCATGGTCGGATCACTATCTACTGACTTTCTCTCTTGCGGTAGCCACCCCGCCCCGCGGGGAGCTGGGCCCGTCCATCTGGGCCCGCCCGGGGCTCCTGGACCCTGCGCGGTTTTCGGAGGCCCTCGGGATGTACCAGACGGTTTGGATGACGATCCGGCCGACTCCCTAGCCCAACGTTGGTTTGAGGAGGTGGCTGGGGCTGTCGACCGGATCGCCCCCCAAGCGCCTGATCCGATGCCGAGCCCGCTCGTCCCCTTGGTTTACCGAGGAGCTACGGGCGATGAAGCAAGAGCGGAGAAGGCTAGAGAGCAGATGGCGGAACGCTCGGACGGTTCAGAATTGGGCTGCGGTTAAGGCGTTGAACAGTCGCTATTCTCGTGCGATAAGGGCGGCTAGGAGATCTTTGCCGCCCTGAGAATTGGTGAGGCCTCGAATCGTCAAGCGGAACTTTTCCGTGTGGTCCGAGACCTCACCAATCCCGCTCCGCCTGGGCCTCCTCCTAGTGATTTCACTAGTGAGTCATTCGCAGCCTACTTTAAATCTAAGATAGAGGCCATCCGTTCGAGTTGGATGCCGGTTGCCTGATCCGGCCCCTGTCATGGCCAGTGTCGGGCCGCCTCGGTCGCCTCGGTTTGTTGAGTTTGGGCCTGTTACACCGGTGGATGCCTCCAGGGCACTGGGACATTGCAGGCCTGCGGCTTCTCCGTTCGACCCTTGCCCTTCCTGGTTGATTAAGAGCGCAGGGGGAGCATGCGAAATGGGCTTCACTGATTGCCTCAACCTCCTTCAAGGATGGGATTTTTCCCAGTCTTTTGAAGGAGACGGTGGTGAAGCCCATTATTAAAAGACCCGGCTTGGCAGTGGACGATCTGTCCAACTATCGCCCCATAGCCAATGTTCCCTTTTTGGGCAAGGTGATCGAGCGAGTCGCCGCCCCTGCGTCTCCAGTCGTTCCTGGAGGAGAACCATGTCCTGGATCCTTTCCAGTCCGGGTTCAGGCCGCGTCATGGGACCGAAACGGCCCTGGTCGCTGCTGCATGATGATCTGTTGAGGAGGGCTGACAGGGGTTGCTCTACCCTGCTGGTCCTTCTCGACTTGTCAGCGGCTTTTGAATCGACCACGGTATCCTGCTGGAGCGGCTCTCAGAGGTTGGGATTGGAGGCCAGGCTTTTGCCTGGCTCCGGTCCTTCCTCGGGGGTCGCACCCAGCGAGTGAGCTTGGGTGGTGAGTTGTCGGCTCCCTGGACACTCTCTTGTGGGGTGCCTCAGGGGTCGTCGCTCTCCCCAATGCTCTTTAACATCTATATGAAGCCGCTGGCTGAGATCATCCGGAGTTATGGAGTCTGCTGCCATCAGTACGCTGATGACACGCAGCTCTATCTCTCCTTTTCCACCTGTGCAGTGGAGGCCGTCGGAACCCTTGATCGCTGCTTGGCTGCGGTACTGGACTGGACCAGGTCCCACAGGCTCAGACTCAACCCAGGCGAGACCAAGGTTATGTTCTTCGGGGGCTCGTCGGAGGGGTACTGTGGCCCTCTTTCCAGTCTGGATGGGTCCGCCCTCCAGCTGGCGCAAAGAGTGAGGAATCTGGGCGTCGTCCTTGACCCGGATCTGACCCTGGAACCTCAGGTGTCAGCCGTGGTCAGGTCGGCCTTTTACCATCTTAGGCTTATCGCCCAGATTCGCCCGTACCTCGATGAGGGCTCCTTGAGGACTGTGGTACAGGCACTGGTCATGTCGAGGCTGGATTACTGCAACGCTCTCTACATGGGGCTTCCCTTGAACCTTGTTCGGCGACTGCAGTGGGTCCAGAATACGGCGGCCAGGCTGGTGGTTGGTTCGTTATGACCGCGCCACCCCATCCTGGCTCGCCTACACTGGTTACCCGTTGCCTCCCAAATAAGGTTCAAGGTGTTGGTTTTGGCTTACAAAACCCTCCATGGCTTGGCCCCGGCTTATTTGGCGGAGCGTCTCTCCCGACAATTAAATCCGGCCCGACCCTCCCGAGCCTCGGTGGCCTTATCACTGCGGACGGTCACTCCGAGGGATGCCCGTAAGGCTAGTACTCGTGGGCGGGCTTTCTCGGTAGTGGCCCCATCCATCTGGAACAAACTTCCCAGTGATTTACGGCTGGCTCCATCGCTGCAGGCATTTAAGAGGAACCTTAAGACCTTCCTCTTTCGAGAAGCCTACGGCGATGTCTAAGGTCCCACTCTGGTTTTTTTTTTCTTTCCTTCTTCGTTCATATATATTTTTGGATTTTATAACCCCGCCTAACTATTATTGTTCATTGTAGCTCTGGTATTGCTTGATTCCCTTGTGTTGTTTTAATTGTGATGCTGTGAACCGCCCAGAGTCCCCATCGTGGGAATGGGGCGGTATACAAGTGTAAATAATAAATAAATAAATAAATAAAACAAAATGAAATGCATCCTACGGTTTCATTAGTTAACTTAGTAATTCATTACCTGACAAAATGACAAAATAGTGTTTTGTTTTTCGTTTCATGCCCATCTCTATACACTACCTTTCTATAACTATAGCTCATCCTGTTTATTGCTTCTTTTATTTTCTGTTTTTTAATACACACACACACACACACACACACACACACAGAGAGAGAGAGAGAGAGAGAGAGAGAGAGAGTATATTTAAATGGAAAGCAGGCTTCAGCCTGCCATTACCATCACAGGACCCCCAAACCTTTCCAAATTTCAGGTGGTTACCTAGAATCGCTTGAGGAATTCATATTAAGTGTTGTATGTAAAGACTGTTCACTTGCTAATGCAACTGATGTTTCATGGCCTTTTTTTTTTTGGTTGAGTCTACCTCAGCGTGGACTCCTAATTCACCAGGCTAGTTGCACTTGGATCCAGTCCAGTTCAAACAAGAATCTAGCAATGAGAACAGCAACCACAGGGCCACAATCATTACATGTATGTTACTGTTCTGAAAGTAGCTCTTTCCATCATCCTACTCTCCATTTCCTTGGCAACTGAGGCGAATATCTGAGTGGTCCCACTGCAGAAGCAAAGTACAAAAGTTACAAAACATATGTGTGTGATTCGGTGTCTTTAACCATGATCTATATTTCTTTACCAATAGTTCAAAGTTTCCTGGCAGTCTTTCTCCTGGGCTCAAGTTACAGGAAGCCAGATTTCAGTTGAATACGAAGGAAAAACTTCCCAACTGTTAGAGCAGTATGGCAATGGAACCAATTGTTTCAGGAAGTGTTGGATGCTCCAGTGCTGGAGGCATGCAAGAGGAAACTGGGAAACCCTTTGGTAGGGCCAAGGTGATCTTGCACGACAATCAAATGGCAAATTGAAACAAACTGAAGAAAGAAAAGAATGGAAACATTGCCATTTTCAATTTGGATGATCTGCCTTTACTGATGCAGGTTTTATTTTTTAATCTTGAAAAGTAAATGCCACGAGAGAAGCCTGCTTTGGAAAATCATTATATCACAGAGGTCTCCAAGCTAATTTGTGTATTTTAATTAACATACTTGAAAATGTGACTATTAATAGTTTGGTGTCATTAAAGGCTTCATGGAGGCACCCAGACTTTGGAATGCGGTCCCTAAAGTCTAGGGTTGAAAGAGATGCAACCAGCATCTCTTCTGCAAAATTTGGGGTGCTATGTTGTTTTATTTATGCAGGCATTTCTAGCCATAGGAATGTTCAATTCTTCAAAAACCGCATGACTTATGAATGTGGGATATTGTGTTTTGTATCCACAGTTCAGATCTACAGCATATCCTCTTATGCTCTTTTCCATTCATAAAGTGTCACCATGGAAGGGAAAAATCCCAGAAGTGGACTTCTTTTTTCATCAGTCTCACCCAAACTCAAAGCAATGGTCAGGACTGTTTTCCAACAAGTGTGAATGGTACAGGTCTCTGCAGGGGGCAGTTTTACTTTTAAAAAAGCATAACTCGAAAACTGACGCAAAACAAGCTGAGGAGCCATGTAGCCATCACAAAAAACAAATACAAAACTGGGACAGGTGATACCTTTAGGCTACTAGAAAAATAACAAAGCATTGCTAATATTTCAGGGGCAAAACTTTCTTCCTCAGAGCAGTGCCAATAGGTTTTAACATGGCAAAAGATGGATTTGCCAGGAGTTATTTCTTAGATGTAGGGTCCTTGGCAAGATGGGAAAAAAGCCAGGCAGTTTACTTGAGGCACAGAGCTTGGATGTTCTTAAGCTGCATCCGAATTGAAGGGAGGGAGGTGTTTTAATTGTCCCTGTCCTTCCAAAGACATATCATGGCTCTCACGAGCACACATTCACACCTCCTCAATGTGACGTTTCGAGGCCAAAAGCCCCTGATTTATCAACGACAGGGGAGGGGGGTTGGTGCAGAAGGACCATGCATTTAATTTGAGGATTGGGATAAAATTTGGAAAAGTCCACTGAGTGCAGCCAATTGGATCAAATAAATGGTAAGATATTACCTATATTGCAATATTGTCTCCAAAATGGCACAAAACAAGAATAGATGGTCTGCTACATCTGTGCCAAATTTTATGATGTTCCAAGGTCCAGTTTCAAAATTATAATTTTATAATTTGGATCCCCCATTTTTACAGTTGCCTTATGAATGCTAATTTGCTTTGTTCCACATTATCTATTACTTCACTCTCATGCACCAATAATAACATGAGAACTCTTGTTTGTCTTACACGAACACTAGAAAAGATGATTCACATTTTTTACAGTAATGGCAGTGTGTATTTTGTATAAACTGCAGAATTCTTAGTAAGGAAAAATCACGGCTGGCATTTGGGTATCATGGAGAATGGAGAATCCATTGCATCTATATGGCCTAAATCACGTCTGGCATTTGGGTATGATGGAGAATGGAGAATCCATTGCATCTATGTGGCCTATCTTCCTAGGGCAGTGGTTCCCAACCTTCATGGTCACGACCCCTTTGGGGTGGAGGTTGAATGACCATTTCACAGGGGTCACCATGAGCCAGGGAAGAAAAAGGCACCAACAGCTTGGGTCTGGAGGTGGAAGAGGGAGAAAAGGGGAGAAAGAGTGAGTTAGAGCTTGATAGGTTGGATGGGATGTCAGTCAATGGCACCGGAGGCTGCAATTGTCTGAGGGTGCCTGTAGAGGGAAGTTCTCTATGGCTCCTGCGGCAGTGGCCTGTCAAAGGGGGCTTGTGGCCTCTTCCAAGCAGGGCAAGGGGTCACCACAACATGAGGAACTGTATTAAAGGGTCACGGCATGAGGAAGGTTGAGAACCACTGTCCTATGATCTGCCGTGCTGATGGCAAGGTTTCTCAACTTCTTTCACAACTGATGGGGTTATGAATTTTGTTTAGAACACAGAATTGAATCAGGATAATAATAATAATAATAATAATAATAATAATAATAATAATAATAATAATAATAATAATAATAATAATAATGATGATGATGATGATGATGATGATGATGATGATGATGATGATGATGATGATGATGTGTGAACTGCAGAACTATAAAGGACCCTCTGGACCGACGAGTCCAGCCCTTCTGAATGAGGCAGCATGGGGAATGGAAACCCCAGCTTCTGGGCCCATAGAGACCTAACTCACATCTAGGAGATCCCATTTTCTGTTTCATTATATACCTTACACAACACAGAGAGTTTGCTTCTTGGCAGTCTTGCCTGCATGGTAAAGCTGCAAGCATAGTCAGGTAATGTCCAAAGAGGCAAACATGAACTTGGCGATTATGAAGTGTTTTAAATGCTAAGAGTATATCATTTTAGAAGGCCTGTGCAGATCAGACTATGATAGGCTCCAATTAAGCAAAGAAACAATGAATAAAGATGATTCACCAGCTGAAAGCAGTTTAACGGGGGGGCTATAAAATGGGACAAACGATCAATGCACTGATAGGTTTGTGACCCATAGCGCCATTAAACCCCAGTATTACAATTGGATGATAATGCACCCCCTCTCTGATCCATGTTAAATGACAATGTAAGCACTTTCCTTTTATCCCACCTGGAGAATACAAAAGTACTTGTTTAATTATCACATTTTATACCCTTGTTCTAGCTTAATCTTCTCCTTAGGCTCATGATTCCCTTTTCCAATTATCTGGTATCGATTCTGGCACAGTTCCATGTGGGGAGATCTATTTTAATACAAGTAATAGAGTGACAAATCTCCCTGGACTCTTCTCCAGGACATCACGTTATGATAAACATTCACCGCTACAGACTAGCAGTAGGTAGGTAGGTAGGTAAGGGGAGAGACAGAGAGACAGAGAGAGAGATATATATTTTATTGTCATTACAGATTTCACCACCTTGGAGAAAGTTACACAATGTTTTAATATATTTATGTTCACACTTGCATGGAGGATGAGTCTATTACAAGAATATGAGTGTTTCCATATTGGCATATTCTTGTTTTTAGATGATACAAGAGCAGGCATGAAGGGTCAAAGATCTGATGTGACAGAAAGTGTCTCTGTGTTTTCTAATGGGAAGAGACACTGTGCCGCTGGCCAGGGTCCCTCTGTTCACCGGATGGGGTTCTTCACCTCCTTTGAGAGGAATAAGGGTGAGAATCGTGTCCTGCAACCCACCTGTGGATTGGGGCATTGATGAGGAAGAGGTGTATGATCTCTCGAGGGACACAGGGACACAGAGGTAGCCATGACAGGGCTGTGACTTAAGGAGGAGAGTGATGCAGGAGAGGCAAACTGTTGGGTGGGCGCTTTGGCATGGGAGACATGCAAGGGACAAGTGGAGCTGTTGCTACCAGAGAAGTTGACAGCTGGTTGGGAGAAGGTCTGCTGTGTTTATCTGGAGACCAGCTTCTGGGTCAAGCTGCTAGTGCTGCTGGAGGAAGGGGCCTGTTGCAGCCAAGCTAAGCACCAGGAGGCCCCGGAGGCTTGAGAACCAGCAATGAGCCCACTGAAGACAGAGGAAGCAATAGATGCAAGTGGCCCCACCATGGAACTCCACCAAACTATCTCCCTACAGTATCTGAAAGGCCTGCCTCCATTTTCTTCTTACTCCACAGCCTGCCACAAAGGGGAGAGACCAGCCGAGCCTGAATAGTGTTTGGCCCCATCTCCTGAGAGCATCACTATGCTTACTAGAGATGGGCATGGAACAAACATTTTTTCGTTTCCGTTACCGTTTGTTGTTTCCGTTACGTAATGAAACGACAAATGAAAATTGTGATGAAAATGCAACGAAACGAACAGAACCACGAAAATTGTGGTCATTACGTTTCGTTTCCGTTAATGGCGACGTGCAGTGAAATGAGCTGTTTTAAATGTTAAAAAATGCCCTGAACATCTGTAAAAATGCAGTGATAATTATTTATATTGTCTGATAATATCTACCAGGGGGGTTGGGGTCCTTAAAACTTTTGTTTTTGTCTTCTCCCATCGCGATGTATTTTTCTTTTCCCTTTAAAATGGCTGTCGCACCAGCCACAAAATGGAGGCAAGGCATGTGATGGGATCATGTTCAACCAATAGCATGCCCAGGTTGCAGACTGGGCGGGCAGGTCTGGCAGCCACAGAGGGCATAAAAAGGTCTGGCAGGCAGCCCCCATCATCCTTGCAGTCTCTGGTGGGAGTCAAGGTGGGATTGCTGTCTCTGTAACTCTAGCTTCAGTCCTGCAGCCTCCCTGTGTGCGTGCGTGCTGCATACCTCTCAGTGAGTACCCTTCTTGCCCTGCAGTGCAGTCACTCTGCAGCTGCCTTGCACCCTGGACAACGCCCGCGGCTGCCTTTGCAGCCTCCCTGCATACCTAGTCTATACTGTGTCTCTGCCAGCATCCATTTTTTAGTGTTTTCCCTCTGGTCTGGGGCGTTGGGGATGCCTGTGCACGGAAATGCTTTAAAAATTGTGCAAAAAGCGGGTAGAAATGACAAACGAAAAAACAAAAAACGGTAAAGAAATTTTTCCAAAAATTCACGACAAACAGAAATGAACCGAAACAGACCTCTCAATGACAAACGAAAAAACAAAACACCATTTTTTTGTTTCATGCCCATCTCTAATGCTTACAGAATGGCGGGAGAAGGGGCCTTCTTCACCATGCAGCCCCCAAGGACTGACTTGCGTGTTAGTCTGTGGAACTCCTGCCACAGGAGGTGGTGATGGCATCTGGCCTGGATGCCTTCAAAAGGGGATTGGACAGATTCCAGGAGGAAAAGTCCATCACAGGTTACAAACCATGAGGGAGATGTATAATCTGCAGGCTTAAAACTGGGGTACTTCAAGGGCCAGATGCAGGGGAGTGGTATCAGGAGACAGATATCTAGTCTTGTGTGCTCCCAGAGTCATTTGGTGGGGCCACTGTGAGATACAGAAAGCTGGAGTAGATGAGCCTTTGGCCTGATCCAGCAGGGCTCTTCTTATGTTCTTATGTTTTTATGACTGACTGCATCCAGCACCCTTGCCTGGCAGCCCTGTGGTGTGTCCTGGAGAACTGGGGTTCCACTCCCCCCAGTAAAAGACATTTTGAGGGGCACTGCCCAAAAGACTGTAGCTGTGAAGTTCCCTTTCTGGAGATGCCCAACGTAATTAGTTTGGCCTGTTTGGCCCTTTGAAATGTCTATCACTCCCAACAGGAGTCTGTTCCATCAACCCTCCTCCATATTTCACGGACGTTCTGATCTCAGCTTTTCTTGTAGGTGCAATTTTTGAAGATATTCAAACATTAATGAGGAAGAAAAAGGAACATCAAATTTTACTCTCTGGGATCTTGCTCTACATGAGTGTGTAGATATATGTTTCCTAATGGCTTTCGGCCACGCTAGGTGCCTTCTGTGCTAACAAACCTGATGAGCTTTTAAGAAGACAAAATTACCCCAACATCACCGACGGCTCAATGAAGTTTCATCGTCTTCTGGAGTTGAGCAATCTACATCTATATTTGATGTTGTTACTTAAGCCATTCGAGCAAAACTATACCCATTACAATCACATTTTCTTTTCATTTAAAAAAAGAGAGGAAAAAGAAAAGAAAGTAATTTTGAGAACACTAGCAAATGCCTTCATGCTTAATTTTCACAGCTCAGTTTACTGGACCCAATGGCTGGAAAACAAGCAATAATCTTCCACTCTAAGTGGTTCAATCTTCTTGTCACATAATCATAGTGCTTATGAAGGGGATGCTCCTCTCAACTTGAATGTGAATGCCTTAGTGCAAAAGCTAGCACCTTTCCTCTCTTAGACGGTTATTTCACATCCATTCTCATCCCAGGAGGAAGTTTGTTGCGTGTTGATGTCAGTCGCAGTCACGTGGTCTTCTTGTGGTTCTGTCCCTGTTCCCGTGTACGCACGGGCGTGATGGATGATACCAGCATGACTGTTACCACATGTCCTCATTTTGTGATGAGATGTGAAATTCCATGCCTTTGTTCTCCTTTTTCCCCAGCCCGAACTTCCATTTTTCGATGTTTCGATCATCCGAAGCCTTGCCTTCAATGAGTTATGGAGCTAAGTTTGAGGCATTTGTCTTTTAATCTCTCAGCACTGCGTTGCTGACTCCACAGGGAATGCACTGGCAAATGACACTTCACACTCCTGCCAGTAGATGGAGAATGGCATGTTGCGTGACGAGCCTTACCTCATGGCCACTCATCTCGGAATGAGAAGCGTGATGAGCAGATTCCCGAGGCCAGGGAGGGGAATCTCTCATCCCGCTTAAATCACAGTTCAGGGGGCATGGTCAGGACGAACTCCCGTCAGCCTGCAATGGACGTGTGGTTAGATTATTTCGTACAGGTCCCAAGCAGGACCACAAACAGCAATGAGATGGACGTGAAATATCAGCCTTAGTAGACCATGCCCATTCAGATGTTAGGTAAATCCTTGAAAAATGAAATGCTGAATTCAGCAGAAAATAAGGACATCTGGAGTCTGTCCAGGCAGATGTAAATCATGCCATGATGTTCCACTGTCAACTGCTCAACCACCTGCCCAAAGGGAAACTCACCGGTTGGTCATTGTTATGTGCTGTCAAGCTGCCTCAGATCCTGGTGATCCGACGAATGAGTGGCTCCAAAATAAAGCAAAGCAAAAGCAAAGTGTTCTGCTTATATACCGCCCCATACCACTACAAGTAGTCTCTGGGCGGTTTACAATTTTAATTACAGTGTGCAGGCTCACAAAATATCGATCTTGGAAGGATGGAAGACTGAGTGAACCTTGAGCCTGCTACCTGGGATTGAACCCTGGTCGTGAGCACAGTTTTACCTGCAGTACAGGCATTTAACCACTGCGCCACGAGGCTCATTATCATTAGCCATCCTGGTCAGTTTTGCAAACTCAGGGCTGTGGTTTCCTTATTGAGTCAATCCATCTCATAGTTGGGCTTCCTCTTTTCCTGTTGCCTCCTGCTTACCTCAGCATTAGTGTCCTTTCTAGCAAGTCTTTTCAGGACGTTGTCTAAAATGCAGAAGCATCACAGATTCATCATTTTGGCTTCAAAGAGAATTCAGGTCTGGCTTGATCTAGGACTCACTTGTTTGTCTTCCAGGCTCCCCAACCCCACATTGCTTAAAAAGCCCCTCCCCCCAAAAAAAATCATGTCACCCGGAAATATGCACCACTTGGGAGAATTCCAGAATGTCTGCTGCAATCAAATGCTTTAAGACTGGATTTCAGTAGGAATTATGAGAATCGCACAGCCTCTTGCGCTTGGTGAGAAACCAAGCCAAACATTTAAAAAGAAACATTTTCTCTTTGTAGTTAGACTTACTTGTGTGAGATTCCCCCTTCTTTGAATATCTTGCAGGCTTTCTAGGATGTTTCATGGTCATGATACCAAATTGGGAGGGGTTGCTAATTCCCTAGAGCAGTGATGGCGAACCTTTTAGAGACTGAGTGCCCAAACTGTGATTCAAAACTCACTAATTTTTCACAAAGTACCAATACAGCAATTTAAATTGAATATAGATGGCTGTGAAGGGGCAATGTCGGGTGCCCACAGAAAAGGCTCCAAGTGCCACCTGTGGCACCCGTGCCATAGGTTTGCCAACACTGCCCTAGAGGAAAGGATGAAAATCCAAAATGACTTTGACAGATTAGAATGCTGGACCAAAGCTAACAGAATGGTTTTGGACAGAGAGAAATGCAGGGTCCTCCATCTAGGTTTTAAAAAACGAATTTCACAGATATAGGATGGGAGGCACCTGGCTGGAGAACGGGGACCAGGATGGTTAAGAAATGTCTTAGGAGGAGCGGCTTAGAGAGCTGGGAATGTTTAGCCTTACAAAAAAAAAAAAAAAAGGCTGAGATTTATTTAAATATTTGAAAGGACGTCATATTGAAATGGAGACAGGTTTGTTTTCCATGGCTTCAGAGACTAGGACTCAGGCAATGGTTTCAAACTACAGGAAACGTGATTTAATTTAAATATTAGGAAGTACTTACTGATGGTTAGAACTATTCAGCAGTGGAATATGCTGCCACGGAGGGTGGTAGAGTCTCCTCCTTTGGACGATTTTAAGCAGAGGTTGGATGGCCATCTGTTGGGAGTTCTTTGATGGGGGTTCCTGCATGGCAGGGGGTTGGACTGGCTGGCCCTTGAGGTCTCTTCCAACTCTATGATTCTATACCCATAGGAAAAAATTGTAATTTAAAGTATTTGAAAATACTGATCCCAGGCATCAAACAGCATGGAAATTACAGTGCAGCTTCCTCAAGCATTTCCCTTCAATCCCACCAAGGCACATTGGGCTGCACAGCAAGCGGTTTGAGTGGATGGCCCTTGAGGTCTCTTTCAACTCCGTGATTCTATGATTCTATGATTCTGTGATTCTATGATTTTGTTTTTGTTTTGAAGAAACACCAATCTGCATAGAATTATTACAATGTCCATGCAAAATGGCACATTTGCTGCCCAAGATGTTCCAGAAAGTGTCTTTGACGCCTTTAAATAATGATTTTTTTGCTTCTAGGAAAACTTGGAAGAAATTATGGGCATCGTTGACTGTTCTTGGTGAACCGAAGTAGAGTTGATAGAGGTTTTCAGCAAAGACCTTTGGAAAGTATCCAAGAAGGAGTGTCTTATCCAATGGCCGGATAACTCAGTGGTTTGGGTATTGGGCTTCGGAGCCAGAGACTGGGAATTCATTTCCCCACTGAGCCTCCTTGACAGGGGCTCACCTCCATGTCCCACAAACAGTCCTGTTCAACTCTAAAATTCTCAGATCATTATTCTTATCTATAGCAAAAGTTCTGTTGGCAACCAATAGATTTTGGATATCAGCTCCTGGGTGACCTAGCCATAATGTCAAACAGCCAGGGATTCTGGGAGCAGAAGTTCCTAAGACCAAGCAGGACCAAAACTTGAGAACCACTGTTTTTAGCCTTCATGGGAATGATGGTTCAAAAAATGGCAGACAGTGTAGAGCAGGGGTGTCCAAACTTTTTGCAAGGAGGGCCAGATGTGGTGAGGTGAAAATGTGTGTGGGGGGCCGACCATTCAGCTGCATTTGGCCCGTGGGCCAGACTTTGGACAAGCCTATAAGACATATTAGGAGGCGGGGAGGTAAAAACCAGAGAAGATTGTGAAGAGCTCCAGAAGGAGCTCTCCAAACTGGGGGAATGGGCTACAAAATGGCAAATGCGTTTTAATGTAGCCAAATGTAATGTAATGCATATTGGGGTGAAAAATCAAAACTTTATCTATCAACTCATGGGCTCTGAGTTATCCGTGACAGATCAGGAAAGAGATCTTGGTGTGTTGGTGGACAGCTCCATGAGGGTGTCTCCCCAATGTGTGGCAGAGGTGAAGAAGGCCAATTCCATGCTAGGGATTATCAAAAAGGGGATTGAAAATAAAACAGCCAACATTATAATGCCATTATACAAAAAAATAGTAAGGCCCCACCTGGAGTATTGTGTACAATTCTGGTCACTGCATCTCAAGAAAGACATAGT
The DNA here is from genome assembly GCA_029282475.1 of Phrynocephalus forsythii. Classification (NCBI taxonomy): domain Eukaryota; kingdom Metazoa; phylum Chordata; class Lepidosauria; order Squamata; family Agamidae; genus Phrynocephalus; species Phrynocephalus forsythii. The sequence goes on along the minus strand of JAPFRF010000004.1, from coordinate 115,221,836 downwards.
GGAACTGGAAAAGGTGCAGAAGAGAGCACCTCCCTTATGAGGAAAGGCTAAAACATTTGGGGCTCTTTAGTCTGGAAAAAAGGCACCTGAGGGGGGATATGATTGAGACGTACAAAATAATGCAGGGCATGAGTAAAGTGGATAGAGGGAAGCTCTTTTCCCTCTCACAAAATACCAGAACTAGGGGACATGCACTCAAATTGAGGGCTGGGAGAGTAAGAACAGACAAAAGAAAATATTTTTTTCACCCAGCGCGTTGTTAGTCTATGGAAGTCCCTGCCACAGGATGTGGTGATGGCATCTGGCTTGGATGCCTTCAAAAGGGGATTGGACAGATTCCTGGAGGAAAAGTCCATTGCAGGTTACAAACCATGATGGAGATGTGTAATCTCCAGGCTTAAAACCAGGGTACTTCAAGGGCCAGATGCAGGGGAGTGGTATCAGGAGACAGATATCTAGTCTCATGCGCTTCCAAAAGCATCTGGTGGGGCCACTGTGAGATACAGAAAGCTGGACTAGATGGGCCTTTGGCCTGATCCAGCATGGCTCTTCTTATGTTCTTATGTTCTTATGCTGCAACAATGGAGCCAGGGGCGGGTATGCCAGGCAGGTGGCTGGGTCGACAGATGGAGGCAGGGAGGCACGGAGGGCAGGCAAAGCATAAAACTGCAAGCTGACATCTCCATCCAGTATGGGGAGAGGCCAGCTGATGGGGATCCATGACAGGTTGAGCCAGTGAGGAGAAGAGGCAGCAGGCCACTCAGAATTTGAAAACGGGCCGCATTTGGCCCCCGGGCCTGACTTTGGACATGCCTGGTGTAGAGGGAGACCAAGGGTAACAAATATCCAATGGGGGATGGAATTGTAGGCAAAGTCCACCAGTTGATGTGGAAGGAAAGGTTTCAATATTAGGAGTAGCAGGAAGAGTCCCTGTTTCTTATTCCAATGTCCTACTTTCCATTCCCATGTTCTGCTTTGCCTCTTTGTAGGGGATATTCTCAATGCCTTCCCCTGGGTTTATTTCCAGAGCTTCCCTTCCCTTTGCACTTTCCGTTTAATTGCAGATTTCATTTACTTAACATTTCATATCTTAATGCACTTATCGTGTTTTAGGTCTGCAAAATGAAATAGAACAGCGGTGCCTGGTCATATCAAGTGACAAGGGTAAGGTCAACAAAGCCCCCATCTTATCTGCCACATTCCTTCTTCTTTTTTTAAAACTACAAGCCTCATATACTTATGCTGCATGGTTGACTCGTGATCTGCTAAAACCTTGGTGGGGAGCAATGAGAAGGTGCAGAAGGAATGCCTGCTTAATTGCCATTAAGCAGGGGAAGATTGATGGATTCTTGAAAGTTGTCTTCCTGGGGGAGACATAGACACCCTCATTTCATACTCGTCAGTAATGGAAGTGACAATTTGCCAGAGTTAATGGGCTGCGGATCTTCTTTACTTAAAGCGATAATGGCCAGATTCAGAAGTACAGCTAAAATAGGAAATCTTTAATGTTCAGCCAGTTGGGTTTTTGCAGCTCCTGTGTTATCTCCCTCAGCTGCCCTGTACCGGTCATTTCTGTGTGTCCTGCTTCATTTCTACAAGAAAAAATACACCCTCAAGTTCCAGCTTCTTGGGCAAGAAGTCAAATATACAGGGCAAGGCTTCAAAGGAAGGACACTCCTAGCCACCAGGAAAGCCTGGTCACTAGGGGAAGGCCTGGCAAATGAGTTTGGGAAGAAATTTTATTTATTTATTTAATTTAATTTAATTTAATTTAATTTAATTTAATTTAATTTAATTATTTAATTATTTCCTTCCTTCCTTCCTTCCTTCCTTCCTTCCTTTTTGCCAGAAGAATGATATTATTGGAAACAAATGCCCGTATCTACTTTATTTGCTCATCATGAGTTACATTTATGTTCCCTCTCGAGTCATGAGGGACAAGGCTTTCATCTTACTACAGATATCCTGATTAGAGATGGGCACAAACTGCAGTTCGTCCTGGAACCTGCAGAAGAGTTCCAGGGGGGCCAGGCTTTTCCCTCCCCCACCTCCATGCCATTACCCACTCACTGGCTGCATTGTGCTACCCTCCGGTCCCTTTTCTGCACAATCGTCCATTCAGATGAGGAGGTGGGGCATGGAAGTTTGCAGAGATGCCAGCAAGTGGGTAGTTGTGCAGAGGAGGCGGTGGAGGTAAACACATGGCATCTACAATACTACGGATGGTCACCAAACGAAAAATGCTGTTTCATCATTTTGTTAGCTAACGAAGTGAAACAAAATGAAACAAAACAGGGAAGCAGCATTTTGTTAGTAACGAAATAAAATTGCTTTTTTTCTATTTAAAATAAACCCCGACTTACGAGCAGCTTGACTTAAGAGCAATTTGACTTAAGAGCTGAAAACCGCTGGCATTTTAACTGCCACCTTACAAATTTTAGATATGGTCTGCTCAACTTACAAATATTATTTTAAAATTTTAAAATTTATCTTTTAAATTTTTAGATAGGTACCCTGACTTAAGTGTAGTTCGACTACACTAGCGAGTATGTGGAAAGACTGTAAAATACCAGATGTTAATGATTGGAGAGTTCGACTAAAAAGATATTATGACTTGGGGGACAGAAGTGGGAAATGGCGTAAAAAGTCCGATGTTAATTTGGAATCAGGATGGAAAAAATTTCAAGAATATTTAAATAATACAGTGGAAAAACCTAGTCTGTTGGGAGAAGTTTGAAATAAGCAGGACGTCAGAGTATATGATATTTTATTGAATTTATCTGGGGGTACTACTGCATACAGGAAGGTGGGAGACTTTATTTTTTTCTATACTCTTTTTACACCTACATCTCTTCTAGGTTTCTGGATGATTGTTCTTTCTTGCTAATTTTTGTCTTGGGTCTTTTTCACATTCTATACATTGTCATTTTTCTACATTTCTTGTACTGTGATGATATCAATTAAAAAATAATGGAAAAAAAAGGTGTAGTTCGACTTAAGAGCATGCATTTGAAACAGATTAAATTTGTAAGTTGAGATACCACTGTATATGTCCATTTCATTCCATAAACCTTTAATGGCATTAAAACAAAGGAAGCACACAATTAAAGACTAAACAGTTATACAGAACAATATAAAGTATATCTCATCAATGGTCTAACTAAAGTTCATAGAAGGTTGCTCTTTTTTAAATACAGCTGTTAGAAATTCAGCTACCTGAGCATTGACTAGTTCAGAATTGTCCCGAAGGAGAAAACCCATATATCCTTCAGGAGGGCCTGTTATATCAAATTCAACAGGATTTTAACTAGTGAATTTCATGGACCAATGCAGGAATATGAACATGTATTGTCCAAGTCCCGGTTCAACATTGTAACCAATACACCAGTGGTTTTCAACCTCGGGTCCCTAAATGTTCCTGGATTAAAATGTCTAGAAACTCTTGCCACTAGTTATGCTGGAGATAATTGCTGGGATTTGTAGTCCACAAACGTCTAGGGACCCAGTTTTGGGAACCATTTCAGTTCACCATGCTGGCATTCTAACCCAAAGAATTTTATGGTGGAGTTTTAGTTTGTTGTGTCAGCAAAAATCAGAACAAAGTAATGAATGAATAAATGAACAAAAGAACTAACTAACTAACTAACTAACTAACTAACTAACTAACTAACTAACTAACTAACTAACTAACTAAACCAGCACCAAAAAGAGTTAGAGCGGTGGTTCCCAACCTTAGGTCCCAAGATGTTAAAATTCGCAGAAACCTTCACCACTAGCTGTGTTAGCAAGGGTTTCCGGGAAGAGTTGCAGACCCTCTAAATAGTGGTTAAGAGGAAAGAGTTGCAGAGACAAAGTGCCACCTCTGAAATGGCCCTGTCATGGATCAAGGCTGGACGTCTAATGGCACTTCTAGCTCATCTCCATAGGACTGATGTGCAGAGGTGTAGCCAGGATTTGGCACGCCTGGGGACGAAGTTCATTTTTGCATCCTTCCTGCCACCGCCCACACCACACCCACCCAGCAATGGGGGCTGTACCCTGTGGGTATGGGGTGGGTGCGTGTGCACACGGGCACGTGGGCTGATGGGCATGTGTGTGTATGTGTGTGCACCCAGGCGAGGAAGAGGAGGAGGAGGAGGGTACTGTGGCAGTGGAGGGGGTGGAGGGGGCGCTGTTGCCAGGCCTTAGAGGAAAGGAGGACTGCTGGGCAGCGGGGGGTGCATGGCTTCCTCCTCCTGCTTCTCCTCCAGGTGCCCCCAGATTGCCGCGCCCAGGGCAGATGTCCCCTTCTGCCTCCCCCCTAGATACGCCCTTGCTGATGTGATTGTAAACAGATCAGACATTGCAGGGGGGAAAAAATTACTCAAAACAAATCCTTTTTCTGTTATTGTTTTTCTCATCAGCCAGAACCTGGGGCAGCCCAATATAACTCAGCAGCTGTGGAAAGAAACTTGATCTGAAGGCACAAAGGCATGAACAGCTGTCAGGAAACCCTTGATATTTGAACCTAGTGAGTAACCTTGTAGCAAGCTGGTGTGAACAAGAAACAGAGGGATGGTGACTTATTCCAGGAAGATTTAGCCACTGTGCAGTAATTAGAAGTGACATTCAACAATCACCTGGTGCTTTCCAAAAGGCATGACGTGAATATCGATTATCTGCTTCTCTTTCCATCATATGAGCTATAACATTCAAAACAAACTGAAGAATACAGCCCTCTGCCTGTTTATCTGGGGTGCACACTATGATCTAGAGCTTTGTCGGGGGCTGTTCCCAGGAAACTCTTAGAGAGGGCTGTTCATCAGTTTCACTACCCCATTATTTATTTATTTATTTATTTATTTATTTATTTATTTATTTATTTATTTATTTGGCTTGCATAGCACCCATCTGACAACAAGGTCACTCCAAAGGCCCTAACAGCTCTTGTTCTCAGCTCTTACAAATTTAGTTCTATGGCTTCCTTTATTATTTCTTGGCTGTTCATCTTCTCATGATATGCCCAAATCAGCACACAAGGAGGCTAGTCATTTTAGCTATTAGAGAGATTTCAGGCTTTTGTTGTTGTTGTTGTTGTTGCATAATTCAGATATTAATATATTTTTGGAAACCTGTGGTATTAATAAAGGTCTTTCCCCAACATCCATTCATCGTGTGTGTGTGTGTGTGTGTGTGTGTGTGTGTGTGTGTGTGTGTGTGTGTGTGTGTGTGTGTGTGTGTGTGTGTGTGTGTGAGAGAGAGAGAGAGAGAGAGAGAGAGAGAGAGAGAGAGCTTTCACTCATGACCATTTCACTAATGAGGAATACTGTTCTCTGAAGGATCTAAGCTATGGTATTGAGATAAGCATCCATGTCTGGCTCCCATGTCCTTGTCGTCGTCCATCATTATCTTGAAGGCTCTTTACTAATTCCCTCATGGCTGCCTTTCCTAATTTCAGTCTCTAGTTCTGCTTCGGTTTATATTTATTATCTTATTTTTATTTATTATATATTTATACCGCCCATCTTCCGAGGGAACTCCGGGCGGTTAACAATAAGGTTAAAAGAGCAATAAAACAACAGAACACAACAGTTCCTCCTGTGGGAAATCTCAGTGACTGAGGTCCCTCGCTGTGGAGCTGGAGGTTTGTGAGAGGGATTCCCTGCTGGGTCTCCTTGACAGGAACTGAACTCAATGATTCAGAGGATCCCTTCCAACTATACAGTTCTGAGATTATCATTATGGTATGGTAGCTGTGAATAAATATTGAATAAACAGAAAATGCAATAAGGAACAAAGGGATGTGTTGTTTTTGAAGAAATTGAACTCTCTATGTGTCGTGTCTGTTGCATCATTACAGTCGTGACCGACTCTTCGTGACTCCACGTCCATGGAGTTTTCTTGGCAGGAATACTGGAGTAGATTGCCAGTTCTTACTCCAGGCGCCTACAGCACCTGGTATTCCCTGGTGGTCTCCCATCCAAGTACTAACCAGGGGCGACCCTGCTTAGCATCCGAAATCAGGTGAGATTGGTTGTGCTTAGGGCATGTAGGCAGCTTCTCTATGTGTTACTCATCTTTTAAAGAGTGAAAGGCGGGCAGGGGCAGGGGAGAATACCTGGATATATTGATGTGAAGTTTTGCTCATGGGCTCATTCACTGAAATTAATTTCACCCTAAATTGGTCCTTTGTGACTTGTATCTGCATTGGATTTTAGGGCACATCTTCCTTAGTGTTTCAGAGCAGAGTGAAATAAGACCATTACCTTGCAGGAGGGATCCATTTTTTCCCACCTGTAATAAGAATAATAAGCAATTAATATTTTATAAAACCTCATGGAGCGTGTTAAGCAGCAATTACCAGGTCTGTAATACAAGGGCCAAGGAAGACGAATGAGTTTGGATGATCAAGGTAACTCCATCGACTGAAGTCTGGATTGGGCGGGCATGGGTGCTACAAGAAAGGAAATCATTTCCTACGGCAATCATGCCCAAATTGGGCACCTGACTGCACAGCTGTGCCTCAAGGGAAGTGCTATTAAAATAGGGAATCATATCTTATCCAGCATTATCTTCGCACAGTTACTAATCAATTGACGATGGAGAAGCCATACAAAACAAAAGAAACTAGCAACACATTCCATATGACAGGCAATATACAAAGAGAAAGCCATACTGCTTCTGATGTAGGAGGTAGTATAGAGCCCTCTTGACTAGTATATTTTGATTGCTATAATAATAATAATAATAATAATAATAATAATAATAATAATAATAATAATAATAATAATAATAATAATAATAATAATAATAATAATAAAAAGGAATGCTGACCAGGCGCCAGGGGTGGCTGGGTCGGTGCGAAACAGAAACCCCATGGTTCTGGATCGACTGTTTCGGGCCAACCCTTAGTTCGGTTCGGTTCAGGTTCATATGATTTTTTTTTAAAATTCATACGAACCTGAACTGATCCAAACCGGTTTGGATCTGACTTACCGGGCGGCGGCGGCAATGGTGGAGGTGGGCGATCCTGGCCCCGGCTTGCCACCAATGCCTCATTTTTTCCCCTTCAAGCCGGTCAGCACCGCATGGCCCCTGGGGCTGGGTCAGCACTTCTTTTTATCATTATTTTCTTCAAGCGCCATTTTTTCTTCTTTTTAGAGCACCGACCCTGCCCCCTTTATTTATTTATTTATTTATTTATTTATTTATTTATTTATTTATTTATTTATTTATTTATTTATTTATTTATTGTTTGTTTGTTTGTTTGTTTGTTTGTTTGTTTGTTTTTAGAGTGGTGACCCAGCCTCCCACTCTAGGGGTGGTGCTCATCTCCGTATTCGAGCTGAAGACCCAGTGTTGTACAAGTCCATGGCCACGTGGCCGTCATGGCTACAAGGAAACATTGTTTTACCTTCCCACTTTTTACACTGGTATCTATTTATCTACTTGCATTTACACACTTTCAAACTGCTAGGCTGGCAGGAGCTGGGGTTATCACCCAGGATTTGAACTGCAGTGCAGACCTGCCGACTTTGCAGCTGACAGTTTTCGGAGCCTTAGTCCACTGAGCCACCAAGAACCAAAGATGATCATTATAGTGTAAAAACCAACTCAATTCCTGTATTTAAGTCCCATTAATGAACTTAATTTGACCTCTCCTTCATATTTACACAAACACACCACCTGAACTGCAAACAGAAAACCACATTGATATCCAGACGGCAAGCTGATATGGCTCCTTCTCCCTAGTTTTGAATCACACATGAATGTGAACTGATCTCTGAAATGCAACCATACCGCACAATCTCATCCATCCATAAGACGGATCACTAGAACTCAACCGCACACAAAGGGTAGGGTCAAAGGATTTACAAGGTGATTGACAGTTTAGGAAGTTACCTGATACCTTCTTCTGGAAGAAGAACCCTAGTAGGATTGCAAAATCCTAATGGATTTTCTGCAAGCCCCATCTGCACAGCAACAAGGTGGGAGATTGAGATTTCAATGGCAGGAGGTCAGATTTTGTGCTTTCCTTCAACAGGTTCCAGCTGTTTATTGCAACTGTTCAGAGGTGGAACTCAGTCTTTTTCAACTTTCAATCTTCCAGCTGTTTGGGACTCCAAGGATCTCGTTCCACTGGGCATGTTGACTGGCGCTTCTAGAAGTTCAAAACAGATGGAGGACTAAAAGTTGAAACTCACTGGTCCAAGTTCACATGGTTGGGATCCAATTAATGCGAAGACTGTGACTGATTCAACGCTTGGACTGTGTTGCGTGTGTGGATTTCTAACATCCAGATAAGTTATTTAAGTATCTATAAATGTTATACTGCAATGTCATACGAGGACAGTTTCATAGAATCATAGAGTTGGAAGAGACCTCAAGGGCCATCCATTCCAACACCCTGCCTTTTCCCATTCACTGCAGATGCAGGTCAAGCATCTATGTTCAGTGTTTGCTTTTGCCTACACAGAGCTTGGGAAAGTTAATTTGGGGCCAGAATTACCAAAAGCATCATCCTCATTCTCATCCTCTTAGAACTCCAAAGCTGGAAAGAACCTATGGATCATGGAGTATGCTCTCTCTGAAGGTGTCACATTGGGGAATTGAACTCCCAACAGCTGTCTCCACTGCAGCCATTCTATGATTGGAGAAACTGGCTCCATTAAGTTTGATCCCTGAATGATTTGGGGGGCCAGCAGTCTAAACATGATCTGCCCAGCATGCTTCCCACAAAGTAAAATACCAACCACTTAATTAGTGGTTGCATTAACAGAAGCATCATGTCTAGATCAAGAGAAGTGATAGTACCACTCTATTCTGCTGTGGTCAGACCCCATCTGGAGTATTGTGTCCAGTTCTGTGCACCTCAATTTAAAAATGATATTGACAATCTTGAACGGGTCCAGAGGAGGGTGACTGGGATGAGTGAGGGTCTGGAAGAAATGTCTTAAGAGGAGCAGCTTAGGGAGCTGGGAATGTTTAGCCTTACAAAAAGAAGACTGAGAGGGGATATGATAGCTATGTTTAAATGTTTGAAAGGATGTCACATTGAAGAAGGGACTGGTTTGTTTTCCATGGCTTCAGAGACTAGGACACGGGGAAATGTATTTATTTATTTATTATATTTATATACCGCCCCATCTTCCGAGCCGGAACTCAGGGCGGTGTACACTAAAAGAGAAAACAACAATAAGCAGGCATTAAAAAAATCAGAGGCACAATAAAAATAGGAGGGTACAATACCCTCTGCAAGGAGTGGCACGGGTAGCACCAAGAAGGAGGGAGAGGGGGGGAAAGAAAAAAAAAGAATTAAACAAAAATGTCGCCATATGCCTCCTTCAAAAGATGGGTCTTTAAGGCTTTTTTAAAGGTGGGCAGGGACACTGCAAGGTGCAGCTCACTAGGTCGCTTGTTCCAGAGGGTAGGGCCCACCACAGAGAAGGCGCGGTTACGCATGAGTGACTTCCGCACCTCTCTGGGTGTGGCCACCCTAAGTGAGCGTGCCTGTGCCATTCTCGTGGGTCTCAAACTACAGGAAAAGAGATTCAATTTAAACATTAGGAAAAATTTCATGACAGTTAGAGCTGTTCAGCAATGGAACATGCTGCCATGGAGGGTGGTGGAGTCTCCTTTGGAGGTTTTTAGGCAGAGGCTGAATGGCCATCTGTCAGGAATCCTGTGATGGGGGGTTCCTGCATAGCAGGGAGTTGGACTAGATGGCCCTTGAGGTCTCTTCCAACTTTATAATTCTATGATTCTATGATTCTTCTCCCAATATGGAGCTGTGATATTTTACCCCTGGATACAATCCAGGATGCTGTCATGGACAGGAAGTTGGACTAGGACTCAGGAGAGCTGAGATCATATCACAATTCAGCTTTGGAAACTTACTGGGAGGTGTCCATTCCTTAAACATCTCACATATTAATAGGGACCCTATTAGTTGTGTTATAAATTGCAAACAATTTGACAACACCCAATACACCTATTCTTCTATGCCACAGTCAGGCATGGATCCAGCTCCCCTGCCCAAATTTACAATGGTTCCCAACCTCAAATCTGCAGACGTTCTTGATCCGCAACTCCCAAAAGCCTTTGGCAGTATAGCTAGGTCCAAAGGCTTCTGAGAGTTGCAGTTCAAGAATGTCTGGGAACCCAAGGTTGGAAACCACTCATCTATATTATGTACTTCTCTGGGCCTGGGATCACTAAGCGCCTTTGAGGCCACAGGGCATTGCTGACAGGCATCTTGTTTGACAGAAGTTAGGTTGCCCCAGGGTACATCTCAAAGGCTACCTTGGTTCTTGTAGGAGCCTCGTGGCGCAGTGGTTAAATGCCTGTACTGCAGGTAAAACTGTGCTCACGACCTGGGTTCAATCCCTGGTAGCAGGCTCAAGGTTCACTCAGCCTTCCATCCTTCCGAGGTCGGTAAAATAAGTACCCAGCTTGCTGGGGAGGGGGCAATGTGTAGCCTGCACACTGTAATTAAAAATTGTAAACTGCCCAGATACTACTTGTAGTGGTATGGGGAGGTATATAAGCAGAACACTTTGTTTTGCTTTTTGCTTTGTTTGTATCTTGGAAAGAGACTGCCTGGGAACTCTTTGTGGACCACCTTGCATTCTTTGTGGAAGAAGACTACATCGATGAGATAAACAAATGAGCCTTGTAAAGCTGCTTCAAGTGAAGCAGCGACGAGGATTCGAGGAAGAGAAAAATTAGGCTTATGTTGTCATGTGTTCCAGAAAGGTCTCTGTGATCTCTTGGTCCAAGATAATCCTTCTGTTCTACAGAGATGACTATTTAAAATAGCCTATTGGAAAGCCAAATTAAATTTGTATCCCTAGCACGGTTGAGACCCACAAACAGGCTTGTTTATGGCTTGAAAAATCTGCAATCTTTAAATCCTTAAGGGCGGCACATTAGGCAATTTGCAAGGGGATAAAATGAAAATGTTGCTCAGCTTAAGCCTGTTTGGGCCTTTGAGACATGCAGACTAGCTATTGCTCTTCATTTGGGGCAGTTGATAAGACAGCTCCAAGACATTTCTGAATGATGATCTCTTGCTCAGAATCCCTACTGAGTCGATGTAATAGGTACTTAGGTGGCATTAGATTGTCCTGAATTAGTCAGCAATATTACATATCAGGTTTAAGACTAGAATCCAAGTGCTTAATGCATCCAGGCCTAAGCTGCATGCCATCCTCACATGGGAGACAAAATTAATATTCGCTTTGTAGACGAGCAATTAGGGCTGAACTAAAAGCTTTCACTATTTGGAGGGAAATATTGTTAAATATTTTGAAATATTTAAAGTAAGTAAGCAAGCAAGGAAGGAAGGAAGGAAGGAAGATGGGGGTTCCTGCATGGCAGGCGGTTGGACTGGATGGCCCTTGAGGTCTCTATGGTTCTATGAGTCTATGAAGGAAGGAAGCTAACACATCACTTCTCAGCAATGTTCAAGGCATGTGGTCTCTAAAAGCAAAAGGAATACCCAGTGTGGTATAACATATAGAGTGATGGACTAGGACTTAAGGCCTAGGTTCAAATCTAGGTTCATCCAGGAAAACACTCAGGGGTGTAGAACTGCTAAAACCATTCCTTAAATATAACACTTACTTTTAGAAAAACTCCACTAGTTGGTTTCAACTTGAAGGCTCTCAAGAACAACAAAATAAGACCAAGCAATTTTTTTGTCAAAAAAAAAAAAAAGGTAACCTGTTTGTTTATATGCCCCTTCTGTCAATCAGCACAGTGCTGTTGCCAAATACAGTGACATCACCCCTTTCTGACTGTAATGGTTTATAAAATGTAGTCTCCTTTGAGACTACCTTCATCCTATTTTCTCTTGACACACTCACAATGATTTTGATGTCATTACACTTCCAAGGCTGACTGGCTACATGCCACAAGACTGCCATCCTATTCATGATGTGATCTCTGACTTGTTGGAACTATTGATAACATTAATATAGGGAATGGAAAGAAGCAAGGAGAATGCTATTGTCAATAATATAAATAAATACATACATCTATGCCTCAAATCCGGTAGTAAGTTGAATCTAGAATAGGCTCACTGAATCAAATGGAAGTAGAGGTTATTAAGTTATTAAGATATTCCAAGTAAAGCTGGCTGGATAGCTGAGTGGGTTAGTTATCTAGCTATAGAGCCAGAAGTTGGGAGTTCAGTTCCCCACGGTGCATGTCAGATGAGCCAGCCTTTGTTGCCTTGGTTAAGTTGTGCAGTCCCAGGGCACATCTTGGTGAGTCCAGTGGCACAGTGGTTGAATGCCTATACTGCAGCTAAAACTGTGCTCACAGCCTGGGTTCAATCCCAGGTAGCAGGCTCCTGGTTCACTTAGCCTTCCATCCTCCAAAGGTCAGTAAAATGAGTACCCAGCTTGCTGGGGCAGGGAGGGGGAATGTGGAGCTTGCACACAGTCATTAAACATTGTAAACCACCCAGAGACTACTTGAAGTGGTATGGGGCGGTTTATAGGCAGAACACTTTGCTTTTGCTTTGCTCTCCACTTAGGGGAAAAAAACAACTGGAAATAGCCACTGTTAAGTTTGAAGTTGACTTGGAATGCAATTACTAGGGAAAGCAGAGAGTGTAGCATTTTAGAGAGTAATGAATATAAGGATTGACCTCTGCTCAACAACAACAACAACAACAACAACAACAACAACAACAACAACAACAACAACAACAACAACAACAACAACAACAACAACAACAGTGGAAGACAGTAGGTCAGGGGTGTCCAAACTTTTTGCAAGGAGGGCCAGATTTGGCGAGGTGAAAATGTGTGGGGCCAACCATTCAGCCACATTTGGCCCCCGGGCCAGACTTTGGACAAGTCTCTATAACAGGAGGCTGGGACGATGCTGCAGCAACAGAGCCGGGGGCGGGCAGTTGGCTGGGGGAATGGATGAAGGCAGGGAGGGCAGGCAAACTGTAAAACTGCAAGCTGATGCCTCCATCTGGTATGGAGAGGGGCCCAGTGACGGGGATACGTGACAGGCTGAGCCAGTGGGGAGAAGAGGCTGTGGGCTGCTCTAATTTTGAAAATGGGCCACATTTGGCCCCTGGGCCTGACTTTGGACATGCCTGCGGTAGGTCTTCCACCAAGGAAATGAGATCTACCAGTATGGGTCAGAGACTTCCCAGAAGAGATGCTTCTTCAAAATGGTTGGTTGAAGAGAGGAAGAGAATCTTGGAGATCTACAGCATGGAAGGAATGAAGAAGGGCAGGGTAGTCAACAGAACAACCTCCGGGTTGGAGAGATAGGCAGGATATCTCTCAGTACCATTTGCAGGGAATCTTAAGCAGGATAAGACATCTGCTTGGGAATACCCTGAAGTAAATGGTGAGCTACTGTGTGAGACAGAATGCTGGACTGGATGGGCTGTGGCCTGTTCCAACAAGGCTGTTCTTATGTAGGATGAATATTGGGGGATTGTATCATCTGTATTTAAACTGAGCACAGACTCTGTAGAGTAGGGATTCACAGAGGGAAGCATATAGGCTGTGGGCATGAACAGTATAAGTGGAAGGAAGTGCTATAAAATAGCAAGAGTAACAAGGGCTGATACTTCACGTCCCTCTCGCTGCAGTTCATGGCCCCGTTAGAGACCGGTTCGAAGGAAAACAACCTCACATCCTTGTGGGGTCAATCTGAGTTCGAAGGAACGTAACCCCACGACCTTGTGGGGTCAATCCGAGTTCAAAAGAACGGAACCTCACGTCCTTGTGGGGTCAATCCGAGTTCACCCCGACCACGCCCCCTGAACTGCGCTCCAAGCGGGGTGAGAGATTCCCGTCCTGGAGCTTGGGAATCTTTTCAATCCACTTCTCGATCCGTGTTGAAAACCGATTTCAACACGGAGGCAAGTTCACCTCGGCTCGAGGAAGGACATGAAGTAACCACCAAGGATGCTTCAGGAGTTTGAAGGTGAATGGTAGACAGTGAGATGAATAACAATCTGAAGTATAGAAATGAATGTCATCACTCATCACTACTAGGAAAAAATCGAGAAGGTGAAGGAATCACTCCTAATGGGAATCCCATGGGGGTTTTGGAGATATTGTGGACATTATCTCTAGAAGAAATGCTAGATTGCACTGGATTATCACATATCCCAAATATAGATAATGAAATGAATTCATTCTGTGGGTCATTTCTCTAAGAAAACCATAACTGTTCTGATTTTGCACAGTCTGGTGAAATATACTATTGAGAGCATAGGGGGTCACTCAAATTTACCTTTGGGGGGAATAGCCAGGTTGCCTTGCATACTTCACATTTCCCCTACGTACTTCAACTGAACTAATGTACAAAGAAATAAAGGAAGTCAAATTGATTTCCTGACTTGTGGTTCAAAACATTTTCTGATTCCCAAGCACTGAGTTTCAAGAATATGATTGTTCCTGGCAATAACAAAACATTTGCGCCCTTTTATTACACCTTGAAGACCTCGAAGGAGCCAAAATCTGCAATTTCTTTCTGTCACATGCAATAAAAACAGAGAAATACTTTGCAGTGCCATGAAACTAATTGCTTTTTATTTTTTACAGTGGTTTGGGGACCTGAGAACAAAATGGATTTTTGCTTTTCATTTAGAAATCATGGAAGCAGCTAAAAGGTGCACACAGAAACAGCCCCAGAAAGAACATTAAACATTTTGTAGCAGGTTGTACATTTTTAATGATTTTGGCCATCTCTATACTGCAATCTAGAGACATGCATATACAGAAACACATGTTGACCCAGGATGTTATTTTTCTCTGAATTTGTGCTGTTCTCCATTTTTTAAAGATGTTATAACAGAGATAGGGGCTGCTACGGGTGTTTCTATTATTTGGTAGTTGCTGGTGAGTTCCTCGAAGCTGCCACAGTTGTTGAAACTTTTGGTGACAATGTTGGGGGCTCATTAGAATTTTTATAGAGGCTGATCTAACCCACTGCATCACAAAAAGGCTGCTCCCGTAATCTAAAGCATCTCTTTGGTAAATTTGGTAAATTCTTTGGGAATTTGGTAAAGTAGCCCCTATAAAATGTCGGTTCACCCCAAAGAGGTGGAACTAAGAAAGAGCAGGGCTGTGAGTAAGAGATTTGGATCAGAAAGAGCAGGGCAGTTGAAGAGACTGGAGCTGCCTACAGTTGGACTGCAAAGGCCCTTGCTGAGTTGAACTAGGTATGATTCCTATCTGTTTGCATCAGAGAGGTGAATCCACATAGTAAATTCAAGCAGACATAATCAAATTGATATTAGGGATGGGTATGAAATGAAAAATGATATGCTGTTTTGTCATTTCGTTAGGTAATTAATTACTTTGTTACATAATGAAATGGTAGGACATGTTTCATTTCATTTCATTATGAAACATCTTTTTCTCCCTCTAGAATGAAACAATTCGTCCTAGAGGAATCAATGCCACGGGAGCTCAAGCTCTTCCCTATAATCCCCGAAATTTGGAAAGGTTTGGGGTCAGGGAGCTGAGTTAATAAGCTCCAAAGGGGGTGCCCATAGGAAAAAATGAATCTGGAATCTGCAATTGCTCCTGCCGTGGTCAAGCAATTAGTGTCATGGCTTTGCTTCTGAATCTGAAGTCAATTAGAAAGATTTTTTTCCTGGGCCACCCCCTTTGGAGTTTAATAACTCAGCCCCCTGATCCCCAAACCTCTCCAAATTTTGGGGTGCTTACAGGGAGTAGCTCGAGGAAGCTCCCCAGCCATTTTTGTTCCACTAGGACTCAGGGGAGCATAGCATTTCATTTCATTTCATTTCATTTTGTTACAAAACTATTTTAAAAATTTGTTAGTAACAAAACAAAATGAAACTACTTGGGAAACAAAATGAAACATTCTTTTGCTGTTTCATGCCCATCTCTTGCTGATATTTTATTCTAGGATTTTGAAGGCTGTGCATGTGGAGGTGATTCTTTTATGTTATGGGTACCCATCCCAATTGAGGAAGATGCCTTGGATTTTTCTCCTAATTTGAAATTTAAAAGGATGGTTGGACTTTGCAGTTCTTCTGTATTGGGTGCACAAATCATAGCAATGGGTTGTTGCGATAATTGCTATGATTTGTGCACAACAATACAGTTTTGTATTATACTGTATAACCATGAAGAGGATGAGGCTCACTTGGTGAAATTGTGCTTGCAAGTAAGGTTCATCAACAGACATCTGGTTAAACAAATGGCCCCACAGAACCTAAAATGTTAGTGCAACACTGATTTTTGCTCGGATCAGTGGGTATGGGAAAAGTAGCAGAGCAAGTTCTCATGTCCCTTCCAGAGGCATATCTTCTACAGCTATCCGCTGCTGATCCACTCCTTAGATTAAAGACAGACTGATGGAAGCTGTTTGAAAAGTTGGTAACCCTTGACATGCAAAGTTTAGAAAACTGCATTTCAAAAGGATAAATTGAGGTTGCTCTTACACATAACTCCTCCTCACGTGGGAGTTACCCCCAATATAAAAATAGCCCATTGTGATATTTGTTATCAATTATTCTTTCTTTCTTTAAGCAACTGGTGTTGGTCCAATGAACTTGGGGTGTATATATGTAGCATCCAGTTGTATGTATATACATTTTGTAAGATTTGTGTCTGCAGGACTAATTTAGATAGATAGATAGATAGATAGATAGATAGATAGATAGATAGATAGATAGATAGATAGATAGATAGATAGATAGATTTGCCGGGCCAGGTTGAAAGAAAGAGGCGACACACGTTCCGCTTGGGTTAAAATAAGGGCCACAACTTTATTAACTACAGTAACGAATTTTTAAATTACTTATCAATGAACAATAACTTTAGGAGGGCCTGAGACGTAGCGCATCATCAAAATGGTAACAATAAATTGATTAGGTCCCGTTACTCCACCAATTTCCTGCGGCCCGTTGAACTGCCGCAGTGAGGATGCCAACGAGATCTTTTGGCATCAACGCTTGATTAAAGGTTGGCAGCCCTCCTAGGGGTTTGGGTTATTATTATTATTTGTTCCCTAACTAAATCCTATTGGGTTATTAATGGAAGGCTGCCGAAGACGTGAAGATGTAATTTAGATTCGGGACCTAAATGGTTAACTTTTTATGCGCTACCCGCCAGTTGTGACCAGGGTTATTACCTACAACACCCACCGCCAATATGTGAATGGTGGGATGGGCGAAAAAACACCACTGCTCAAGGCCAATCAGAGTAATGGTCAAAATTCCCATCCGGCCCCGGCGACCAGCAAAGCATCACCAGCACATAATAAACAGTGGCGGGAGGCGGGGAAACCGGCGATTGCGGAGGCAGGCTATGGGGAGTGCGCCGAGGACTTATAAAGGGCGTGCTCCCCTACCGGAGGCTACGCAAATAGCGGAGCCAATAGCCGCCTCCCTCAACCGGCCGGCAAAGACGCCCCTGCTCGGCACAAGGCCGGGCGGAGCAGCCATTGCCGGGCCAGGTTGAAAGAAAGAGGCGACACACGTTCCACTTGGGTTAAAATAAGGGCCACAACTTTATTAACTACAGTAACGAATTTTTAAATTACTTATCAATGAACAATAACTTTAGGAGGGCCTGAGACGTAGCGCATCATCAAAATGGTAACAATAAATTGATTAGGTCCCGTTACTCCACCAATTTCCTGCGGCCCGTTGAACTGCCGCAGTGAGGATGCCAACGAGATCTTTTGGCATCAACGCTTGATTAAAGGTTGGCAGCCCTCCTAGGGGTTTGGGTTATTATTATTATTTGTTCCCTAACTAAATCCTATTGGGTTATTAATGGAAGGCTGCCGAAGACGTGAAGATGTAATTTAGATTCGGGACCTAAATGGTTAACTTTTTATGCGCTACCCGCCAACAAAGAGGCGCACTGCCGACTCTTTACCCCACAGCCGAACAATTCGGCACTCAGGCCCTCCTTAAGACTCAGAATAAAGATATCCAGGCCCTTGTCCAATAAATGCACCCCATCCGGACGAATTAAGGTGGGGTCCCCAGCAGGGATGTTGGAATGCCAAAGGACAGTTCCCATCTCGGCCTGCACAATGCGGGCAACTACCTTGTAGACGCCCTTACGGGCCTTGTGCATTTTTGCGGATGGTGGTACCAACCCCAGTTCAACCGGGGAATGATTGCAGACCAAACGACTCGAACCCATGCGAGTATGATGGAACGCTCTCGGATCATCCATGATCTTGAGAATGAGGGACTTGCCTGACAAGCGAGTCAACAATGGGCGAGTACGATGGAACGCTCTCAGATCATCAATGATCTTGAGAATGACGGACTTGCCCGACATGCGAGTCACCAATGGGCGAGTACGATGGAACGCTCTCAGACCGTCAATGATCTTGAGAATGAGGGACTTGCCCGACATGCGAGTCACCAATGGGCGAGTACGATGGGACGCTCTCAGATCATCGATGATCTTGAGAATGAGGCACTTGCCCGACATGCGAGTCAAGTCATGTCCTCCCAAATGGACAACCATGATGGTCGGCAAGGTGTCAGGGGGGCAACTGAGAGCAACAGTAAGCAAGGCGTGCAAGGACATCCCCCTCTCGCCCTTCCACAGGAAATCAGCCCATTGGCCCAGGCCGAGATCGCGGCCACATCCAGACTGGCTAGGAAACTTTGAGGCCCAGTAAACACAAACTGTGGCCGTAAACCAACACTCGAGCACGGCTCCCCGGGGTAGAACCTGCAACGAGAAAAGAAAGAACAACTGGCCCGGTTTTACCGGTCCATTAGTGGTTGTATGTAAGATTTAAACTGTCTGGATCTCCGTCGCCCGATTCGTTGGATGCCAACCGAATCGATGTCAATGGCAGCCGCTGGGGAAGCAGCGCCTGTCTGGAACGAATGAGTCCCCAAAATGCAGCCCAATCTGCCAGCGACCTGCATAGCCCTCCATGAAATTGTCCAAACTTGGTAACAGTCACAGGCGACCCATCTTCATGTTGAAATAGGTACCCCCGATAATTGTCAACGAGCCGGGCATTCCTATATAATGCTGTGATAGGACAAATTTGGAGCACAGAACACCTACAAAGGTGTATCGCGCAGTCCTTACCTCGCTAGTCTGTCTTCGCTCTACACATATGCAGAAAGACCTGATCCTGCTCGAGGGCCATAACCAACCAAAGTAATGCAGAAGCCAGGTGTTGGTTTTGGATTGGGCAAGCAGCTCACTAACGCGTGAGGCAGCGAAAAAGGTACCAAAGTGGCAGCTTGAAACAAGGCAACCTCACAACTGGTGGAACAAACTCGAGGCTATACATTAGCCAGCCTACATAACCTATTAGGAGAGATCGGGATCCTCAGAATAACTCCAAAAATGGGTTAGGTCACGGGTACTACTACTGTGCTGCCACTCCAGGGGGAACGAGGCAGCACGCCATCTACCTCTAAAATACAAACCTAAGCCCAGAGCTCCCGAAGCATCGGTTTGTACCTGCAAGTCTGCTGCCGCCACATGTTCAGAACCAAAATTAATGCCATTAAATTTGGACAAAAACTCGAGCCAGATACACAGATCTTCCTTAATTTTGGCCGAAATGTGGCGCCTATGATGAGGACTACGAAGTCCCACAATACTATAGCACAGTCTGCGCAAAAATGGACGACCAGGCGTCGCAACTCTATGACGGGTGGATGCTGGACTGCTGGAGCCGACTTACCACGCGAAGACACAGCCTAGGCTGAAACAAGGGCTGGAAGCGATGAGTCTGCAGCACCAGGTGGGAACGTGACTACGGTGGAAGACACAGCAACCGGGGGGCTGAGCGGAGCATGCGATGACGCGGCTACTTCAGTAGTCACAGATGGCATACCTGCAGAAACGGTACTGGCAGATCCTGCTAAAGCGGACTCAAGAGAAGAAATGCATGTAACCATTAGCTGTTAGTTTACGCTCCGCCCTCCTCTGAGCCTTGGCCTCGCTCGTAGATAGCCCACCCCCATAAGACACGGCCGTCCCCTGCCTTTCAGCGCGCTCGCGCTCCAAACGGGATAGCTTCTTCCAAGCTGCCAAAAGACTAGGCGACTCATCATCCGACGAAGAGGATGAAGGAGGCGGGGGCTGATGACTAGGCCTTTTCTTGGCAGGGGCCTTACCCTTACCCTTCCCATTAGGACCTCCCTCCTTAGGCGGCATGGCAGAATATAAGGAGCAAACAGGTGAAAATTAACTCAGCGGCGTGGGCATGGCACAAACCAAAAAACGGATTCAAAGAGAATGATAAGGATGGCCCTGGTATGTAACAGCTGGCCCAATTGGTGGTGTGTAACAGCCAACGCAATTCGTGGTGCCTGTCTTCACGACAGAGGACCTTGAGCAGATTCCGCTGCCTGGGCCGCCCCTCTTCACTCAAGAATTAAATCAAATACAGGCCGAAGGAGAGGAGGTTTTAGGACTAATCGATAATTTGAGGATTGACAAGTCACTGAGCCCAGATGGCATCCACCCAAGGGTTATTAGGGAACTGAGAAATGAAATTGCAGATCTCTTAACGGTTATATGCAACTTGTCTCTTAAAGCGGCCACAGTGCCGGAGGACTGGAGGATGGCAGCTGTCACACCAATTTTTGTTTGTTTGTTTGTTTGTTTAAAGGAAGGAGGGAGGGCCCAAGAAACTACAGGCCAGTTAGCCTTACATCCGTCCCAGGGAAGATGGTGAAGGAGTGCAAAGCGGTGTGCCCCAGGTTTTGTCCTGGGACCAGTGCTTTTCAGTCTGTTCATAAATGACCTGGAGACAGGGAGAAACAGTAGGGGGGCATGTTTGCAGATGGCACAAAACTTTTCCATGTGGTGAGAACCAGGAAGATTGTGAAGAGCTCCAGAAGGATCTCTCCAAACTGGGGGAAAGGGCTGGCAAATGTGTGTTAATGTAACCAAATGTAAAGCAATGCATATTGGGGCAAAAAAAAAGAAAAAGAAAAAATAAACTTCATCTATCAACTCATGGGCTCTGACCTATCCGTGACAGACCAGGAAAGAGATCCTGGTGTGTTGGTGGACAGCTCCATGAAGGTGTCTCCCCCATATGTGGCAGCAGTGAAGAAGGCCCGTTCGTTGCTATGGATTATCAAAAAGGGGATTGAAAATAAAACAGCCAACATTATAATGCCATTATACAAAACAATAGCAAGGCCCCAACCTGGAGTATTGTGTACGATTCTGGTCACCGCATCTCAAGAGAGACACAGTGGCACTGAAAAAGGTGCAGGAGAGAGCAACTAAAATGATTACTGGGCTGGGGCACCTCCCCCATGAAGAAAGGCCAAAACATTTGGGCCTCTTTAGTCTGGAAAAAAGGCGCTTGAGGGGGGGGGCTATGATTGAGACATACAAAATAATGCAGGGGGATTGGACAGATTCCTGGAGGAACAGTCCATCACAGGTTACAAACCCTGATGGAGAAACCAGGGTACTTCAAGGGCCAGATACAGGGAAGTGGTATCAGGGGACAGATATCTAGTCTCATGCCCTCCCAAACACATCTGGTGGGGTCTAGATGGCATGGCAGAACATAAGGGCAAAACGGGACACGTAACTCAGCCACGTGGGTGTGGCACGGATCCAAAAATGGGTTCCAAGAGTATCAAAAGGATGGCCCTAGTATGTGACTGCCGAAACAAATCGTGGCACGGGTATAACAACAATGAAGAAAGAGGATGGATGCGGATTACGCCCACCCCCAAACACACTGAAAGATGATGTGCACAAAATGGCCGAACAGGTGGCTAGGCAGGCCACCAACAAGAAATTCGGGAAGAAAAAAAAAAGAGTGCCACCAATTAACTTTCTGATGAACAATACAAACGCGCTAGACTCCACTCAGAAGTCAACAAAGGGACAGAGCAATTCAGGGCCACTCAGAATGTCCAGCTGGGCAGATGGATGGAGATCAATGCCTAGGGGATGAGCCCATGAGGCACAGCCAAAATGGCCACCGAGTACAAAACAAAATGGCCTCCCTGAGCCCTCCCCGATGGAAGGTTGGAATATCCCCTGAACAAAGCTAAAAGCCTAAAGCACAGGATGACTGGAGTAAAGAACCCTAACACACAGCAAGGATACTAGGCAGGTAAATCCTCCCCCAGACCTGGCTTGCAAACGCAGTCAACTTCCCCCCCACACACAGGGCACCTACATACAAGCAATCCCAGCCGAACACCCCCCAGCCAATGACAAAACCAGCAGCCTCCCCTTTAAAAGAAATCCCAGCAGGGTTTAGAATAACCCAGCCAAATTTTCCATTTGACAGGAGTCTTATCTCAAAGCTCAGCTGCTTGTCGGAGCCCGACAAACAGCTGAGCTGACAGGAGCTCAAAGAGCTCCCGCTCACCACTTCCGCAGCGCCCGAACAGGCGCAGGCGTCAACCAGCCTGCGCGCCCAATCGACCTGCCTCCCAGACCCTTCACTGACAGCACAAGACAATCAGAGGAGAAGGAGGCTTATCGCAAAGCTCAGCTGCTTGTCGGGAGTACCGACAAGCAGCTGAGATCCCGATCTCAGGAGCGATCGCGGCGCCCCGCAATCGCGCAAAAAAAAAAAAAAAAAAAACAGAGCCTGCCCAGCCCCCGAACTCCTCCCCAAGACCACTCAGCCTGAGGCGCAGTCCCGTAAACGCTTCTCCCGACAATCAGCTGATTGTCGGAAGACAGAAGCAAGCGGTAGCTTGCTCAAAATACACTGGCGCTGCAGCACGTCAGGGAAGAGCTCCCGAAAGAGAAGGAAAGCCTTTCCCTTCTCCCCCGCAGACCCCCTCCCCCACCGGGGGAGCCAGCAAGTTCTAAAGAACAAGCACTTATCACTAAGCTCAGCTGCTTGTCGGGACCCGACAAGCAGCTGAGCTGACAGGAGCTCGAAGAGCTCCCGCGCACGCACTCCGCGAAAGAAAGGCAGGCTCGTAAAGCCTACCACGCAGATGAACCTGCCACCTGGCCCCTTCCAGGAAAAAACAACCCATGTATCAAGGCTCCGGGAGGCACAGACAAGGAAACTGCTTCTCCCGACAATCAGCTGATTGTCGGGAATCAGGCAAGCGGCAAACCACTAGTTCCGGGGAACGGGAGCACCAGACGCGTCCGGAGGCGCCCTTGACCGGCGTGCCGCTCGCTCCCAGTAGAAACCGGCGATTGCGGAGGCAGGCTATGGGGAGTGCGCCGAGGACTTATAAAGGGCGTGCTCCCCTACCGGAGGCTACGCAAATAGCGGAGCCAATAGCCGCCTCCCTCAACCGGCCGGCAAAGACGCCCCTGCTCGGCACAAGGCCGGGCGGAGCAGCCAATGTATTCTCAAAGGCTTTCACGGCCGGGATCTGATAGTTGTGATTTTTGGGGGGCTGTTTGGCCATGTTCTGGAAGTTTTTCTTCCTGACATTTCACCAAACTCTGTGGCTGACATCTTCAGAGGGCAAGGAACTCAGGGAACTTGCCCTCTGAAGACGCCATCCATACAGTCTGGTTAAACGTCAGGAAGGAAAACTTCCAGAACACAGCCAAACAGCCTGAAAAACTCATAACTATAAGATAGATTCTGAGAGTGCTATATGAGAGTCTATACATATGCCAAAATTTCTTCTCTTCAGACACTATAATGATCACATCAGTAGTGTGATGATGGATGAGAGTGGGACTAGGTATTCCTCCTTGGCATGTTCATTCATTCATTCATTCATTCATTCATTCATTCATTCATTCATTCATTCAAATTATATCCTTTTCCCCATCAGTGCCGCAGAACAATAAAGCTTATCAACTCAATTAAGCTTATCAGGAATTCACTCCTTGGAGTCCCTTTGTGGAGATCCCTACAATCAATCTTCACAACTGATCCCGAGATGGTATCCTTGGAAGTGGATCTTTGAGAGGATAGTCTTAGTCTTTTTCTATAGGTCCAGTGCTAAGGCCTAGCATAAAGGTTTGCCTGTTTTAACACCAGCTCCCAACCGTTATGGGACTTATATTCTGAAAGTTTCAAATCTCTGGGGTGCCCATGTTCTGAGTGAAGACTGCCATTCAGAAGAACATCAATTAGTATCTAAATGCAAGTAAGCTCCATATATTTTTTAAAAACGTGATTTGGGCAATTCCATTCTTTTGTCCTCCTGCCCCCATTTTAGATAGCCAGGAACCAGCTAGTCACTGAGGCATGGAGACCATGATAATCCTTTGTGAGAGACGTGGAGTGTAACTTTGTGATTGGACTATTTTGCCTGAGTATTGAGATTTGCCCCTGTTTCTCTATTAGAGCAGTGGAGACAAGGGAGCTGATAATCCTCTCACAATGTAGCAAAGGAAGGCTGCATTGTCTGCAATAACTGCCGTCTTCCAAGGGAGCAGCAAGGAGGATTTTGTCCTGATATGACTCTGAATATTGCCATTCTGAAAGGAAATTGCATGGTGGTGCTCGCAGAGGTTATCAGTGATGAAAAACGGCAGACTACGTGGCAGAAAGTTAAGGTTTGCTTTGTATTTATGACATAGATAGGCAGTCCTTATGGGCCAGTCATGGTGGAGGGCTTACCTTAGTAGAGGATGCAGATAAGCAGTCTGAACCCTTTGGTTCAGAGTTATTACTGGACATTTGGGTTGATTAACTGGCCACTTGGGTCAAGGAAACTTTTGAGCATACAAATATGTAGTCTTAACCCACCCATCCATCTATCCACCCATCCATCCTTCCAGCCATCTACCCTTCCTTCCTTCCTTCCTTCCTTCCTTCCTTCCTTCCTTCCTTCCTTCCTTCCTTCCTTCCTTCCAGGAGGCCATGGAGCATTCATATTCATCTGTCCCTCATTTCCAACCAAAAATACTTTATTGAATAAAATGCCAGAAAATTCACAAACTTAAAAACAACAACCCTGAATACTCACCCAAACGAAGCATATCAAAGTTTGCTGCTTATATAGTTCTCCATAATACTTAAAGTACTCTTTGGGTATCTTGCAATTTAATTATGCAGGCTATACATCCTTTCCAGTGAACAGCACAACATACATGTGGTTTTAGCTTCATAAAGATTTCTTTAACTGGGACAGAAAGCAGTCATCCGATGTCTCCCTTATGATTTTTGAGACTCAAATTCCCATGAATCCTACTTAAATTTCACAGATGAAGCTGCTGGGATGAGTAGTGAAACATTTTGATTAGGGATGGGAATGGAACAGAAATAATAGAGTTGCATTTCATTTCGTTTCTACTAGCGCAGTGATGGCGAACCTATGGCACGGGTGCCAAAGGTGGCACTCGGAGCCCTTTCTGTGGGCACCCAGCATCGCCCCTTCATAGCCACCTGTATACAGGTTAAATTACTGTATTGGCACTTTGCAAAAAAAAAATTAGTGGGTTTTGAATTGCAGTTTGGGCACTCGGTCTCTAAAAGGTTCGCCATCACTGTACTAGCGGTTCATTTTGCTTCATTTTTAAAAATGATTTTTTGAAAAAAAAACTAAACAATAACAAAACAATTCATTACTCTATCATTACTCCCTTGGGTCCCAAAGGCACCAAATTTAGTGGGTAGCTTTTTACAAGGGAGTAGTGAAATGTTTCATTTTCAAAGGGAAATAGAAGTCTTTCATTTCATTTCATAGCAAAACACTGTTTTCCATTTTGTTTCATTTCGTAACATTTCAAAAGCTTACGAAATGATGAAACAGTGTTTCGGTTTTTTTGTAAGGTGCCCATCTCTAGGTTCAATCGCTCAAGAAAAGAAGTCCAGTTGCCATGATTCAACTTCCAGATAGCTTCCCCTGGGTGACTCAGACTCTTCACAGCAATAAATCTCACATTATTTTGCTGTTCACACGAGTACTTGGAAGTTCCTCCACCCTCAGGGCTTGTAGGTTTGGGGCATTTTCTTCAAAATGTACATTTCCCAAGTTTTAATGTATCGCCTTAAAAATCTGGAGCTGACTCTTGACACAAGATATGTAAAAGTTGATAAAACATATGTTATGTATATTTAACAGAATGTGTAAAGTGAATTGTAAAATGGAGGCAGTTAGATTCTGCAGTGTCATGATGTTAATCCACAAGTGTTAGAGACTAGTAATCACAGGCATGTTAAGTGATGAAGTGCAGGTGGAACTGATTGTAACATCATGATTTGTAATGGATAGATCAGATTGCATCAGATTGTTAATTAGTGATTGCATCAGATCTTACGAGTGCTGAATAGTATAAAAGGCACTAGCTTGTCATTTGTAACTTGGGGACTGTTATGGTGAGAACAGTTTACCTCACACTCTGTTTGTCTGTTTGCTATATTGTATATAATGCTTGGTTGTTATGCTGTGTATATTTTGATGTATATATGAATATATGAGTTTTTACTCTATTCATTGTCATTGTCTTTCTGATAGACTAACTCTGCAAACACTTTATATCAATACTGACATTTTATCTACGTTACTGCTGCACTGTTTTGTGTCAGGCACAAGTATATATTATATTATATATTTGTTGCCCCCTTAAATCTGCTGACAGGGTTATGGGCCCAGCTGGGTCAGCTGCCTGATGGGTTTTGTTGTACCTGTATAGATAAAGTGTGTGTTGTGTAAAGTTGTGTTTTTGCAGAGGAAACAGATTGAAGTTGGAACGGAAACAAAGCAGAGCTGCAAAGGATTTCTCTCAGAGGCTTGGAATGAGAGCAGAGGAGAAAAGCAGCTGATAAGGACAAGCCAAGCAAAACAGAGTGTGATTTAAACTGGAAGCTGTGGAGGCTGAGGAAATATTTGCCGGAAAAAGCTGAAAAAAGTGTTGCAGATAATGGCAGATAAGGAGCCGGCACATATCAGCGAGAATGGCAAGTATAAATCTAACTTCAATGCCTCTTGTAAAGCTCTCTGACAGTAATTACCTGAATTGGTGTCTGAAAATGAAGCATTTCTTGATCTTCCATGAGCTCTATCAGTATGTAGATAAGCAGCTTGATGAGGAAGCTGATGAGGAAGATTTGAAGAAGGATGAAAAAGCCTTGGCAATTATAATGTTATCCTTGGAGGAATCACAATTCGTTTATGTGAAGGAAGCAAAAACGGCTCATGAGGCTTGGTCGTTTCTCAGAGCACCTCACATCAAGGACACAGCTGGGAGTAAAGTATCTTTAATGAAAAAACTGTTCCGGTTAAGGCAAAGCCCAGGTGAAACTATTTCTGATTATATAAGGAAAGTAAATAGTATATTTCAGCAATTGTCTGAAGTGGGCATAAATCATGAAGAGGAGTATAAATGCCTTGTTATATTGTCAAGCCTGGATGATTCATATGACAATTTAGTAATGAGATTAGACGCTATGAAGAGTGATGAATTGTCTGTATCATATATCCAGTCTAGACTCCAGCAGGAAGAATCAAGAAGGAATGATTCTAAAGTAAATAAAAAGCCTGCTCAAGTGTCTGGAGAAACAATACAAGTAATTAGAAGATGCTATAATTGTGGGAGTGACCAACATGTTTTTCGTTACTGTGATAAGGTAAACAAGCGGCAAAAGCAAAATAGAGTTGCCGGCACAAGCTGGAAGAGTGAAGGTCAACAGCTGTCTGTAATTAATGATAATGAACAAAAGTGCTCAAGACAGGAATTATTTATTGTAGATTCAGGGGCCAGTATTCATTGTGTAAACAAGAAATGTTTGTTTGAGAAACTAACTTTGTTTAATTGTAGAAATGTAACCTTGGCAGACGGGACTCAGGCAAAAGTCTGTGGTGAAGGTAATATATTTTTCAAACCTCTAAAATGTGTATTTGATAAGGTCCTGTATATACCGTCTTTAAAGAATAATTTATTGAGTGTGCCTATGTTTGTAAAACAAGGTTATCAAGTACAGTTTAGTGAGAGTAGTTGCAAGATTGTAAAGAATGGGCAAACAATTGCAACTGGGCGGCTCCAAAACAGTTTGTTTATGATAAGCACTTCTGAGAGTTTTGAATATGGTTGAAAATAAGCCTCTACATGACAAATGCATACATTTGATGCATAGAAGATTAGGGCACCTAAGTTTTGAAAACATTAGGAAAACTCTGCAACATGTGGAACATGGGTCAGTGCAAAGCTGTAAAAATTTTTTAGATTGCCATGTTTGTAAAGGCACAAAGGTGAAGTCTGCTCCCATATCAAAAAAGAGTTTGAGAAAGTCACATTAACCTCTACAGCTGGTACATATTGATGTGATTGGACCCATGGCTAATTCATTTGGTGGTGCCAGGTTCTGTCTTGTGATAACAGATGATTATTCACATTCTTGGGTTTACATAATAAAGCACAAAAGTGAAGTGAGTGCTGTATTTAAGAAATGGTTTGTGATGGCAGAAAGACAGTACAGGCAGAAAATTTTAGCTGTACAAAGTGACAGAGGCGGTGAATTTTTAGCAAAGCAGTTTGTTGATTATTTAGAAAAGAAAGGGGTGAAACATAGATTGACTAACCCTTCTGCTTCTGCTGAGCATGGATTAGCTGAGAGGAAGAATGGAATTCTTCAAAATATCATGAATGCAATGTTGGCAGATGCAAAACTTCCCAAAGGTTACTGGGCTGAGGCAATGAAATATGCAAATTATGTGTCTAATAGAGTGTGGAGTTCAGCTGTGAATGAAGTTCCATATACTCTAATGCATGGGGAAAAAGCTTCAATCAAATATCTCCATTTATTTGGCTCTGAAGCAGAGGTATTAATTCCAAAGAGGTATAGACACAAGAACAGTCCAAAGTCAAGAAAGCTTATGTTTATTGGTGTTCAGCCTGCAGCAAAATCCTGGCGTTTTTGTGACAGTCATGGAAATGTTTATATAAGCAGGTCTGCAAAATTTTGTGAACAGAAAAATTGGGAAGCTATACATGCTAATAATGAAGTATTTTTGCCAAGCATTTGTCCCCACACTGAGGTTGAAGAAGTTGCCAGTGATGGAGGGGAGTCTACATCATTGCATGATGGAAAAGTGAAAGATGAGATTATCAGTGATGGAGGGGAGTCTACATCATTTCATGATGAAAAAGTGAAAGATGAGGAGCCAGTGTTGATCAGAAAGTCTACAAGATCTAACAAAGGAGTGCCACCTGAAAGGTTTGTTGTGAATTATGTATTCCATAAACCACAGAATTTTGAAGATGTGCTGCTGATGCCTGGAGAAGAAAGGAAGCAGTGGATGATGGGCCATGGACAAAGAGCATATGTCTCTGAAGGAACGGCATGTGGATGCACCAGTGGATGGCGCCAGAAAGTGAAGGACATTTTGCAAGAGAAATAGGTTGCTTTTATACAAAAGGGTTTTTTGATATTGATAGTATTTGTTGATGAAGCATTGGAAAGGTATAAAGCATGTTTTGGAATATCTTAAGGGAACAATACATGAAAAGTTGAAAGTATCCATATGTGATAATCTTGATCTGATTCGCTATGCAGATGCTGACTGGGGTTCAAGTCCAGAAAGGAGGTCAATGTCTGGATATGCCATATTTTTAGGTAACTCACTAATTGTCTGGAAAGCCCGAAGACAAAGGTACATTTCGTGTTCTTCTACAGAAGCTGAGTATGGGGCTGTGAGTGATTTGTGTTGTGAGTTAACCTGGGTAGTACAGTTGTTAAAGGATGTAAATGTGAATGTAAAACTACCAGTCAAAGTATATAATGATTCTTTTTCGTGTATCCAATTAACACAGAATCAGAAAGTCGGATCCAGAAGCAAGCACATTGGGATCCGTTACCAGAATGTGAAGGACTGCATAGAACAACATTTGATTGTATTGGAATATTGTACAAGTGTTGATAATTATGCTGACATATTTACAAAGCCTTTGTGTAAAGATAAACATGTATGTTTTATGAAAAGGCTAGGAATTGAAATCTGTTAAATATAGGAGGGGTGTCAAGATATGTAAAAGTTGATAAAACATATGTTATGTATATTTAACAGAATGTGTAAAGTGAATTGTAAAATGGAGGCAGTTAGATTCTGCAGTGTCATGATGTTAATCCACAAGTGTTAGAGACTAGTAATCACAGGCATGTTACGTGATGAAGTGCAGGTGGAACTGATTGTAACATCATGATTTGTAATGGATAGATCAGATTGCATCAGATTGTTAATTAGTGATTGCATCAGATCTTACGAGTGCTGAATAGTATAAAAGGCACTAGCTTGTCATTTGTATCTTGGGGACTGTTATGGTGAGAACAGTTTACCTCACACTCTGTTTGTCTGTTTACTATATTGTATATCATGCTTGGTTGTTATGCTGTGTATATTTTGATGTATATATGAATATATGAGTTTTTACTCTATTCATTGTCATTGTCTTTCTGATAGACTAACTCTGCAAACCCTTTATATCAATACTGACATTTTATCTACGTTACTGCTGCACTGTTTTGTGTCAGGCACAAGTATATATTATATTATATATTTGTTGCCCCCTTAAATCTGCTGACAGAATCCACCCTCCAAGCTGTCATTTCAGGGATGACCGTTGTACTCTAGTGCCAAAAAGATGCATGGGTCTTGAAGATGGCCACACAGGCATTATACCAGATGTGTTCCACAACTTTCAGTATGGTTGCCATTGAGACCCATGTCACCAGCTGGGCTCATAAATAATTCTTAATTATCAATAGGGCTTTGAAAATTCTCCAAGGTTCTCAATCCAAGGGCAAATAGCACTTGGGTTCACTCCACCCAACCGTAGCATTCAGACTTGACTCTTCAGAGTGGTGTTACAGTAACTCCCCACCTATCGCAGGGGTTAGGGGCCCACCCAACCTGCAATACATGAAAATCTGCGATATGTGGAAGCGGGTCGGGTGGGGTCAGGGGGCGATCAAAGGGGCAGGTGGGGGCAGCGAGGAGCGATGCGATTGCTCCCCACTGCCCCCTGCGTGGCTCCGAGGCCTCCCAGAGGGAGTGAGGGGTGGGGGGAGCAATTTGATCGCTCCCGACCACCCCCATGCAGCTCCGAGGCCTCTTGGAGGGGGTGGGGGCAGTGAGGAGCGATGCAATCTCTCCCCCCGCCCCCCGCAGGTACTGTGATCCCGCGATATACTGGGACCACAGTACATGAACTGCGAAATGGTGGGGGGGGACTGTATTTTAATTCCAATCTCAGAGCTTCTCTTCTAAATAATGTTAATTCTGAACAACTGCGTGACAAGCCAGGAATGGCCTATTCTTTCCCCATGTTGGGTTTATTTGGAAGGAAAAAGGTTAACCCGTTAATCTCAGAGCCACAATGGATGAGTGAACGCTTGCCGGAATTATCTCCTATCACCTTATTTACATGTATCTTTGAGGAGCCTGCCTCCATGCACCAGCTGTGTTTTCATCAGACAAATCTGCCTGAGTCTATTTCTGTTACTGCTGCACCTTGCTTGGAGGGAAAGGTCAAGGGAAGCTATATTAATTGCAGTTTACATTCATTGCCTGCTCGAGGTTACATAGCATGGACCAGTCCGATGCCACGCTTGTACAGTTTATTGTTCCAAAACAGATTCAGAAGGAAAAACCGACTTACCTTTGACATAAATTTGACAGTATTAACTTAGATCAGGCGAAAAGCACCATTTTTGATTAAAACATTACTCAGTGTAAATCCCAGGGCCACATGCAACCCTCATACATCTCTCATTAAATCAGCTGAGGTTTTGGAAGAGGTAGCCATGTTAGTCTGTGAAAGTATTCCCAGCAAAAAACAAAAAAACAAAAACAAAAACAAAAAAAACAGAGAAACAAAGCAAATATTCATTAGTTGTTGGATTTTTACAACAGGGTGTTTAAAAACACAAGCACTAAACACTGCATGTAAATGTACAATACATCCAACAGGCAATGAACATTTATTTATTTATTTACTTATTTTATATACCGCCCATCTGGCAGAAAACATGAAACTTATATTCCATTGTATATTCCATCAAACACCTCATTCTGCTTCTATATGTCTGAAGAAGTCGACTTGATCCACAAAAGCTTAGATCAGGCCTGTTCAAAGTCTGGCCCGGGGGCCAAATCCATCCCATCAGGCCATTCTGAGTGGCCCATGGCTGGCTGGCTGACCCGCCCCTCCCTCCCCCTCCTTCGCCCCATGTTTTTTTTTAAAATCTTCCACCAACACTGACACCGCCGGGAAGCTTGTGGGGCTGGGTGGGCCGGTCGGCCAGCCATTGCGCGGGCTGCTGCCACCGGCACCACCAGCAGCCATGTGAGGCTGGGAACACATGTGGGGGTGGCACGCAGGAGTGCCATCACCACTGGCAACACCAGGAACCTTGTGAAGCTCGGCGCACGGGCAGGCCGCCGCCACTGGCACCGCTGGGAACCTTGTGAAGCTTGGGAACACCTGCACCTTTGGAAAACTTGGGCAGTTTGACGGATGGGCGGTCTGCTGCCACCAGCACCGCAGAGGAATGTGTGGGGTTGGGCAGGCCAGCGGGCCTCTGCCACCACCAAGGAGCTTTGGAGTAGGCTGGCGGGTGAGCCGTCGCCACCGCTGGGGAGCTTGGGGGCATGCAAAGTCACACAGATCGCCTCTTCCAAGGGGCAACCTGTGGCCACGGCTCCCTGTGCTTCCTTTGGTCCCCACCTCCCTTCCTTCCTTCCTCCCTTGGTCCCCACCTTCCTTCCTCCCTCCCTCCCTCCCTCCCTTGGTTCCCACCTCCCTCTATCCCTCCCTTCCCTGTTCCCCATTTTCCTTCCTTCCTCTCTTGGTTTCCACCTTCCTCCCTCCCTCCCTTGGTTCTCGCCTTCATTCCTGTGGGTGGGGTTGCAAGGGGTAAGTGGGTGGGGCTTATGGGTCAGTGGGTGGGGCTTGCAGTGGGGTGGCAGGGTCGGGGAGTAACCGGCCCCTGACACATTCTCAGCCACCAAATCTGGCCCTCCTTACAAAAGGTTTGGGCACTCCTGGCTTAGATTAAATTATACAGTAACAGTCTTTAAGGTGCCACATGCTTTCGTCTTTTGCTTTGTTTTGTTCATTTGATTTTATCCCCTGCAATTAAATTAGCTGAAACCTATGTTGTCTAGCATTCCACTAAGCAGACCTCATATCACAAGATCATTCATGCACCTAGTTCAGCTATGCACAGATGCCCATCAATCCCCTATCTACCTTGCCACAGACAAGCACCCAGGCTGCCTTCTGAAAGTCCTGGCTAGCAGCAGGTCTCACCTCCTCTGCATTCTGACTTGCCCTGAAACCTGGAGGAGGGGAAAAAGATCACATGCGTCCACTGTTGAGCCTTTCCTTGTTCCAATCTCCCAAGAGCTCAGCATTTGCTTAGAGGGCTGGGGAGCAGAGTGGGGATTACTCAAACAGGTGCTGAACTTTGAAGAGGATAAGCCTGTTCTCAAGGGATTTGAGTGTGCATTGTTGCGTGTCATTGTAGGTCCTGTTCATTTGGCTGCTTTTGGCCCCAGTACTTGTGACTCTAAACCAGGGGTATCCAAACTTTTTGCAAGGAGGGCCAGATTTGGTGAGGTGAAAATGTGTGTGGGCCAAATAATCAGCAGCATTTGGCCCCCGGGCCGGAATTGGACAAATCTCTATAATAGGGATGGTGAACCTTTTTGCCACTGAGTGCCCAAACTCGGCAGCGGTGGCAGCAGGGGGAAGGGGGCGAAGAAAGCAAGGGTGACAGAGGGGGTGGGGTCAGGGTCATCATTGTCGTCGGTGGGAGGGGCAGGGATGGCAGCAGTAATGGTGGTGGTGGCGGGGTCGGGTTGGCGGTGGCAGAGGCAGCAACGGCGATGGCAATGGGGATGGGGCGGTGGGGGTTGGGATCAGTGGCAGCAGGGGGTCAGGGGTGGGGCGAGGTCGAAGGCAGCAAGAGGGACGAGGTAGGGTTTAGTGGCAGCGGCGGCGGTGGTGGTGGCGGCGGCGGCGGGGGAGGGGCAGGGATGGGGTTGGTCTAGGCGGCGGGGTTG
This sequence comes from Phrynocephalus forsythii, assembly GCA_029282475.1. Lineage (NCBI taxonomy): Eukaryota > Metazoa > Chordata > Lepidosauria > Squamata > Agamidae > Phrynocephalus > Phrynocephalus forsythii. The sequence goes on along the minus strand of JAPFRF010000004.1, from coordinate 115,187,917 downwards.
GCGGTGGCGGGGTCAGGGGCAGCAGGGGCGGTGGCAAGGGCAGCAATGGCAATGGTGACAGTAGGGTTGGCCTGGCACCTGACATGCTCCCTGCCCCCAACTTCCCCCTCCACAAATTCCTCATGGCTGGTCCAGCGGAGGGGGAAGTGGGGCAAGGAGCATGTTGCGTGCCAGGCAAAAGGTCTTTCCATGCTACCTTTGGCACGTGTGCCATAGGTTCGCCATCCCTGCTCTATAACATGCAAGGAGGCGGGGTGGATGCTGCAGCAACAAAGCCGGGGGCAGGTAGGCTGGACAGGTGACTGGGGGGATGGACAGAGGCAGGGAGAGCAGGCAAACCATAAAATTGCAAGCTGATGTCTCCATCCGGTATGGGGAGGGGCCAGCTGGCAGGGATTCGTGGCAGGCTGAGCTGGTGGAGAGAAGAGTTTGCGGGCTGCTCAAAATTTGAAAATGGGCCGCATTTGTCCCCCAGGCCTGAATTTGGACATGCCTGTTCTAAACCTAAGACTCTCATAATTAACTGCTCTTCTTGAAGGGTTTTAATGCAAAGTCTCTGGTGTACCCATGTCACTGCAGAAATTAAATCATTTTCTCAGGAGAATTCAATGTTATTTTTTTAAAGAATATCCATTTATGCATTACATTGTCTGGATGTAATGCATAAATGGATTACAAGTCTGGAAAAAGTTAATTTTTACGCTATATCTCCCAGCTGGATGGGGGTATTCTCTGAGCTAGAGTCCAAAAAAGTAACTTTTCCATACTCTGGGTAGATTTCCTTGCTAAACCAGATCTCTTTTGCTTCCATGCCCTTTCCCCCAACATTTGTCTCTCTCTTACAAGAATGTCCAAGCACTTACAGTAGGACCCCAGTATCTATGGGGGGTGGGTGGTTCCAGGGCACCCTGCAGATACCGAAATCCATGGATGAGAGCGAATGGTGGCTGAGTATGCTGGGAGATTTAGTTCACTCAAGGAGCTGCCATTGCCGTTGCTGCCTTCCAACATGGGTCTGACCCTCCCTCCCTGCCCACGCCTTGCCTTGCCTTGCCTCGGGCCTTTGCGGCAGGCCTGGCAGTGGCCTCTGGCCCTCATGGGGGCGGGGCTCACGCTTAGTCTCCAGCTGCCTGAGGTGGTGGGGTGGTGGGGCAAAAATGGTGGTGCCAGGCACCATTGGGGCCGCTGACAGGACCCTTGACCCTCACCAACTGTGGATAACTGAATCCATGAATGGTAAATCAGAGAAGACAGTGGCCCTATTGTATTTTATTTTCAGTCCCATCTTGGTCAAAATTAGACACTTCCACCATAGTACAGTGAACCTATATACAGTGGTACCTTGGATAACGATGGTAATTCATTCTCCGAGGTTAGTCATTATCCGAATCATGTTGTTATCTGAAACACAGTTTCCCATAGAAACGAATGGGAAAACTATTAATCCATTCCGGAGCCTCGGAAAAAGGCACAGACACCTGGTTTTTTGCTCAAAACTCTTTATAAAGTGCACTTTAAAGATACAGATGCAATGCCACCCGGGATAACTCTTTTTTACTGATGCATGCTGGAAATTCGTTATCCGAGGCAGTTCATAGGGAAAATTCGTTATCCGAGGCAGTCCATAGGGAAATTCGTTATCCGAGGCAGACCATAGGGGAAATTCGTTATCCGAAGCAGACCTATACCCAGAAATTTGCAGTCGTTATCTGAAAAATTTGTTATCCGGGGCAGTCGTTATCCGAGGTACCACTGTATTCTCATCAGATTTCAAAAATTAAACAGAATCAGGGCTGGTTAGTGCTTGTCTGGGAGACCAGCAGGAAATCAGAAATCCTCCGGTTGATTTAAGAAACAATTCTTCCTCAATATATGGACAGCTCTTGTCCTTGAGGATTCTGGGCCTGATCATAAAAGTGCCACAGTAGTTATGTGGTTTTGTTGTTGTTGTTGTTTTAATAGCTACTCAGCCTTGCAATCTGCCATGGATATAATAAGCTTGGGCAAAGCTGGGAAGCTCAGAATTTCCATGCACAGAGATTTTACAGAACTTCCCATCTGCAAACAAAAGAAGGTGAAATGTCTCAGAAGGGAGCTACTGAACCTCTTCCCTGGGCAGCTCACTTTGACTGACCTACTTAATGTCTGGACATAGGTCATCTCGTATCCTTGTTTCCTAAGTGGCCATACCAAACTTAATGCTGTTTTGGCTGAATTACTATTACAGTAACGAGCAATGTCCTGGATAACATGAATAAAGCTAACAGGAAGTGACCAGCTGTGCTCTCCTCAGCTTGATAAATGCTCTTTGCCTACGGTTTTATCGCTTGCTCACCCAGTTCTACTAAATATAAGCACAACGTTGTTAGTTCGTGCTAGCACGCTGGCTTACCATTTTGTTAATGCCGTTTGATCAATCTGGCCATTACGCGACATCTTACACATCTCCTAAAACAGGCATTAAATAAATATAGGTGCGTAGCTGAGCAGAAGGAATTTCCCCCCTCTTTCTTTTCAAAATACAACTGGCTGTTGTAGTTGTGTTTGAACAAAGGTGTCCCATTTAGCTGAAGGCTGGCAATCTAAGGATAAATACTCCACAGAGTTGGCCAACAGACTTATCACAGGAAATGAGGTGTGTTACCATACTACCGAAGCATTTTTTCCGTGACCCTGTGAAAAATGCAAGACAAGAATAACGTGCTTTGATTATTTTATTTATTAATATGTTTTAGTTTAAAATGGTAGGGAGGGATGGTCACAAAATTATTTTTCACTTTCAGTGCCATGGGAAAAGTGTTCAGTTAATCCCTACCACCCCACAATAACAACGTTTGGATCTGCCTCGTAAAATACATTGGCAGTTGATTCAGAGACAGACCCCCGTATCCACTGATTCAGTTATCCACGGTTGGCAGAGGAAAATAAATAAATAATTCAGCAGCCTCAAAGCAAGCTACTGTCACAAAGAGCAGCCGTAAAGCAAGCTACTGTCACAAAGAGTAGCTGTAAAGCAAGCTACTATTGCAAAATAGCAGCTGTAAAGCAAGTTATTATCACAAAGCAGTTTGGGGGACATTTTGGCATTCTCTCTTATCCACGGTTTTCATTATCCACAGGAAGGCTTGGAACCAATCCCCATGTACATTTCAGTGTATAACACCACCACCACAAACCACCACCACCACCTTAGAACTGATGAATAGGAAGGGATCTTGTCCATACCCTGTTAAGGAGACTCAGTGGGGAATAAAATTCCCTACCTCTGCCTCGGGGTGTCAGTATGTTCATTAAACTTCAATAATATCAAAAAGGGATTTGTTTTTATCTTTATTTTTAAGGAAATAAAACTTCTACCCCATACAGAGTCTTTGGGTGTCTAATCCTAACACAGCCATTAATACATGTAATAGAATTTAATATATAATTTTAACATATAAAACTAAATAGCTCTTCAATCAAGTTTTTTATGGATCTCTTTGAAGGTCACAGTTCAACACTAAGCTATAGGTATTAGAGATGGGCACAACCAGGAAAAATGACGTTTCGAGTTGTCGTGTGTCGGAGCCGGCCCGTTTCAGCTCGTTTCCATTTGTCGCGAAATTTGTCAAAAATTTGTCATTTTGTTTGTCGTCTGTCGTTAGTACTGGTTTAGGGGGGGTAGGGTAGCGGGCTCCTGGAGGCACCTCTCTGAGGTGGGTGCCTCCTCTGGCCCGCTACGAAGGGAAGGCATTTAGCAGGCTCCTGGAGGCACCTCTCTGGGGTGGATGCCTCCTCTGGCCCCCTACAAAGGGAAAAGGAAGGGTACATGACCGTGTAGCCATTGCGTACCAAGTGGCACTGGCAGAGGCACCTCTCTTTTGGGTGCCTCTAGCTCACTAAGAAGGACAGCTTACTGGCGTACAGGTTTGGAGTTTTTTGGAACTTTGGACTGTGAGCGAGGTGAGAGAAGAATGCCTCTGCTGGGCGCCCTCTGACTCACTAAGAGGGACAATGTACTTGCGTGTAGTGCAATGCGAGTACAGATCTGGCTTAAGGTTGGGATTAGGGCAAGGGCTAGGTTTAGGGTTATTACGGGTAAGGTTAGGGTGAGTTAGTGGGCTGCACCTCTGGGTGCCTCTGACCCACTAAGAAGAACAGTGTACTGGCGTATGGGTTAGGGTTAGGGTTAGGGTTAGGGCTAGGGTTTTAGTGGGCTTTTTATGCCCGACTGGCACATCCCAGAAGTCTCAGTCAAAACCTGGCCAAGTGGCCATGCGATTGGTGGAATGGCTCCAAAAATTGGCATGGTCCCATCGCATGGCCAACCCATCATTGCTCAGGTGTAAAAAAATAAAAATAAAAAAATAAAATAAAATCAATGGGATTGGAGACAGACTGCTGCTGCTGCTACTGTAAAAATTCAGGCAGTTAAAATACCTAATTTTTGCATGTTTCTGTGTGATGCTTTGGTGGGTTTTTGGACCACGATTTCAAAAAAAATATTGCGGTCGCCATTTTGGATCCCCCCGCACCGCATGGCATGGCGAGACGACGAGGATGCCCCCCACCAGAGCAGCCCATGACAGGAGAGGGGGGAGCCCACCCCCCCGAAACCACCCCTCTGGTAGGTGCCCTCACTCAGGCAGGCATATTTTCGCCTGCTTTTTTTTCTGTGCCACTTGGCATCGCGCAATCGCTGCGATGCCATGAACGACAATGACAAATCAGATCCAATTTTTCTTTTATCAGTTCGAGTTCGAGTTCTGATGGCTTAATTGTTGTTACCGTTTCCGTTGCATAACGGAAACGAGGAACGGAAACGTTCAACACTAAGCCATGTCTAATAGGTATACCTCTAACATTGATTTAAAAAAAAAAATATTGACGCAAAATGTTTCAGCTTCCACCTTTTTCAGTTTGCTGTTCCCCAGATGGCAGTTATACAACCTAGAGGACTGGATTTTCCAAAACACATGAATGATTGTATGTGTTATCCTCTAGATTCAGGCCCAGAAGTACTAAGGTAGCTGGTCCATAAATCCAGATGTTTTTCATGTTTTTTATAAATATTCTTGGATTTGGTGGTATCTAGAGATGGGCATGTTGCCCTAAGCACATCCAATCTCACCTGATTTTGGAAGCTAAGCAGTCGGCCCTGGTTAGGACTTGGATGGGGGGACCCCTGGAATACCAGATACATGGATAGGAACTGGCAAGCCACTCCAGTACCTAAGAAACCATGGGAATACCAGAGATAGATAGATAGATAGATAGATAGATAGATAGATAGATAGATAGATAGACTTTTCATCTGATGGTGCCACAGATGGTTAATGAAAGACAGGCCAGCCCAGCCAGGATGGTCACTTATCCATATTGGCTGGAATGATTTTGAGACAATTTAACTGTTGCAGGGAATACCAGGTGCTGTAGGCGCCTGGAGTAGGAACTGGCAAACCACTCCAGTATTTCTGCCAAGAAAACTCCACAAAGAGTCAGTCACGACTATAACAGCACAACACAACACAACACAACACAACACAACACACACACACACACACACACACACACACACACACACACACACACACACACACACAGAGAGAGAGAGAGAGAGAGAGAGAGAGAGAGAGAGAGAGAGATGGATGGGCATGAAAAGAACCACAAACCAAAACCAAAACAAACACACAATGGATTGTGGTTCATTTCATGGACTGCCAGGATCACTCATTCAAGCCAGGAGGGCTATCTGCAGGTACTGATTCTGAGGGCCGCCTGGAAAGTATAAAAAAGGAAACAAGCCTTTTCAGTGGTTGCACCTCACCTGTGGAACCAGGTTCCCCAAGATATTTGCCTGGCACCCTCAACATTCAAGAAATTACTGAAAACCTGCCTTTATAGGTTGGCCTTCCCTGATCATTCTGTTTCAACCAACTTATATAAATAGCATGCTGTTATTTCCCCCCGCCTTATGATAATTTTCTATTAGTTATTTATTTTTATTTGTTCTTATTTCGAATTGTCAAATCATTTTGATTTATTGTATTTGTGCTTATTTGCTTATTTGTGTTCTTTTTATTTTTATTATTTATTATTATGCTTTGATTATTTGGTCTGATTGATTCATTTTTATTTACTATTTTAATTTGTTTTTGCATTTTGTATATGTTTGTAAACTGCCCAGAGTAGCTTTTTTGCTAGATGGTTGCGGTATATAAATCAAATAAATAAATAAATAAATAAAGCATACATTCATGAAGCAGAATTGTTGGCATTTCATTTTGTTTCAGTTTGTCTTCTCTTGAGCCCCTCACTCATGGGCCACAGCACCATAAAGGGGGGGGGGCTTACTTGCTGTGCCCCACCTCTGCCCCTGGGCCTCTGCCTGCCACTTCTGTTGAGTAGGACAGTAGGCTGCCCATGATGTCCTTCCTGCCCCAGGACTTCCTAGAAGGCTTAGGGTAGTTTTGCTGCCCATTGAGCTATACAAAGGCAACCCTCAAAGAAATACACTACCCACAATAACCTAAAACCCAACCCCGGAAGCACTGGGGCAAAATGCAGTTCCCAGATAGCCTACTCTGTCTTGCTCAGCTGGGCAGAGCAGCAGTGGCAAAGGCAGGGTGGAGCAAGTAAGGAAGATGCTGGAGCTCATAAGGGGGGCAGGGTTAGTGTTACACAGACAGATCCCCCCCCTACCTTTTTAGAGAGGGAACCAAGAACAGGTTCATCTTTATAAAACATTGGCATGGTTCCTGGTCCATGAACATCTATGAAGCACAAATCATCATAAACCTCCATTGTTCACTTCATGCCCATCTCTAGGGGCGTTTCTGTTCCAACCTAAGACCGATCAAGGTGGAAATATTGTTCAGAGTTACATGGTCTGCAGAGTTTCTTAGTCATGATGGCAGATTTACCATTTCTGAATCTTGAATGGACATCTGCTGGTCATCTACACCCAGTGAGATAACAGTACAGCGCATGACCTACATACAGGTGGGATGTTTTCTTTAATACAGTAGATTCTGCCTGTCACACTGCTAGTGATATACATAAAGGTAAAGATAAAGATTCCCCCCACACGTGCGTGCTAGTTGTGCCCGACTCTAGGGGCAGTGCTCATCTCCATATTCAAGCCGAAGAGCCAGTGTTGTGCAAGTCCAGGGCCATGTGGCTGACATGGCTGCAAGGAAACACTGTTTTACCATCCCACTTTTTAAGGTGGCACCTATCTATCTATTTGCATGTACATGCTCTCGAACAGCAAGTTGGTAGGAGCTGGGGTTATCAGCAGGGGCTCACTTCGCTATGTGGCGCCTGGGATTCAAACTGCTCAGCTGATGACTTTGCAGCCAACAGTTTTCAGATCCTTAGTCCGATGAGCCACCACACCCAGTGATATACACAAAACAGGTGTCAATACTACAAATAAAATACCAGTCTGAATAACTCACTGTGATGAGGAGCAATGACAGACAGAAACAACTCCTGAAGAGAAAACCAGCCAGAGAGTCTATTTCAGATGAAAGACATTAAATTCAGGGATACATTTTTCATAAAGAGGCATGAGCCATAACAATTAAATGGAACCTCTATATTCAGATGAAGGGTACCTTTGATTAACATTTGTTGGGAGTGCTGGCCAAAGCATGGGAGGGTGAGTAACCTTTTACTTAGAGCTTTAAGATGTTCCTTTTTCATTGATAACTCCCAGAGACTCTTGGGTGGATTCTTAGATTTTTGCCTGTCACACTGCTAGTGATATACATAAAGCAGATGTCAGCACTACAAATACGACTCCCAAGCTGTGAGAGATTCCTCCAATTCTATGTAGGCTGCAGTCTAGAAAATATTTGTTCCAGACTCTGAGAAATATCCTGTGATCGCTCCAAGTGATCTGGGTGTTTGCCATTCCTGAAAAAGTAACTTTTTCAAAAACGATGGATTAATCCTACTTAGAGTATATCTACTGAAACCAGTGGAACTACAGTTAGTTTGTCTTTTGATGCCGATCCCAGTTAGCCTGAGAAATTGGATCCCAGTCAGATAATTAAAATGTCATCTGATTTTGTTTGTGGGAGCACTTTAATTTTTGACTGTATTTGAACAACTGTCTTCTTCAGTGGAGCAGGATGAAAAACATAAAACCTACAATATCCTCATGCTGTTCAGCAGAAAGGAGCAGACTGGTTTTAGTTTGAGAATAAACAAATCAATGCTCCAGGCAAGACAATAGGTCTTCTGTGGATTTTGGCTCAGGCCTTATCTGTTCACCTAACAGTAAGCACTCCTTCACCCACAACACATAGATTTTATTTACCATGTAGCTGGCACAAAAGAAAAGGTAAAAGTTTTACAAACCACAAATGTGTTGTCTGATTAGGGTGCATGCCGCCTACACAATTCCCAGGGCTGCGCCTCTAGAATGAAATTATGTACACAACCTAAAGCAGCTGGAGACATGGCATGAAGTGGAAAAACATAGGTGGGCTGTGTACCATCAATCTGGAAGTTGAGTCATGGCTACTGGACTTCTTCTTCTTGAGAGACAAAAACGTTTTGCTGCTCATCCAAACAGCTTCATCAGTCTGATGGCTCCCGGGCCTGGTCGGTGTGTTTTTTAATTTTTTCTCATTTTTATTTTTATTTTATTTTTCATTTTTTGTTCGCACACCCGACCAGCGGGGTCTGCCCTTTTTTTTAATGCATGCATTGACCAGCTGCCCCACAGGCTGGGTCGGTGCTTTTTTTAAAAAAAATCTCCTAGTGCTGGACAGCTAGCCCGCAGGCTGGTCAGCTTTTTAAAAAAAAAAAAAAAAACAAAAACAAAAACAAAACTCAAGCACCGATCAGCTGTAATGCAGACTGATGGTGCTTTTTTTTTTTTTTTTTTTTTGCAGGAGCCAGAAGCCCTCCTGCGGGGTGGATGGCAGCAGAGGGTGGCAGAAAGGTAGGAGAAGATGTCGAACAAAAAATGAAATGAAATGAAATGAAATGGAAATTTCTGTTTCATTTCATTTTGTTTTTCTTAGTGGGGGGCTGTTTGTTATTCATTTTGTTACCTAAAAAAATGAATAATGTGAAACAAATTTTGATTCATTTCATGCCCATCTCTAATCACCAATGTTGTACGAGGACATGGCACTTGAAATAGTTCTTTTTCTACAGGTATACATTTAGGCAGGGGATCTCACTCTAAACTCTGAACCGCATTTTGACATTATTGGGTATTTTTATTCTTCTTTATGAGGCCTGCCTTGAGTCCTGATTTAGAGAGCAAGGCACCCACTATGTAAACTTATTAAATAAATAAGCTGTCTCCTGTGACTGGGTGTAATCTACCACTTGATCCACCACTTTATACAAAAAGTTATAAATGTAGACTGTTAAAGCCAACAGAGAATGACAGCCCAATTTTGCATCTTTTTAAGAAGAAAAACACTCAATTTTCAACTAATAACAACAGCATTCTGTTGGAGTTCAAAAGAAAAGGACCTTAAATTACCTCCTTGCCCTCTGAAGATGCTGGCCACAGCGTTTGATGAAACTTCAGGAAGAAAAACTGAAGAACATGGCCAAATAATCCAAAAAACTCACAACAGCTATCAGATCCCATCTGTGAAAGCCTTTGAGAATACATAGATTTTAAATTGCATAGTCCACATTATGCTAGTTATCTCTGAGATGAAAAATTGCTTGCTTCCAAATATCTTCACATCTGCTTTTTAAATTTTATTTTTCAGAAATTTACTCCTTCTTCACACTTTGCCTTCTCTTGCAATTAATGATCTAATGTCAGCTTGATGTTGTCATAAATTATTGATATGATCATAGCCATTGCATCCAGTATGTGACCTTTAATTGGGTGGGAGTCATCTTGCAATCTCGTAATCCGGGTGGTTTAAAATCTAATTATGCTGGCTATCTATTTCCCCCCTCCCCTGCAAGCTGGCCACCCATTTTATGGACTTCAGAAGAATGGAAGGCTGAGTCAACCTCAAACAGGACTCCTGAACCTGTTGGGATTGAATTCAGATCATGGGCTCAACCATTGCACCGGGAGGCTCCTAATCACAACAGATTGCAATGACTTTGATAATCTTGTGGATCTTGAGTGAACCCAGAGATGTCACTCTTCTTTCTTAATCAAGTCGCTTCTGACTTAGGCTGGCCCAATTAAGGATCTTGGAAAGGCCCAGTCATTAAAGCTCTGCGCAGGTCTTATAAATTGAACATTGGCGCTTTCTTGATTGAGTCTTTCTCATTTCATGGCAGTGATGGCGAAACTTTTATAGACCGAGTGCCCAACCGAGTGCCCAAACTGCAATTCAAAACCCACTAATTTTTCACAAAGTGCCAATACAGCAATTTAAGCTGTGGCTGTGAAGGGACGATGGCTGTGAAGGGGTGGTGTTGGGTGCCTACAGAAAGGGCTCCGAGTGCCACCTTTGGCACCTGTGCCATAGGTTCGCCAACACTGTTTTAGGGCATCCTCATTTCCTAGTGGCCACAGATGTGCAACTAAGTTAAACCTCAAGCTTCCTGTACACCTTCCTGATTTCTTTTACCTATGAAGCTTTGCTGAGTGCGTTAATAGAACTCCAAAGAATAGCGAAACACTTCAGTTGCCAGTGGTTTGTGCTGTAATTGTGCCATTTTACAATGTAAGAACCTGCAAGAGTGTCAGCCACTTTTAAGTTAAGTGTGCTGTGAGGGAGTGGAAAAACCACCAAGGTTTTCTTCTTGCTTGTGAGTGTGTTTGGAATGAAAACAGGCTTGTTGCCTTATATTCCTTGGAGATCTAGTCCACCACTCAAGGCATCTACTTTTAATTGCATCCGATTTTTCTCAGATGGGGGAAGGGGGAATGCAATGATTTAGCACATGATCATACATCCTTTTAATGGACTCTCCCCCCACTCCTTTAAACCATTTCAGATCTGTGTGCACGCTGCAACTAGAGAACCACGCACAGAGAATGTGGGATTGAATGCAAAATAGAAATTCTTTTTTATTTTTTCCTTAAAAAGAAAATTGTAGTCACCTCCATCAGCACAAAACAAGTCTGTAGGAATGTGCACGAGGACCTACATTCAGATTCAAATTCTGGAATTTGGAATTACAGCCCTTCAGATTTGGAATTCAGAATACATTGTTTGTTTGTTTGTTTGTTTGTTTGTTTGTTTGATGTTTATGCTGCCCACCTGGCAGTGAGGCCAAAGCTAAACAAAGTGTTTTGCTTATATACCACCCCATACCAATTCAAGTAGTCTCTGGGAGGTTTACAGTTTAAATTACAGTATGCAGGCTACACATTGCTTTTCAATAATCAGGAAGCTGGATACTCATTTTACCAACCTCAAGAAGGATGGAAAGCTGAGTCAACCATGAGCCTGCTACCTGAGATTGAACCCCAGGTCGTGAGCACAGTTTTACCTGCAGTACAGGCATTTAACCACTGCGCCAACAGCCACTCTGGGCGGTTACCAACAATTAATCAATACAATACAATACAGGATAAATACATATAATTCATACAATACAATAAAAATTCAGTAAATATAATGAAAATGAAATTAAAATAACATATAATTTCAAACCTATGATGTTACTGGCGGGCAGATAAGCTAAAATCATATTTTAGTGGGTAAACACTAGATTTACATTATATTTGAAGGAATGCCTGCTTGAACAACCAAGTTATGAACACGGCTGGTTACTCCCCGCTCTGTGTGACCCCCTCAGTGCTAGCCAAAACCCTCTCCCTCACTTCAGACTGAAAGAAATGGAGCCCCCAGTCTAACTAGGCAGTCCCCATTTCATGCCCTCCATCACACCAACCAGGCCAAGAATATTGGGATCACCTGGCTAAGACTGTCTGTTCCCCCACTAAGAATCTGTGTTGCAAGTTCTGGAGGACACAGACCACTTAACTCATCATGTCCCACTTGCCTCGGTCCAAAGGAGCAGCCACGCTAATGGACGTCTCCAGGGCTAAATCATGGAGCACTCTTTGCTGCTCCAGCACTCTTGTGAGGAGGTAGAAAGTGGAGGACCACTGAGTTTGCCTCATCCTGGATTTAGGTAGTGCCGTGGCCATGCCTGTTTTTTGATTCCCCTGCCCAATGGTAAAAATGGCTTGGTACTTTGAGTTATACCTGGCTTATACCTGGCAAAGCACCCTGAAGTACTCAGAGTAGCCATTTATTTATTTTATTTATTTATTTTATTATTTATATACCGCCCGTCTTCTGAAGGGACTCTGGGCGGTTCACAACAACAACAATAATAACAAGCAAAATAATGAAAGAAAAAAAGAAAAAATAACAATAATAATAAAAATGAAAAAATAGCAATAACCATCTTCCCAGCTTACATTGCTGCCATCAGGTTTGCATCTCAGTTCAGTTTTTTTTTGTGTCCACCAAGGATCAAGTGACAAGAAAGTGGCATAATTGCCAGTAACTGTGATTTAAAATTCCTCCTTTTCACACTCGCTTGGTCCGAGATCTTAAGAAGGACAGGCCTTCCTTTCAAATGAAAATCTCACCTGATTTGGGAAGCTAAGCAGGGTTGTCCCTGGTCAGTACTTGGATGGGAGACCACCACGGAATACCAGGTGCAGTAGGCGTCTGGAGTAGGAACTGGCAAACCACTCCAGTATTCCTGCCAAGAAAACTCCATGGACATGGAGTCAGAAAGAGTCGGTCATGGCTGTGACGACACAAAACACATACAAGCTCTTTCTTCACTCATTCTGTATTTCTTTCTAGAAGATCTGTGATTTGCTCTCACCCTCTGCTCAGGTACAGTTGCTATGCAAGGGAAAAATAATGGTTTCCCCCACCAAACAAATTAATAATGATGATGATGATTGAGTAGCTTTACTGATTGTCTAATGGTTTATATGGGAGGCAGAACAGAAAGGTTAGTGTTCCAGCTTGATAAAAAAGCAAACAGCCAAAGATTGGAGACCAACTGTCACACTAGATAATTATTTGGATGCAGTATAAAGACCCTTTTATACGGGTGTCATAAATAAAATAATTAGAGCGAGATAATAAATTGCAGACCAAAAGCTGTGTAATGCTTGAAAAGGCATGGAAATTTGTCCATGTACATCAAGGTGTGCAATTTTGGTGAAGAGTCATGAAGCTCTAAAAGAAAGAGTCATGAAACGATTATTTTTCGTTCCAACATATCTATCACTTGTGAGGGGAAAAAAATTACTGGACAAAACCAGTATCTTTTCCCTGGGGATTTTGATTTTTTGTTTCCAAAAACAGTTGCCTACGTTTCTCTTGAATGTGTTCAGCGTAGTTAGTTCTATTGTTGTACTATTCTAATACCCTGTTTCCCCCAAAATAAGACCTACCCAAAGAATAAGTCCTAGCAGGATTCTAATGCACTTGTTAAATATAATAAGACCTAGTGATGGGCATGGCGAACTTGCTACCCCTGATTACATTGAAACTTCTTAATCCTTCCATCACAATACAGTGACTAACACCTATTGTCCTGCATAGGACAAGCTTCCTCTTTCCCACAATTTTAAGAACTCCAGTCTCATTCACTCTATACCCCAGAGCACAGAGAGAAACTCCTAGTCCCCTGAGCTCCTTGCCCTCTAAAGATGCCAGCCACAGAGTCTGGTGAAACGTTAGGAAGAAAAACTTCCAGAACACGGCCAAACAGCCCGAAAAAACTCACAACTATTTTCTTATAGGACTGCTTTCTAGTCCTTCGACCATCCATGGAATTCTACATCTAATAAAGAAAATATTTTCCCCATTCAGTGAGTTTTTATGATGGTGTTGAACAAGAAACTATTCCCTTTAAAGCAGTTTTGTACAGTTATGATAGCAGGAGGCCTTCAGCATTCTACCACTTGAGTGTATGAAGGCCCGCTTAAGTGCTTGGCCGATAGTTACCATACTTCCCATTTTATCCATTTTCTTTTTGGCATGCTCACAAATGGGAAGTCAGATTATGTTGATTCCATTAGTTACTACTTTATGAATTCTTTTCGTGAACATTTGGACTGCCTTTTCATTCTGCCAGTATAGTAGATTTCTCCAACAGCATTTTGTATTGAATCTATATCTATCTATCTATCTATCTATCTATCTATCTATCTATCTATCTATCTATCTATCTACACAAACACACACGCACACGCATTCATGCGCACGCACACACACAGTTTATATATATTCCCCACCCACCCACAAATCCAATAACACAATCTAAAAGACTTCAGAAGTTTTGAATTAATAACTGCTAGAAATCAAAACTGGAGACACACAATTACCTTGCAGGGTATTCAGCTGTGTAGAAGACACCTGGAAAGTAATAAATAGATGTCAATATTATTCATAACTTTTAATTGTTCTTATTAGCATATCTTAGTCTTCTCTCCTCCTTTGCTTCTTTTGTCTTGTAGGCAAAACAGAGTCACTTCATTGATTATATGGCGAATGAAGAAGACACACCAGCCAAAAATCAAATGGGCATCTTAACCACCCGTTCCCATCTTATAGCTATAAGGAATGTTATAACTTGGCAATAAAATCTATTTACTGTTAAAATTAGAATTGGTTTTATCAGCTTTACGGGATGCAAACAATTAAAAATAAATATATTGGTTTGCAGCTGTCCTTTCTGCTGGAGCAATAGAAAGGACGAACGTAGCATCTTAATGGTTAGGAAATCATTTTCCAAGTCAAGAATCAAAGCAGGAAGAAAATGTAAGAGTCCACTGGCTTAAAAGACGAAGGGGAATTGTAGTGGAGCCAAATGTTGCCTTCTGTCCTTATCTTTTTTTTTTAACTATGTAGAGTTGACATTTACTTATCTGATAACATGCTTTTTTTTTAGTTTATATGGGTGGTGGTGATTTTTTTTTTACAAATTTATTTATATACAATAGAAACAAAGAAACCAATACAGCCATTCCAATAACCAGACTCATAAAGCAAAAAGAAAAAGGGAGAGGGAAAAGGGAAAAGGGGGAAGGGGAAAAAAACTTGGAAGTGAAGAGCCTGTAGTGGACACAGCCTGCCCACTTGTCTATTACTAATAGAGATGGGCACGACTAGGGAAAATGACGTTTTCGAGTTGTCGTGTGTCGGAGGCAGCCCATTTCGGCTTGTTTCTGTTTTTCGCAAAATTTCGCAAAAATTTGTCATTTTGTTTTTTGTTTGTTAGTACTGGTTTTGGGGGGTAGCGGGCTCCTGGAGGCACCTCTGTGTGGTGGGTGCCTCGTATCCTCACCCGCCAGCGCTGCTACAAAAGAGCATGCATAGCCATATGCTATGGATATGCATATTGCAGACGCAGCAGACTGGCAGAGGCACCCCTCTTTTTGGGGTGCCTTCCCTGCAACAGTCGGTGAGACACAGTCAGGCAGCACTTGCAGGCATGGTTTGCATGGCACACAAATGCTGCTGCAGGAGTCAGCCAGAGCCACAAGTGACGGACTGGCAGACTCTTTGCACCCGCTCCAAGCGAAATGTACTTGCATGTAGTGCAATGCAAGTAGATCTGGCTTAGGGTTAAGACGGGTTAGCGCAAGGGCTAGGGTTAGGCTAGTTACGGGTGAGGTTAGGGTGAGTATTGGGGTGCACCTCTGGGTGCCTCTCTGACCCACTTAGAAGGACAGTGTACTGGCGTATGGGTTAGGCTTAGGCTTAGGGTTCGGGTTCGGGCTACGGTTAGTGGGCTGTTTATGCCTGATTGGCACATCCCAGAAGTCTCTGTGGTCAACCTGGCCAAGTGGCCATGCGATTGGTGGAAAATTTGCATGGTCCACTCCCATGGGCGAGCCCATCATTGCGAATGTGCAGTTGTAAAAAAATAAAATAAAATAAAATAAAATAAAATCAACAGAGACTTTTTTTGCAAGAAAAACCCACTGCTGCTACTGTAAATATTCAAGCATTTAAAATAGCTAATTTTTGCATGTTTCTGTGGTGCTTTGGTGGGGTTTTGGACCATGATTTAAAAAAAATATTGCGGTCGCCATTTGGATCCCCTGCCCGCACACCGCATGGCAAAGGCAGACGAGACAATGCCCCCCCCCGCCTGGTACCAGCAGTGCAGCAGTAGCACTAGCCAAGGAGAGGGGGGCGGGGAACCCCCCCCCCAAATAAAACACCCTTCTGGCCTGGTAGGTGCCCTCAGACAGTTTTCGCCTGCTTTTAGGGCCGGGAATCGGGTTTTTTTTAACTTTTAAAAACTTTTTTTCTGTGCCGCTTGGCATCGCAGGATCGCCGCGATGCCAGGAACGACCACGACAAATCAGACCCAATTATTCTTTAGTCGGTTCGAGTTCGAGTTCTGGCGGAGTAATTCCCGTTACCGTTTCCGTTGCGTAACGGAAACGAGTAACGAAAACGGAAACGGGAATTCCGCTAAGTCATGCCCATCTCTAATTACTAATACAAAAGGGTTAAGGATTTCGCCATTGACCGGCCTTCTGGAAGTCTTCCACGGGTTCTAGCAAGCGCAATTCTAGTGGAGCCAAATGATGTCTTCTGTCCTTATCTGATAGGTTGGTCAAGTACACCAAGGATTGGATGGGGGGGGGCATGAGTGCAGCTTTTATGTTGCAGCACAGACAACTGTGGGAGAAATACACAGAAGTCTACTTTTGCCATATAATTCTTCCAGTTAGACCTGGCAAATGTTATAAACCACCCAGAGTGGCCTTGTAGCTCAAGAGGAAACTATATAAATCTAATAAATAAATCTAATAAAATAAAATAAATTATGGGGCCGAGTAATTTGTTTTATTATATGATATTTATACATCGAGGATCAACAGCTGGGCAAAATGGCGTACAGCATCAGGCGCCATGTGTGACAAAATGATCAGCGACCATTTAAAGTCAAAGATCTATCGGATCATTGTACGGCCTGTCGCGCTCTATGGCGCAGAATGCTGGCCAGTGACTAAATAAGTACAACGTTGCCTTGGTGTCATGGAGACAAAGATACTGTGATGGACCTCTGGCCTCACGCAAAAGGATCATGTGTGCAGTGATGACATCCGATCAAACTACGGCACTGCACCATTCACTGTCAAGATGCACGAAGCCTGACTATGTTGATTTGGACACCTCTTGCATGCTGAAGAGGAAACTCTGGCTAAAAAGGGTCTCACCCTGGAGGTCGATGGATCCCGACTGAGGGGACATCCAAATCAGCGCTGGATAAACACCCTTGACAATGACATTAAGGGCGCTTTTACATGACCCCTAAGATCCGCTGGCCATCTAAATTTGGACCAGAGATCTTAGGGGCTTGTCGCTCTTCCTGTGTCCCCACCCTGGCTGCTGGCTGCGTGAGGGGAGGGAGAAAAAAAGGAAGAAAAGATCATGGCTCACCTCCGTTCTGCCTCTGTTCTTGCCGCAGCAACATTCCTGTCTCTGTAAAGTAGCTCTTAAAGGGGCGGGAGCCAAAAAACAACAAACAGAAGCGAAGAGAGCCCCGCACTCACTTTCGTTACACCGCATCAAACAATTTTCACCGCGGAAGGGCAGGTATTTGAAAGGTGCGCTGGGATGCGCTTAGGTGGGCGTGGTCGCACTTAATTTTCTGTAAACTCTGGAGCTGGTGGGGAAACAATTTTAAGCTACGGAGCTGGGAGTTTAGGGGTTGTGTATAAACGCCCTAAGTTGTCCCAGGTTTACCCAGACCAAGCCATGACCGTGCCAAGAGAAAGGATAAAACAGGAATAGCAGACCCCACCACCAAGTGGGACAAATGTTAAGAAAAAAAGAAAATAAATTATAGGGCCTTTTAGAAAAGACCACACTAGGAATGTGGTGCTAGTGAAATATGCTTATAGGAGGTTAGTTACAAATGCCACGGTGCAGGGTGACTGCAGGTGAGACATGTATACTTTGCATGGAAACAATATCATGTGTGAGAGTGAAATTGCAAAGAATCTCAGATGAATTAAGATTGGTAGCCATATTTTTGATGGAAATCTATTGCTTGTATTCTAGAAACAGAACTTAAAACTCACTATTTCTCCTGCTGGGTGCATACATAGAAAGAATATACACACAAATTGATCATTTATCCACTTTAACTGTCTCGATTTAAATCAAAGGCATGTACATTTCTTTCTCTGGTGATTTATTCCTTAAAATATACCTACATCTGTGTTAAACTTGTGTCAAAGTTAACACACGGATCTCTAAGATCCAATGAGGTGAAACACTTTGAATTATGTGAAATGAATGTGTGGCCATAAAACATAATAGGTTCGTTACCAAATCTTTCCATCCTTTCATTTTCTCACTCTGTGCAAATAATTTGCCTATGCATTTGTAACCTAAATAAAGAGATATTCATCGTTTTATTCCCACCTTTTTGTTAGGATAATGGAACATTAAAGTGAAAGCTAAATAATTTCCTTCTGATTGTGTTTAATGCAAGCACTGCAGCCAGAAAGAGAAATTCCGTGTGAGATCCAAAATAACATTTCTATGCAGAGTTATGCCAGAAGATATGAGAGTGAAAAAAAGAATCACGGATACCCATATGTGAGAAATGCAATGGAATTCCATTATTGGGCTGTGGCAGGATGGGACCGAAATTCTTTCTTGAGGCAGAAGAGGTGCAATGTATATTTCAGCAAGATGGACAGCACTGAACAGGTTAGTTGTAGAAATGGGCAACAAAACACCCCAATGAACTAGTGTGTTTCATGGTTCATTTCATGACCCAGTTTGGGTATCCCATTTGCTGAAGCAAAATGAAATGCCAAACTCCCCCTCTTTTGTTTTAGCAAATGCCTGATAAATGCCTTCCCCCTCTTCCCATTATCCCTGTTGCCTCTGTCTCTCTGCTCCTCCACCATCTCCACCATGGGGCCCATCTTCAGATGCAGTGGGTCCAGATCCTCTGCCAGCAGCCCGTCACTCCCTCTGAGTATGTGTCCATGGCAGTGACAGTGGAAGGAGTAGGAGCAGCTATAACATTTCCCTTGGAATGAATCATCAAAACAAACCACAAAGTTGGTTCATTTTACAGCAGGTCATGGTTTGTAGTTAGCCATGAATCACAAACTATCACAAAACCACCTGTCTTCTCGTACATGCCCATTTCTAGTTGGTTGTCTGATTCTACTAGGCCTTCAGCCAATAGGTGTGCATCATATTTCCACTCCCATCAAGCCATGAAGCTTTAACTCCTTAGTTAGTAAGGTAAATGATGTTTCTTACCAAGGTTCCTGAGACAACTTGAGGAGCTACCCAGCCTGGCAAACAGGCCAAGAACTTAGATGGAAGACAAACTTCCAGAACATGGCCAAACAGCCTGAAAAACTCACAAGAGCTATCAGATCCCAGCCATGAAAGCCTTCGGGAATAATTCAAGAAGATTTGAAGGTCACCATTTTGGAACAAAACCATTACAAATCCAGAACAAAAAGGGAAACAGTGGAGATAAAATTCATATGCTTGATGGACACCCATAAAAATGTTTTAAATTTAAGTCAAGGTTTCTCACGTCATTATCAAATGTAATACTTATGCACTGCCACTGTTATTTTCTTCACTACCATCTTACCCATCTTCCAGCACAGGATTATAAGATAAAAAGTACCTATGACATCTCTACATAATTCTCTCACTGTAATGACCTCTGTTTTCACCTCCCCCCCCCACCCTTGCTCATCCACTATCTGATCTGGTTTCTATCTCTACCAAAAAACAGTCAGACTGACTAACTGACTCTACAAAAAAGCAAAAATCAGAAAACAAACCCTCACTCCGTCACCCAAGGGCCCCGTCTTCACCTTTCCCCCACCTCTTCCCCCTCCCTGGCCTCTGTATTCAGTCTCTTGAGGAAACTGCACAACAAAGAACTAAGCAATACAGCCAAATCATTGCTTACAAATTCCTGTCTCTTGAGGAATTTTCACAACAAAGAACTAAACAATATGGCCTAATCACTGCATCAAATACTGGGACTCATCCTACAGCCAATGAACATTTGGTATGTAACTTATATTCCTTTGTATATTAATTATACACCTCATTTTGCTACTATATGTTGGAAGAAGTGGAAGTGTCCACGATAGCTTACATTAAAATATAATAGTCTTTAAGGTTCCACATGCTTTTTTCTTTTCTTTTCTTTTCTTTTCTTTTCTTTTCTTTTCTTTTCTTTTCTTTTCTTTTCTTTTCTTTTCTTTTGATTTTTGTGTGGGATTCTTGCTCAGACTAACACGGCTACCTCTCACGAAACTTCAACAATACATTGTTTCTTTATTCATCTAAGTAGCATCTTGGATAAAGAGTGAAAAATTTTGATCACCCAAGAAGAGAACTCTAGTTGCCATGACTCAACTTCTGCATGCCAAGGTAGGTGTTTATTTGTTCAGAGCAGAGGCTGATGGAATGTGACCCCAGGGGCCACACATGGCTCTCAAAGCCTGTCCCCCCCCGAACTCTTTTTTTTGGGGGGGGGCTAAAATAATGGATGGATGGATGGATGGATGGATGGATTGTATTGATAACCTGTCCATCTGCTAATTTGGCCACTTAAATGTATCTCATAGAATCTTCCAGGTGTACCAATTTAATTAGGTCAGGGGACATTTTAACAATCTCTTAATGTGTGTTTTGTCAGCCTTCCATACACTTCCATTTTCATTCTTATTGTGTGCGTCCTCCGGAGAATTGTTCCTGAACCGACTGAAATGGTCCGTTGCTGGTTTAGAGCAACTGCCCTTGCTTGGCCAACTCTTTCTTGCATGTCAGAGTAGCTGTGATCTGATCCAGATGCTATATGGCATCTTGATTGTTCCCCTACCCAAACAAGGGAGGCCTTCTCAGATCCTAGAAATATACAGTATTTTTGAACTCATTTTTAAAAATGTAAATGATCTGTAGCAAGTTGATGTGTACATTTTCCCCAAATATGTTCCTGTGATGCATATTTTTGTCTTAATATGGATATTTTTTCCACATGATTTTTAGTAGGAAACTGGACTGTAACACTCAGTTTGAGGAAGTTGGTGGAGATGCCTCCAGGGGACCATCTAGTCCCAGCCAAGGTTCCAGATTGGGCAGACTGCAAAATGAACCAGGAACCCTGGCATAGTCATTAAACTGTAGTACTGCAGTTAAGACTCCACTCATAATGTGAGTTTGATCTGGATGTGCTCAAGCATACAGCACAAGGTTGACTCAAATTTCCACCTTTCTAATGTCAGTAAAACAAGTAACATAATTATGCAACCATAATTATAGCATAACTATACAAGTCAGCTTGCTGGCGGTGAAGTGGACGGTTGTATAATTATGTTGTGAACTGCACAGAGAGTGCTCTAAGCATTGTATATGAGTAAGTTGAAACAACAACATGAACCAGGAATTATCATGCCCGTATAAAAATTCTTGCATTGGTTTTTTGTTCATTATACACCACTCGACCATTTAACTTTTAAAAGAAGCATTAAGAAAAGAGACAAACTGAGGTCTGTGTTTCATCTCCTTCTTCCCATTATTAATTACTGACTTTTCAAAGTTGCAAGGAACTTAAAAGTTTGCATCTGTCAGGTCCTTGTTGTGCAAACCCCATTGATCCAAAAAAAAAAAAAAGACCAAAACCTCACCAATATTTCCTTCAGCCCGAATTAAACAGAAATGGTTGGGACTTTTTTGTGGGCGGAGAGAGAATTTTTCAAGTGACTCATTCTGAAAGATTACCATTGCCTCACAATCTTCTCTCCCTTGCTCACTTTTTTCACTGCCTTTTCAGCTGACAAGTTTTTAAGATGTGTGGAAGATTAACGAGAAGCCTGATTTTGAGGAATAGGCCCATGGTCCTTGAGCAATGCATCTTTTCAATCTACCTTCACTTTTGAAAGATACCAGAAAATATTTTTCTTTGCTTGGATGACAACCACCTGGAAACAACTGACTGCCATGTTAAATGTCTTAAGACCCTTCCCAATTCCACCACAGCCCTGTGGAATATAAAAAGAAAGCTTCTGGACACGTAGCATGATTAGTAATTTGTTCATATTTTCCATCGTGTTGGCCGTTGATTCTTCCATGGCTCTGATTTAATCTGTCAACCATTTCTTGTTGTATATGAAATACCACATATGGAGGGATAGCTGTAACATATTTATAGGGAGCTCGGTGACAGATGTGTATCATTAAATTAAAATGTGGCACTTCCCTTGTTTGTAAATCATTTCTGTTTTAATGTAAATGCAAATCACTCAACACGTGAAGAATCTGTTGGTGCTCAAAGCCATTTCTTTGAGCGTTCATCAATCAATAAATCAAGCCAGTTTCAAGGGTTGTCAGAATACCAGTCCACAAAAGTGCAAGAGAGAAAAAGCAGAATCTATCAAGACTGAGTGGGACCCAAGCCCTTGTAAAATAAATAGAAGTTAGCCTGATGGATCACTAGGCTGGGCTTGGGTGATGCTTTTATGAGTATTTCCACACAGGAAAATCCCACAGAAAAGAGAAACTGAGCTGATGTAAGGAAGGAGTACTCTTCCAGCTATTATTTTACTACAGTGTACATCATCCCCAGTCAGTGCAGCCAATCATATGGGTATTACAGTTCAAATGGGCAGAAGGTCTTATAGTCCAGCTATAACTTATTTTAAGTTACAGCAGGACAGCAGTATCCTTAGGGGATTGAAATGAGGAACGGCTTAGGGAACTGGGAATGTTTAGCCATTCAAAAAGAAGACTGAGAGGGGATATGATAGCTATGTTTAAATATTTGAAAGGATGTCATATTGAAGAGGGGACAGGTTTGTTTTCCATGGCTTCAGAGACTAGGACTCGGGGCAATGGTTTCAAACTACAGGAAAAGAGATTCCATTTGAACATTAGGAAGAACTTCATGACGGTTAGAGCTGTTCGGCAGTGGAATATGCTGCCACAAAGGGTGGTGGAGTCTCCTTCTTTGGTGGTTTTTAAGCAGAGGCTGGATGGCCATCTGTCGGAAATATTGTGAAGGGGTTCCTGCATGGCAGGGGGTTAGGGAGTGGATGGCCCTTGAGGTCTCTTCCAGCTCTATGATTCTATGATGATTCTATGAAGTCTCCATCCCTTGGATGCCAGAGAAACAAGGAAGCACCAACAGTATGCAGTGCATGATCTTTGGCTCCCTTTACTGACCAGTTTCATAAATGAACTCTGGAAATGCATACAGTGACCCTCCACCTATTGCGGGGTTTAGGGACCCGACCCAACCCGCGATAATTGAAAATCCATGATATGCAGATGCTAGGTTGGGTGAGGCCTATATGGGGGCTTCCTACACTTACTTGAGGTCTGGTTCTGCCCTGAATCAGCCTCTGACAGGCTTCTGGGGCCTGTCTGAGGCCACAGAAGTGCTTTCCGGTGATCGAGAAGTCACTTCCGGTTCACGGAAGTAACTTCACATTCACCGGAAATCACTTCACATTCACCGGAAATCACTTTTGGGGCCTCTGAAGCCTGTTGGAGGCCCGTTTGGGGCAGCACCAGGCCTGGGGTAAGTACAAGAGGCCTGAAACATGCCCATCCACCTTACCTCAGGTGGCCTTTGTTTCATGTACGGTGGTCCCATGATATACCAGGACTGCAGTATATGAGCCACAAAAGTACAGGGGTTTCCTGTATAAGTATGTATTTTTATTTAGTATTTCAGGCAGAGAATAAATAAATCAGTGGATACTTATTCCACAGATAGGTTGAGTGTGCCCTGCTATATTTATAATATTTATATGCCCCCTTCTTCTCATAGGGGATCCAGGACAGCTCACAATAAAACTATTAAACAAAAACAAGTTTAAGATCCTGTAGAACTATCTTATTTAAACATGACTTAACCTATGTTAAGATTAAAAACCCAGATTAAAAACAATTTAAAATATCTGGAAATTAAAAACAAGCATTTCTGAGACCGCTTACTGCTTAAAAGCCTACCTGAAGAGGAAAGGCATTGCCTAACAACTACATGTTGGTTTGAAGTTGACGGCACATAGGACACACAGTGGGGTCATCATCTGAGGTATAGTCTCTAGATCAGGGGTGGCAAACACAAGGCTCTCGAGCCGCATGCGGCTCCCCGCCAAAATGAATGCAGCTCTTTGCCTCTTATCATTATTTTGTATACTGTGGCTCTTTGCCAAGTTTGGATTTTGTTATGCTGCTTCTGAGGAGGGACCTCTGAGGAGAGATCTCCGAGCGCATAGTCCCGCCCCCAGGCTGCATCATCACGTCTCCCATCCCCCGGAAACAACTGCACGGGCCAGAGAGCGGGGGGACCCGTGTGTCACATGTTGTGTCACATATTGCCGTTAGTTCTTAGTGTGGAGGACGCAGCACACCCTCACCATCACTGCAGGATTTTTACCCTCTCTCAAAATGGCAAAATGCAAAGCTAAACGAAAATATGAAGATGAACACAGGACATTTTTGGAAGAATGGGAAGATGCTTTCTTCTTTATTGAACGGAATGGGAAAGTGCTGTGTTTAATATGCAATACTATGATATCACATTTCAAGGCTTCAAATCTTCAGCGTCATTTTAGAACTCTCCATGCTAATATTGACAAGGAATTACCCAAAGGTACTGAACTACGCAAGCAAAAATTGAGCACCTTGAAAAGCCAGGTAAAAAAGACAGTCTCAAATGTTTCAGCAATTAACCAAGCATGGAGAAACTGTGACCCTTGCATCCTATAAAGTGGCGTGGAACATTGCCCATGCTAAAAAACCATACAATGAGGGGGAGTTTCTAAAACAGTGTTTTGCGGATGAAATTGAAACCTTGGCTCCAGAAAATAAAAAACTCAAATATTCCATCAATGATCTCCGGCTGTCACGGCACACAGTTGAAACCAGAATAGCAGACATAAATAATGTGATTGAGTCAGATCTACATGCAGACTTGAACGCATGTGCTTATTTTAGTGTTGCATCAGACGAGTCATGCGACATACAAGACAAGCCACAGTTGGCAATATTTGCGCGAATGGTTTCTGAGGACTGTGTGATCAAAGAAGAGCTTCTCGACATTGTCGCATTAAAAGACAGAACTCGTGGTACTGACATAAAAGAGGCAATGACTGCCGTTTTTAAAAAAGCGAATATGTCTTTTGAAAAACTCACCGCAATAGTCACGGATGGAGCACCGTCGATGATTGGCTCAGTAAATGGACTTGTGGGTCTTTGTAAAGGTGATGACACCTTTCCTGAATTTTGGAACTTCCACTGCATCATCCATCGTGAGCAAGTTGTTTCCAAAACACTGAATTTAGACCACGTTATGAAGCCTGTGATGGAGATTGTGAACTACATCCGTACGCATGCCCTTAATCACCAGCAATTCAAGAACCTCATTGCAGAACTTGACGCAGACTTGCCCGGTGACCTGCCACTGCACAGCACAGTGAGATGGCTCTCAAGAGGCAAAGTAGTTTCGTGCTTTTTTGAGCTTTTGGAAACAGTAAAATTGGTTATGGCAGAGAAGAACAAAACGTATCCTCTGCTTTCAGACCCCGAGTGGCTTATGGATTTGGCATTTTTAGTGGACATGCTTTCACACTTGGATAAACTAAACGTGGACCTGCAGGGGAAATTAAAAACTCTTCCTGAGCTGACACAAAGTGTATTCTCCTTTGTAAACAAGTTGAAGCTTTTTAAAGCACACATTCAAAACAGCAATCTATCCCATTTTCCTTCTTTGCACAGCACCCTGCAGAAGACCGGTGTTAAAACAGATATAGCTGGATACGTGAAACAACTTACACAACTGCAAGAGAAGTTTACTTTCCGGTTTGAGGACTTGGACCAAAAAAGACCACAGATCACTTTTCTCATCGACCCGTTTAATGCTGACACCGACTGCCTGAAAACCCCACTTGTTACTGATGAGGCAGCAAGTGAACTAGAAATGATTGAGCTATGCGAGGACGATAGACTGAAATCTCTTTTGAAGGAAGGCCATGTTACGTTTTGGAGAGCTGTGCCAACTGAAAAATACCCGTGTGTAAAAAGAGCCGCTCTCAAGATGCTGTCTATGCTCTCGTCAACATACGTCTGTGAGAAGCTGTTTTCTACTTTGAAACACGTGAAATCAAAGCACCGGTCCATTCTGACTGACACTCATGTAAAGGAACTGCTCCGAGTGGCTACAACTGAATACAAACCTGATTTGCAGAAGATTACTGAAAACAAAAGATGCCAGAAATCCCACTGAGATTATCATCCCATCACTCCAACAAGGTAACAAAAACACCTGACTGAGCATGTTATATTATGTGTTTAATATATTATTGTTAAAATTATATGCTTTTGTGTGAGTGTTTGTCTGTTTTGGCAGGTCACTGCGTGGTGTGGCTCTCTGACTCTCACAGTTTAAAATTTTTGCTCTTTTTGTTGAACTTGTTCGCCACCCCTGCTCTAGATAAAGGAAATTTATAGTATCATTGTTTGGTCAGACCTCAACTCGAAGACTGTGTTTCTGGCACCATGTTTAAGAAGGATACTGACAAGCTGGAACATGCCCAGAGGAATCTGACTTGAGATGGTGGTAAAAGGGTTTGAAAACAAGACTCCGTGATGACAGTTGAAGCAGCTGTGTGTGTTTAGCCAAGATAACTGAAGATCCTTTGGTGGTTACTTCATATCAATTTTGTCTCTGTTACTGTTGGATTTAGGAGTGGTACAAAAAAGTTACTTCATGTCAGTCATGCAACTACTGAAATTTGTCTCGACCACGCCCCTGGAACAAGTGCTAAGCGTGACAATCCTGTACCTGATAGGGTTTTCCCTTGTCACTCTTTGTTCCCGCTTTCTGTTCTGATACAAGACACCATGTAGTAATGACTGTCACACAACAAAACATTTGTTTCTCTCAGAAAACTGTGTCCTTTGTTTTATTTTTCAGAAGCAAAATATCGAAAAAGAATTTTTAAGCCTCCCCCAAAAAAGGGGGAAAGGAAGCTAGATAAATTCAGTGTTTGTCACGGTACAAGACCGTGAGGTAACACTTGTCATGAGACAAGTTATCATGACTATGAGAACACTGAAACAGGGACAAAACCATGTGATCGTGACCAACGCTGTCACAGTACAAAACTAGTTGCGGAACAAAGAAGGATGTGAAGTAACCACCATAGCTGGCCTTATTGCCATCTTCAGGTATTTGAGGGGTTGTCACAAGGGAATTAGAGCAAGCTTATTAGTCAGTATTCCAGAAGACAGGGCTTGAAGAAAAGCATTTTCAGCTAAATGAGTGCAGGCAGACATCTTGCCCATTGGAACCTGTTGGACTCCGCATGAAACTAGACTTTGCTGGGGAAAAAAGGAATGATTTTTAACACAGTTCAGTAGATTAATTCCATTGCCCGTGGATAATCCCAGTCCTAAACCAATAGGACCAGATTTGTACCATACGACAAATGGCTTTTTACTTGAAGGATACAGAGATGCCCAGATGGAGACACAGGCTTCCCCATCTCCTTCTTAAAAATCTCTCTCTTTTTTGCCTGGAACATTCATCACCTTCCCAAGTAATCACAGTCCTCAGCTGAAGTTCTGGTCTAACAGTGTTTTTCTTGGTGTTAAAATCCAGCGTGCTCAATGCTGACAGGTTTATTGAATTAGCCATTCAACAGAACAACAACATTCCAGATCAGGAGGAACAGGCTGATTGGCTATTAAAAAAATATGTGTTACACTCCAACATGAGAGGATGACACTAGCAAGCAATTTGCTGGAAACCCAAATTTATGGCTGCATGTCAGATTTAATTAGGAAATTAGCTGAATATTTTTTTTAAAAAAATGCAGCTTACTTAAAAAGTACCTTCATTGCCCAGATGCTTCATGTGCAATGGTATGTCTAGCCACATATTTCTGAATTTTAAAACCAGTTGGGCCTGCAACTCCACCACTTGCATTCCATGGGCATGCAAAGGGCCTAAAAGAAGTTTCTCAATGGCTGAGACTAAGCTTATACAGTGCTATAGTCATTAAAATATAAAGGTGTATTAAAAATGAAAAGTGATAAAAATTGATTTATTAGCCTCTTTCAGGATACTACCGCAGAAGCTAGAAATGAGGACACATTTTCTTCCATTCCCACATTGACAGAAATTTCTCTGAACCAATACATGAATCAATCCATTCAGCCTTTAGTTGAACCTTTTAACCTTAACTATTGCCTATACCGAATCTCGATTTTGTTGTGGTCAGGTTGCTCTTTTACTCTGCATCCCCATTTTAAGATGACACAGGGCCCAGTGTGCTTTGAGGTAAGGTAAGTTCTGACTTTAGACCAGGGATGGCGAACCTTTTTGCCACCGAGTGCCCAAACTTGGCAGCGGAGGCAGCAGCGGCCGAGATCGGTGGCAGCAGGGAAGAGGGTGTGAAGGCTGCAAGCGTGGTGGAGGGGGAGGGGGAGGGGTCATCGTCATTGGTGGTGGGAGGGGCAGGGATGGTGGCAGTAATGGCGGTGGAGGTGGGGTCAGGTCGGCAGCGGCAGGGGCAGCAAGGGCGATGGCGATGGGGACCGCAGCGGTGGGGGGGGTTGGATCGGTGGCAGTGGGGGATCAGGGGTGGGGTGAGGTCGAGGGCAGCAAGGGTGACAGGGTCAAGGTTAGCGGTGGCAGCAGTGGTGGTGGGAGGGGCAGGGATGGGGTTGGTCTTGGCAGCGGGGTTGGCGGAGGTGGGGTCAGGGGCGGCAGGGGGCGGCGGCAATGGCGGCGATGGCAATGGCAACGGTAGGGTTGGCCTGGCACCTGACATGCTCCCTGCCCCCCTTCCCCCTCCACAAATTCCTCATGGCTGGTCCAGTGGAGGGGGAAGTGGGGGTGGCAAGGAGCATGTCGCGTGCCAGGCAAAAGCTCTTTCTGTGCCACCTTTGGCACGCGTGCCATAGGTTCACCATCCCTGCTTTAGACCTAGTGTTCTGCCTCCACTGAGGTTCTGTAGCTTTTTACTGCTCGGAAGCAACTTTCCTCACAAAGGCTGTGTAGAAAGGTGGAAGTCAGAGAAGGTGTTCCTGGCTTCTGTGGGGTAAGGAGAGCTAGGTGGTCAAGAGTCCATGCATTTTATTATGCAGAATCTATGGATTAAATGGAACTGGGCTGTAAAGGCTTAGCTCCTTGGAGTGGTGGTATAGAATATGCACTTAGCACCGTCATTGCTAGTGCAGGAATCATAGAAGATTAAAGGGTGTACAGTAGGACCCTGTATCCACTGATTCATTAACCACTGATTCAGTTATCCATGCTTGGCAGTAGACATGGGCATGACCAGAAAAAATGACGTTTTGAGTTTTTGTTTGTCAGAACGGGTTCGTTTCGGGTCGTTTATGTTTGTCGCAAAATTTTTCAAAAATTTGTCATTTCCGTTTGTCGTTTGTCGTTTGTCATTTCCACCACGATTTAGCACGATTTGACTTCCCAGAGCATAGAGGCGTCCCGCAATCAGGGCCGGCACTAGGTGTTTTTGCACTCTAGGTGGTGGGCGGGGTGGTGGGCGGGCGAGCGGGCGGGCGTTGGCCACGGGCGGGCAAGTGGGTAGGTGGCGGCGCAGGCCACAGGCGGGTGGCGGCACGGGCAGACGGGCGAGTGGGCAGTTAGGATATCACTTAGGATAGAGGTTCTGTTCTTGGCTTGCACCCCAAATGTGTGTGTGTGCAAGCAAATTGAAGTTGGGAAAATAGAAAATAAATGGTAGTATATAATATATATCTAAAATAAATCCACACCTCCCACTCCCAATCGAACCTCACCTTTATCAAATATCAGAAAAAAATCCTCACAAACTGCCAGAGAAGAAATAAAGAATAAACTGCTATTCCCTTCAGCAGACAAAGCTGCAGGGAATCAAAGGAATTATTATCTAAATTCAATTCCCTCCCTGCCTGCCTAACTTAAATCCTAAAGCCTCCAGCCTCCCTCCTCAATCTTGATCGGATCACACCAGCACCAGCAGCCAGCCCTCCTCCCTCAACCACATCCATACACCCGACTGCGATTTCTGGAAGGTGCCTCGGCTTTTTATGCCCTCTGAGACATCCAGAAGTGTCAGTCAAAAACCTGGCAATGCCATTGGTGGAATGGTTCAAACAATTTGCATGGTCCCATCCCATGCCCAGCCCAAACGGGCAGGTCTAAAAAAAATAAAATAAAATAAAATAAAATAAAATAAAATAAAATCAATACGACATTTTATTGCTATAAAAAAACCCACTGCTGCTACTATTAAAATTCAGGCATTTAAAATAAATAAATTTCACATGTTTCTGTGGTGATTTGGTGTATTTTTTGACCATGATTTCAAAAGAAAAATTGCGGTCACCATTTTGGATCCCCCCCACCGCATGACATGGCGAGATGATGAGGATGACCCCCCCAGCCTGGTGCAAGCAGCCCAGGACAGGAGAAGAGGGGGGGAAGGCCGGGGACCCCCAGAAACCACCCCTCTGGTAGGTGGCAAAGCCTCAGGCAGGCATATTTTCACCTGCTTTTTTGGCCGGGAGTCGGGTTTTTTTTAAAAAACTTTTAAAAACTTTTTCAGTGCTTCGCATTGCACGATCGCCGCGATGCCACAAACGGAAATGAAAAATCCGACCAATTTTTTTTTTTTTTCGGTTCGAGTTTGAGTTCTGACGGCTTAATTATCGTTACCGTTTCCGTTACGTAACGGAAACGATAACCAAAAATGGAAACAATTTCACCGAGTCATGCCCATGTCTAGTTGGCAGAGGAAATAAATAATTAAGCAGCCGCAAAACAAGCTACTGTCACAAACAGCAGCCATAAAGCAAGCTACTGTCACAAACAGCAGCCATAAAACAAGCTACTGTCACAAAACAGCAGTTTTGGATTTTGGTGTCCTCTTATCCACAGTTTTCATTATCCATGGGAAGGCCTGGAACCAATCCCCAATGGATAACGGATTCTTACTGTGTGACCAAAGCAGCACACCCATCTTGGTTATAGAGTACCAGAAATCCTGGCCAGCACAGTTAGTGGTGAAGTCTTCTGGGAGTTGCAGTTCAAGAACATCTGGGGACAGAAGGTTCGGAACCATTACTGTATGGAATCCATAGCTACAAGGTGCATCAACAGCACCTGTCTTATAGACGGCTTTTAAAATCGATTAAACAAATTCAAGAAAGGCAGTATTCTGTGGCCTATTGCTACGAACTGTAGGGGTTCAACTTCATGATCAATGGCTACGATCAGGAGACTTCATGTTCAGATGTGGGCCGGTGAGTCCCATGTTATGGAGAGAGGGATCCAATCTACAGCATGGTGTGACCTGAAAGGAGCTCTCCAGAGTGCTGAAACTATTTCAGGGGCATGCTTTATTAAGCTTGAAGCATATGTGCCTATTCTATTGATTATTCTGGGAAGGACAGAGCAAAACAAGCTACAATTGGTGGCCAGATTAGTTGTGGGAACTACAGACTGCCAAAACATCTTCCCTATTCTGGCACTATATTACATATGGTGACTGCAGCAAGGATATCATATGCAAGAGATTGGAAGGAAGCAGTTGTCCCCTATTCTGTCCTATTACATGTCAGGTTCAAGGTGCTGTTTTTGACCTATAAAGCCCTAAAAAGTATGGGACCTCACTTCATGGTGGAGCACCTTCTTCTCAGAACAGTTGCCCATCCTACCTGCACCTCGCAAGCCGGATGCCTGAGGATTCTCAGCCTGAGGGGAGGTCCAGAAGGAGAAAACAAGGAACCACACCTTCTTGGCAGTTGCTTCCTTGTTATGGAGTGATCTGCCACCTGAGATCTGTCTACCTCCTTCCCTGGAGACATTTAAGAAACATTTCAAAATTGTTCCTTTTCAACAAGCCTTTTAAATCACGTAGTTGTCTGAATGATCTGCTTTACGTTCGAGCTTGAGTTTAATATTTGGCAGTCATTTCATTTTGATTATGTTTTCTATGTTGCTTGATGTATTGCACATTATTTCTGTGTATTTTTTGCCTGTTCTTATTGTTGGACACTTTCTAGGGTGACCACCAGAAAACTGAAAGATCAACAGACATACTGACCAACCAACCACCTGCCCACCTGATAGATAGATAGATAGATAGATGATAGATAGATAGATAGATAGATAGATAGATAGATAGATAGATGATAGATAGATAGATAGATAGATAGATAGATATAGACAGACAGACAGACAGACAGACAGACAGACAGACAGACAGACAGACAGACAATACCCCCAGGACAGGACAGGCCAACCAGGATGGTAACTTACCATATTGGCTGGAATGATTTTGAGACAAATAACTGTTGCAGTCCTTGAATGCAATCCATTTTTTCCCCTCATAAATGGGAGAGACCATCTGAGTGGCCTGAGTGAACAAAGAGGATTCAAAGAATAAATCTGGTAGGAAATCTGTGCCGTGTATTCCCTGCTCTCTGATCAAGGCTCATGACTGCAACAAAATAGGCTTTAACAACAAATTCTTACAAGCATATTCAGTTGGCAGTCTGCGTGGTTGTTAATAAAACACGAACACCTTTCAGTTTGCCATCTCTGGAAAGAAATTATTTGTGTCAGGCATATTTTCTTTTTGTTTTCAATTTTAGGCAGGTAAATGCACACAAGTAAAATTGCAAGTCTTTGAAAAATGGCCACGGACATATTTTAGTAAATGGATGCACTGAAAAAAAAAACAAATCTAAAATCCATATAGGAAAAAAAACACAGTAGAACAAAATGTGCAGACATTTCAATGTGGGATAGAAATAATCCCCCTCACATACATTTACATGAGCCTAAATCCAGTTGATAATACTGGTTTGAAGCAGACCAGTTTAATCAACATTTACTTAGTAATCTTGGTAGTGCAGAACTGGAAGGGACCCCATGGGTCACTGAGTTCAAGCCCTGTCAAGGAAACACAGGAGGGAATTAAACTCCCAATCTTTGGCTAAGACCTAAACCAGGCCTGTCCAACAGGTAGACCACAGGCTACTGGTAGTGCATGAAGAGTTCAAAAGTAGCCCACCAGCCATCAATAAAAAAAGTGAGGGGATAAGTTCTCCACCCCTTCCTCCCCAATCCCAAGGACCACCACTGCCCCAGCAAAGTTCTGGGTCTGCCAGCCCACTGTCTCAGCCGAGCGGGGCAGTCAAGGGCCATGGCGCATTGAAATCTGTTCCCTCCAGAACAGATTAATTGGTTTTCAATGTATTCCTATGGGAAACCACTGCTCTACTTACAAAAGTTTTTATTTATGAGCATATGCTCAGAACAGATAAAATTCATAAGTAGAGGTTTTAGTGTAGTAGCCCTCAGGCACTTTGGGCTGGAAAAAGTAGACCTCGGCCTGTTCAAAGTTGAACAGCCCTGACCTAAACCATTGAGCTATCCAGATATCTGATGGCAATTATTACTGTGTTATATTTGTATTTAAATGTTCTTAGTGTTTATTTATTTATTTATTTATTTATTTATTTATTTATTTATTTATTTATTTATTTATTTATTTATTTGTTTGTTTGTTTGTTTTGTACTTGTTAACAGCCCAATTTTCCCACAGGAACTTTGGAAAGTTTACAACAAATAGCAAAAACAAACAAACAAACAAAAATACCAACCCAAGCTAAGCCCCCCATCATGACAAACCAAAGAAAGAGCTAAAATGAACAACACAAATAATTTTAATTATATATTGGTATTTTAACGTTTTAATTGCTTTAATTGCTTTGACTGTGAGCCGCCAAGAGACCTTTGGGTATTGGGTGGCATATATGTTTCATAAATAAATAAATAAATAAATAAATAAATAAATAAATAAATAAATAAATTTAAGTGCTGACCATTCAATAAGTGATTTCATGGGTTACGCTGGTCGATTATTGATTGATTATGGGCACAGAACTTGCAGAGGGCAAGAATACTAGTGAGAATGTGAGGAAGGCAATGAAAATGATCATAAAAACCCAGAGAATTTTCACATCTCTAATTAGGTTAATGATCTTCAAGGGCAGCAGAATCTGTTCTCGTCCATCCCAAAGTGCAGGATGTGCAACAGCGGGCTCAAGTTAAGAGAACCCAGCTTTCAGCTGAATATCTGGGGAAAAAAACCTTCCTAAATGTTAGAGTAGTATGGTAACGGGACCTATTCCCTCAAGGAATTCAAGAGAAATTTGAACAACCACCTGGCACATATCCTTGGAAACATAGACAGACAGACATATTTTTGCATGTGCACTCCTTTATAGAGCAGGGGTTTGGACTTGATGGCATTGTAGGCCCCTTCCAGCTTCACTGTTCTATGATTCCATGGCTGTTGTTGTTGTTGTTGTTGTTGTTGTTGTTGTTGTTGTAGAAGAAGACCACCAAAACAGACAATTGTGTATGTTTGGAAGAAAGCCAGAAACTGGAAAAGTTAGTCTTCCATGTTCTGCCAACATTAAACAAAACCAATGCATTGTCCCCTTTGAGTACTATTCTCAAACCATCTTTCGGGCCTCTCTTGAAACCTCCATGGGAAAGGAATTTATTATTGCTTCCTTGAGTTTCTCTCTCCACAGCTGGAGGGGAAAAAAAGGTAAAGGTTCCCCCTGCACTTGCGTGCTAGTCATGTCAGACTCTAGGGGCAGTGCTCATCTCCGTTTCCAGTCCAAAGAACTAGTGTTGTGCAAGTCCATGGCCACGTGGCAGGCATAGCTGAACACATTTCTGCACACAGAACACTGTTTACCTCCCAGCATTTTTTTAACAGTGGTACCTATTTATCTACTTGCATTTACATGCTTTCAAACTGCTAGGTTGGTAGGAGCTGGGGTTAACAGCGGGAGCTCACTCCGCTGTCTGGCACCCGGGATTTGAACCGCCAAGGTGCTGACTCTGCAGCCGATATTTCAGAACTCTAGCTCGTTGAGCCACTACACTCTTTCTTTAAAAAGAAAATGTTTAACCCATGTTACAAAGAGGTGCTCCCCATAGGCTATTTTCCTTGCTATGTTGAAAGCTCACTTTTGTACATTAAGGATGCCAATATTCAGGCACTCAGATGAGGCTCAGTGCATACCAATTTCCACATACAGTACATGACTATCAGTACAAATTTCCCATCACCCAATTATTTTCTCTATTTAGGGGTGTGTTTGTGTTACAACATTTCTTATTAGGCCCAAATGAACTGAAATGAAAGATTAGTGATAAATCACAGGTTTTAGCATTGCTGCTATGATGAAGCAAATGACTTCTGCAAACTAACTGAATGTTTTTAATAGACATGAACATAACCAAGATTTATATGTACTGTTTTAATACTCTGTGTGATAGTAATTCTTTTACTGATGAGCTCACAGAGGGTTAGATAAATTAAGTTCTGTCCATTTCATGGACTGTTGTATCACGGCATACATTGCCCATTAGCAGGTTGATTAGTGAAGTGTGCAATTTTTATTATTGCTTGGGCGAAAGTTGCAGTAATGAAGCAGAGACTTAATCATTCCTTGCAGGAGAACTCGGGCATCTGATTTTTTTTTTTAAATAGGATGTGTGGTGATTTAGATCTAAGCAGGTCAAGTGGATTTAAAGACAGACTGCCAAAGATATTCTCTCAGAATCAGTTTTGTTTTTTGCTCTGAAATGGCAACAATGTTCATAACACATAAAGTAAACACAGATTTGCCTGTATTTTTTTGCAAACACAGCTTTTTAATTTGCTAAGCTAAAATAAGCAAGGGTCCAGTCTAATGCAGAGGTGGAAAAATGGGGGGCAATGGGGGAAGGGGTGGCATTTGTGTCCAAAACCCTCTCCAAGACCTGCACAAAAAGGTCATTTCTGATTTTTTTAAGAAATAGAGGAAGATTTTGGTAGCATAAGAACACAAGAACATAAGAAGAGCCATGCTGGATCAAGCCAACGGCCCATCTAGTCCAGCTTCCTGTATCTCACAGTGGCCCCACCAGATGCGTCTGGGAGCGCATGAGACTAGATATCTGTCTCCTGCAACCACTCCACTCCATCTGGCCCTTGAAGTACCCTGGTTTTAAGCCTGGAGATGACACATCTCCATTATGGTTTGTAACCTGTGATGGACTTCTCCCCCAGGAATCTGTCCAATCCCCTTTTGAAGGCATCCAGGCCAGATGCCACCACCACATCCTGTGGCAGGGAGTTCCACAGACTAACAACGCGCTGGGTGAAAAAATATTTTATTTTGTATTTTCTTACACTCCCAGCCCTCAATTTGAGTGGATGTCCCCTAGTTCTGGTATATTGTGAGAGGGAGAAGAGCTTCCCTCTATCCACTTGACTCATGCCCTGCATTATTTTGTATGTCTCAGTCATATCCCCCCTCAGGCGCCTTTTTTCCAGACTAAAGAGCCCCAAATGTTTTAGCCTTTCCTCATATGAAGGAACCCATCAAATATTTATTCTGTAAAAATTGCTATCCTTGGAGGCTCCCAACTAGAAAGAAATCATCATTTTTTGTAATGTTCTTTTTTGGTTGGGGTCGTTGGAGACCCTTCCCTTTCCACGAACAAAATTCTCCTGGGAGCCACATGGAGTCCATGACCTGAATTTTTCCTACCACTGCTCAAATGGCTTATTGTACCACATTGGAAAATATATCTGAAAGGCATTCTGGATTAAGCAGAAGGGCAGTTCTAATTTAGACCTGCTTGCTAGCAACAGTTTCCTTTTTCTGTATGTAAATACTGTTTATAAAAATAAACAGGAATACTTGTTCTTGTGTAAGTCCTTTACTTCCACATCTCCAAGACCATGAAACCCAGATGCCAGATATTATTGCTAGTGTATGGGTTTGGACATTACAGCTATTTGGTTTCTAAAAATACAATTCATTTGTTTTTGTTAATTAAAATCTATCTGTAGGCTGCTTTACCATCTTCAGTCACTAGGTGGCTCTGGTCTCTAAAAGGTTCGCCATCACTGATCTAGAGGGTGGTTCCATCATTGGAAAATTCAAACTCTTCATTCTGTTTCAAGATTGGAGAAAGTAGAGGTTGCTTAACTTCAGAGGAAAAGGCTGAAGGAGCCTTTCCAGAGGGAGAGGAAATCCAGAAAGAAAGAAAAAGATTGGAGAAGGTGAGAAGAGACACAGTAGAGGGAAGAACCTAGAGTGGAGGGGGGAAATGGGTTTTCTAATCATTCCAGGCTTTCAAAGGTTTTTCTGTATTTCTACATTTAAATCCCATTTGGAAGCTGTATCCTGCAGAGATAAAAGGTATTGCTAGAAAAGTCCTTCCTTTTGCAAGGTCAATCCAAAACATTTTTCGAATGCTGTGCTGAAATTTCTCCTATGAGAACTCGGAGGATTCTCCTTCAATTTTCCAGAAAGGAAATTCTGAAAAGGAATTTCAAGAAAAGGAAAGGATAAATGTGTAGAGAATTTGTCATGGGCGAGGATCAGGATTTTTGTGCTCCTCCCCCCGCATGAGGTGGTTGAGAATGTCTTGTCTTGTGAAATCATCTCTGCTGGTGCTTTCCCCATTTCCATTAAATGTTGGTGAAGTTGACACAAGGTAAGATCTTGTACAGGCAGTTTTTCAGGTTTTGAAGTGTGGGCTATGAGGGAACTTTCAGGGTAATGAAGAGGGAAGTAACAGAAAGATTGCACCATCCGGCCAGCAAGTCCCCTTTCCCCAGCCAGGCAACCCAGGCTCGCCACTTGTGCCTGCCTGCCCACTGGGCCCTCCAGGTACATCCACCCCCGTGGCATTGTGACCTCAGGTCCGCAACGCTGTGAGGCTGGATGGTCCCACAGGGAAATTGAGACCAGACTCACCGACTGCCCCTCCGTGATCCGCACTACCGCCCCATGTGGCCAATTCCAATTTTCGCTGTGAAAGCCCAGCACGCCGCAGTAGTATGGGATAGGTGAAAAATCCCCCGGGGCTACCAGCCAATCTTGCCCCCAGGTCAAAAATTCCTATCCGGTCCCGAAGCAACCAGACGAACTCATACTACTGCCTGAAAGGGTGGGTGGGTGGGGAAAGCCGCCATGAGAAAGAGGCCAAGAAACCTCTCCCAGCCCTTATAAGGGCTTTGCTTCTCTACCTCTCGTGAGAGGTAGGTCCCGTGCGGTTTCTGCCCGGGGGGGGGGCAAAGCGGCTTCCGCCTGACGCAGCCGCGCCGCGGAGCCGAACATTAGTATGATGCTGAAGGGCGTCATTCCTAGGTGGTGCTACAAGTTTTAACAATGTTTTCTCCTGTGCTCTTTTTCCATGCCATTCCTGCCATGCCTCCAGCGCCTGCTGGAGTCCCTGCCTGCCTTTAAGAGGGCTCTAAAGACCTTCCTCTTTAAAGATGCATATGGTGACCTTGTTACTTAGTCCCTTTTCTTATTTCCCTGGCCCTATTGTTTGCCGCCATCTTGCCCCCCGCCGCCCCTGCCTGGTGGCTCGGCTATTTTTAGCTTTTAGCTTTTTATGCTTTTTATGTTGTCAGCCGCCCAGAGTTCCTGTAGGGAAGATGGAGCGGGATATAAGTATTTAAAATAAATAAATAAATAAATAAATAAATAAATAAATAAATTTCCCTTCTCATGGGCCCTTCTTTCCCTCTCAAAAGGCCTTGTGTGTGTGTGTGTGTGTGTGTGTGTGTGTGTGTGAAATTAGAAGACAAATTATGGCAACAGCCCTACGTCTATGGATACAGCTATCTTGTATTTGCTACGGTACATATAGGCAAAGAGGATGGGCGATAAGCACCACCAAAGTGCAGTAAAACGCTTCCACAATTGCCACTCAAAAAAAAAAAAAAATGTAGCCTTTAGAGAACACAGGGAACTGAGGAATTCCTGAACAATAAGCACAATTTCTGAGTGACAATTTGCAGAAGAATATCGCCCCCGCTCCCCCCACCCCCTGAAACATTCTGAGATGAATCTTTACCCTAGTTTAGAAAGATTCCGGAGCAGAGTGAATGAGCCTGCAATTTGCACTTCCACCTGTCTCTACAAGCTTTGGATAAATTATGGCTCTGTGGAGTTTCTATATAGTTCTGTGCTTGGTCCCATACAGGGACTGCCAATATCCATGTCCTTCACCATATGCATGTGTGAATGAGAAGGAGGAGAAGGACAGTACAGAAGATGATTCTCTGTTGCATCTGTGACTGTCCAACTTGGCCTGTGTGAACAGGGCTAAGCATGTCTGCCCTGGTAGAATGCAACCTCTTGTGATATTTTCTGAAGTAACTGAAGCAGTACCATTTTTTGTAGCAAAAATAGTCCAGATTTGATCTTATAAACTTGCTGTAGCATATTTATGTCCATGTTGCTTACAAGTCTTATGACATATCTATGGCATGAATATTCAATTTTACTTTTGTCTGTATTGAATGTTTCATGCCTGGGCTTCTTTCTTTCTTTCTTTCTTTCTTTCTTTCTTTCTTTCTTTCTTTCTTTCTTTCTTTCTTTCTTTCTTTCTTTCTTTCTTTCCCCCTGGGGGGGGGAGCCTAGCAAATTTAAGTCATCCTTACGTCATCCTTAAAATAGCTAAACGTGTAGGAACTGGAACCCAAATGTTAACAAAAATTAAGTGCCAAAGCTCTGAGCTTTGATGGACTGGTATGTCATTTCTATTCTCCATGACATTGAAATGTTCTGACATTCAAATATTTTCCCTTTCTGAAAGTGAAGAAATTTGCAAAGTAAAAACATTAGTTCAAATCCAAAAGCAGAATTACTAACACATGAAGCTGATGGTGTCACAACTAAAGATGGGCACAAAATGAAAAACAACACACTGTCATGTGGTTATGAAATGTTTTGTAACTTAACAAAACAACAGACAATGTTTCATTACAAAAGGAAACAGCATTTTTAATGTGGAAATGAAATGATTTGTGAATTTCCCTGCTCTGCTCTCTTGTTCTGACCTCCGCCATCAAACTGGTTTTGACAGATGGATGCAAGTGTTGGTGGCTAGAAGGAGAAGGAGAAGCAGGGTTTTAAATTTGGCTCTTCTTGCTTTGCTCTCCTATTGCCACCACTGTCACCCAGCTGGTTTGTTTTTTTGACAGGTCAGGCTGTGAGGAGTCCAGCGTGACTTGTGTCAAAACAAAACAAAACAAAAACAGCTGGGTGCCCTTGGTGGCAATCGGAGAGAAAAGAAGAAGAGCCAAATTTAAAACCTGGCTTTTCTCTCCTGTTCTGCCTATTGCCACTGGCACCCAGTTTTTTTGCTTTTTTTTTTTTTGACAGGTTGGGCTGTGGGGAATCCAGCCCAGGGTGGTGGCAGCTTCTGTTCTGTTTTGTTTTGTTTCCTTATGAAAATTCTAATAAAATTTGTTAATTATGAAATGAAACAAAACGCAATGAGCAACAGAACAAAACAGAACAAAACAAAACAAAAATGCTATGTTTCTGTTTCATGCCCATCTCTAGACACCACCATCATGATTTAGTGGGTTTGGTTGTTTTGGGTGGTGGTGGTTTTGTTTTCAGTAATTAAAAATTTCCTGCCCCCCCCCCAAAAAAGTCCTGAGGTCACCTTGATATCATTCTCATAACAGGGAAGCTGATGGGGATAAAGTATTTGATTTCTCAAAATGTCTTCCACCAGTAAAATAACCCCAGTAAAAGCTATTTTCAGAAAACAAAGACTGAATTCCTGTTCCCACAACTATGCCTGTAAAGAAGGCTGATGACATCATCAGTACTTCCTTATTGGTGTCCTTGGCTTCCTCCACTCCTGGGTAATCCCTTCCCTCATTTAGAAACCATGGGAGCTACATGACAGAAATAGGAAGAGTTTCCTCCTGTGGCTGGCCTCACCAGCCTTCTAGATCTGTAGCTGGGTGAATGAAATTTTCGCAAACTAACCAGAATCCTGTTGCTGTGTCTTCAGCATCACTCCTGGCCATTTTGGGGAATTAAATGTTTTGGATTCTCACCACTTCGAGTTCTGAGACTCTTTAGGGATTTCCTTCATCCTGCGGAGGTCAATTGCTTAGATGGTGGCCGACTCCTTAAGGCCAGACAATTGCTGATGGTGGTAACCACTGTGGAATTTTCGAGACATTCCAGACATCCTACAGCAGGCCTGCCCAAACTTCTGCCCTCCCGATGTTTTGGACTGCAACTCCCACAGTCCTTTTGGGAGCTGTAGTCCAAAACATCAGGAGGGCCGAAGTTTGGGCAGGCCTGTCCTACAGCATTCAAAGGCTTCCTCAGGGCAAAAGAAACCTCTTGCAACCAGAGGGGTGAGATTATAGGAAATATTGAATTCTCCCTAAATGATCTTGCTATTGAGATCATTAATGTTTCATGGGATAAAGTTGCACAGCAGGATTCTGGCGATTGTGTGATATTCAGGGTAGCTCTCATTTGCCATGCCTCTGAGTTCCATGTGGACTTTCAAGGTTACTGTGACTCCTGCACAGGGCTTTGAATTCTTTATGATGGATCTGCACATTGGTTATCTGCCCCGACTGCCATCACTACCTACTAGCCATATGTAGTGATTTTATATATGACAGGCTCGACAATATGGTAGCACAAAGCATGTTATTAGCTGTTTTTATGATAGTATCTTCAATAAAGAGAAAATGAACATCTGCAGAAAAGCAGCATTTGAAATGAGTCCAGTGAATCTGTGAGAAGCCATCTGGACACAGTCCTCCAGAAACGGACAATCCATTATGCTTGAATACATCATGAGAGACTAGTCTGAAAAGGCATAAAAACACTGCTTCCCCATTCTTTGTGCTAGAAATGTGGAGCCAATTTCGATTGCCATAATAACACACTTCTGCCCAATAACAATTTATACTTAGAAGCCAGACTGTGTATAGGATCTGTGCAAATGCTTAGAATGCTACTGAACTGGCACAGGTTGGAGCAACAACCCCAGGAACAGACTGGCAGCTTCACAATTTCATTCTCATTTTAAAGAAAATGTGATGCCGATTTACTTTCTGAAATTCCAAAATCCATGTGTTTGCCAACCTATCCTCTCACCCACTGACTTTAGACTTCTGGTTAGGGATGGGCAGGAAATGAAAAATGAAATGCTGTTTTGTCCCTTCATCACATAACAAAATGAAACGAAACAAAACGAGGAAGCAGCATTTTGTTATAGATGAAACGAAATGGTTGTTTTTGCATTGAAATGAACCGTTTTGTTCCATCATTTTCTAAGGGCTCCTGCCAAGCTGTCAATGGCTGGACCTCTTTAAACCTGGCCCAGTCGGCACCAGGGGGACCCTCTGGTACTGAATGGGCCAGGTTTAAAGGGGTCCAGCTATTGACAGCTCGGCAGGAGCCCTCAGAAAATGGTCGGGTAGGCAGCACAATTAAAGGGGTCCAGCCATTGACAGCTCAGCAGAAGCCCATTAAAAATGGCTCCCAGTGTCCTGGATACCAAAATCTGGTGCCTCTAGGACCCAGGGGAGCCATTTCATTTTGTTTCATTTTGTTTTGTATGCATTTTTTTTTAAAAAAAATCATAAGAAATAAAACAAAATGGGTTGAGCATGAAACGAAATAAAATGAAACATTATTTATCAGTTTTGTGCCCATCCCTAATTCCAGTGTTTGGGCAGCAGCTTTTGGTATGCCCCATGTGCTGGCAATGCTAAGAAATCAGAAGCCCAATTTCAGAGTAACAACCAAACCAAACCAACAACAATAGTATTCTTGTGGGGACTAGGACTTTACACAGAAGACTCTGATGAAGTGTGCAATCTGAAAATATGTGTCACCTGTCTACTTATGGCTGCATTCGTTGTTTTGAAATCAATAAACACCGGGACTGCACACTTTCAGTGCTTTTACACAAAGGCTAACGATGGAGCTTTCATTTCACAATTCTGTAACTGTCATTCTTTTTCATCATTGCATGCGTGTTTTTGGTGCAATAGCACAATTGTTCCTTTTTTACAAGGAGAGAGGTGGTTTGACTATGTGTTGTCACTCTTCCAAAACTAGATTTATGACCTCATTGGACTGAGAAGTGCAGAGATCTCACGTAGCTGGACATGGTTTCCAACTCAAAACTCCTGGTCTGAGCAAGGTCATGCCAATCTGCATCACGTAAAGGGTGACATAGGAATTTGTGCTGTGCTTATTTCAGACCTGTTCCAATTGAAATGCTCTGCCTACAGCCTTATGGGATGACCTCTGTTGCATCTCTTACAGTTAGTCACATCCAGAGTCATGAATGTTGAGTGGTCAAATAGATTGAAGAACAAACAATGGACCAGCCTTTGTGTCTGGTAGGATTGCCCGGTTGCAGGTGTAGATGGCCACCTATCAAGGTTGCTTCAGTTGTTGATTTCCTGCAATATTCATTCATTCATTCATTCATTCATTCATTCATTCATTCATTCATCCTGCCCATCTGATGCCCACAACACTGCTCTGGGTGACTTACAATTAGAGAAGGACAGAAACCAGTTCATCCCAGTTCCCCTCCCCCAATCTCTGGCTCAATCAGCCACTCTCCAAGCCCAGCTTGCTAGCTTCTGGCACCTCCTTGACTGATCTTCCAGTTCCAGCGACAGTTGGGGCTTCTCTGCTCCGCCCTCTTGGCTTATCTCCCATTGGGTCAAAAGGGGCATGGCAGAAAAGTCTGAGCTCTTGCTCATGAGTGGGAAATTAGCCAATAAGGTGGGGAAAACAAGCAAGCTGGGCCCGTGAATGAAGGAGCAGCACCACCCTAATCTTTAACAAACCAGCTTGAACTGGGATGAACTGGTTTGTGTCCGTTCCTACTCACAATGTCATTATGTCAACATATAATAAAGAAATAAGACATTATCCAAATGCTATGAAGTCACCAGATCAAGACAATATCAGGGAGAAATGGGTGTCACAGAAAAGTGAGTTCCCCAGAAGGCTCATATTGGGGTTGCAGGAGAACTGGATCCAGCCCCAGGGCCTGAGGTCTCCCCCTCTTAAAGCTAAAAGGCATGCCCTAGTTCAGCCATTCTTACTGTGAGCCATGTCATTCCCTCCAGGGCCCAGGCACATCCGAAGAGGGCCACAGACTGGAAAAAGTTAATCACATGCCACTTTATACAGTCCATTGTGTGGCTTATACAATCCTGATTCAGTCTAAAAACATAAGAAGATAAGAAGAACCATGCTGGATCAGGCCAAAGGCCCATCTAGTCCAATGTCTTGTATCTCACAGTGGCCCCAGCAGATGCGTCTGGGAGTGCACGAGACTAAATATCTGTCTCCTGATACCACTCCCCTGCATCTGGCACTTGAAGCACCCAGGTTTTAAGCCTGGAAATTACACATCTCCCTCATGGTTTGATGCCATCACCACATCCTGTGGCAGGGAGTTCCACAGACTAACACCATGATGGGTAAAAAAAAAATCCCTTTGTCTGTTCTCACTCTCCCAGCCCTCAATTTAAGTGGGTGTCCCCTAGTTTTTGTATTTTGTGAGAGGAAGAAGAATGTCCCTCTATCCACTTTACTCATGCCCTGCATTATTTTATATGTCTCAATCATACCCCCCCTCAGGTGCCTTTATTCCAGACTAAAGAGCCGGAAATGTTTTAGCCTTTCCTCATAAAGGAGGTGCCCCAGCCCAGTAGTCATTTTAGTCACTCTCTTCTGCACCTTTTCCAATTCCACTATATGTCTTTTTTGAGATGCGGTGACCAGAATCGTACACAATACTCCAGGTGCGGCCTTACTATCGTTTTGTGCCTGTACTTCTTTCATCTGATGGATAT
Source organism: Phrynocephalus forsythii (assembly GCA_029282475.1). Classification (NCBI taxonomy): domain Eukaryota; kingdom Metazoa; phylum Chordata; class Lepidosauria; order Squamata; family Agamidae; genus Phrynocephalus; species Phrynocephalus forsythii. The sequence continues at coordinate 115,143,216 of JAPFRF010000004.1, read as the reverse complement.
AGCCCCCAAAGGGTCAAAAATCTAAATGATAACCAACGGATTTCTCAATGTCATATAAAAGATTGGTGGCCAAAGTAGGAGACCAACCCTTCTCTGCCGATGCTGCATCCATCTTTGAATCAGCTGTTCTACAGTGTCTTGGTTCACCAATAATTTTCTTCCTGCTTGGACATATCCAGTCCAGATCTCCTCCGACTCTCCCCCTCCCCCTTCTGTTTCTCTGTTCTTTGTCTGTTTGCAAAAGGCCCTAGAGGCACTTAAGAAATGCTCAGTACACGGCTCTGAAGCTTTCCCCAGATGATGCAACTATCTACACATCTAGTTGCTTTTTAAAGATCCCAAATATTCCCCGAGGGCTTTCACCTTCTGCCATGCCTCTCATTAGAACTCATCAGCAGCGCTGCTTTGATAGAAAACCATATTGGATCAGGAAGCCTCTGGTGGCCAGCTGCTGTTTCTTATATGACATTTATAAGTGTGCCAGTTTAGCCTTAATTAAAGCAACAGCCTTCGTCACTGGGATTTGTCTATGCTAATCAAGCCGAACTTGGCCACACTGTACCATCACTGTGCAAACTGTTATGAGGTGCTCTCTCCCAAACATCCCCAGACTAAACTGTGTTTTTGCAGTGTGTGTGTGTGTGTGTGTGTGTGTGTGTGTGTGTGTGTGTGTGTGTGTGTGTGTGTGTGTGTGTGTGTGTGTGTGTGTGTGTGTGTGTGTGTAAATTTCCGAATGTGGGAAATTGTTTTATCATAGGCTGCCTTCGGTTGAGCAAAAGTTACTGTGATAGGCAGGTGCTTATCAAGAATGGAAGAACAGGGGATGCCCTGCTCAGCCACTGACTTGCCAGAATCCTATCAGTGTTCTTGTAACCTGCAATGGCTGGTCATTACTCATTTCCAAGGTGTTACAGAATGTCTCAGTTGCGTGCCCAGTCATGCCCCCATTGCACCATCGAAGGGCAGCCCGCAATTTACCATTTAGTGGCGACGAACTGCAGAATCTACAGGATAGCTGGCGAGGATGCTGCTAGTAGAAGAGCTTGGAGCTTATTTAACATAAAGCATCCCATTGACCGTCCTAGTTTCTGTAAAATTAGTTTTAAAATAGCTGTTGAAGTTGTTTTTTGGTTATTTTGAAAAAGTGTTTTTTTTTAAATCAAAATGGCTTTTTATCTATTTTATTTATTTATTTATTTATTTACAAGATTTTTTAGCCACCCCACTACCAAGAGGTCTCTGGGCGGCTAAAAATATATGTGTGGATTGGATTCATATACCTCCCACCTGGCCTAAATTAGGAATGATGATATAGAGTGATTTCTTAAGATGTAATATTAACTGCTAAGGAGTTAACTAAGGGCCTTTTTACACGACCCCTAAACTCCGCCGCAAATGGCTCCCAGCTCCGGAGCTTAAAATTGTTTACCCACCAGCTCCGGAGTTTACTGAAAATTAAGTGCGACCACGCCCACCTAAGTGGGTCCCAGCGCACTTTTCTTGTACCTGCTCTCCAAGCGTGAAAAATGTAGATGCGGATGTGCCGGACTCTCCTTGCTTCTTTTTGTTGTTGTTTTTTGCCTCCCGCCCCTTTAAGAGAAGGAACCAGGAAGTGACGGGGCCCCGGGAGGTAAGCCTTTATTCTTTTGTCAACTTTTTTCTCCCTCCCCTCACGGAGCCAGCAGCCAGGAAGTGCGGAGGGGTGGGGAGGCACGAAGAACGACAAACCCCTAAGATCTCTGGTCCGAATTTAAGTGACCAGCGGATCTTAGGGGTCATGTTAAAGCGCCCTAAGGAACCCCCTTGGTGCAGTGGTTAAATGCCTGTACTGCAGGTAAAACTGTGCTCATGACCTGGGGTTCAATCCCAGGTAGCAGGCTCTTGGTTGACTCAGCTTTCCATCCTTCTGAGGTTGGTAAAATGAGTATCCAGCTTGCTGGGAGTGGGGACAATGTGTAGCTTGCATGCTGAAATTAAATAAAGCAGAACACTTTGCTTTTTTGTTTTTGCACAGTTCATCCTGCATTAGAATTCTTTATGGAATGTAAGAAGTTAGCCATAACAATCCTTTCAGCACACAGAAGTACAGCTACCATTGGACAGTTCACATCACATGCTATCTCAAAGCTCCTGGGAACAAGAAGAGAGAAGAGCCATTAATATGTTCGTTTGGCACTGCTTTAAGATACGTCCTGACTTGTTAGTTAGTACTGGGTCTATTTAGCTTAGACAGAATGGCTAAATGTAACCAGTTAGAGAGAATAACCTAGTACTTTTATTGTTTTTTAGGAAAATAAGTTCATATCTTGAGTCTGAACCCCTTTCTGAATCTTTTTCCAGGACTACATTTGTTTTGTAACTTAGTGTAGAAATAAAGCTCCATATAAATATATCTTGCCTTGCATGGATCATCTTAGAGCCTTTTCACACGACCCCTAAGATCCGCTGGCCACTTAAATTTGGATCAGAGATCTTGGGGGTTTGTTGCTATTCCTGTGTTCCCACCCCCTCCGCACTCCTGGCTGCTGGCTGCATGAGGGGAGGGAGAAAAAAAGAAAGAAAAGAATGCCGGCTTACCTCAGTTCTGCCGGTCTCGCTCTGTTCCCGGCAGCATTCAGATCTCTTAAAGGGGCAGGGGGCAAAACAACAACAAACAGAAGCGAGGAGAGCCCGGCATCCACTACGTTAGATCCACATCAGAGATTTTTCACCCCCAGAGAGTAGGTACCTGAAAAGTGCGCTGGGATGCGCTTAGGTGGGCGTGGTCACACTTAATTTTCTGTAAACTCCAGAGCTGGTGGGGAAACAATTTTAAGCTCCGGAGCTGGGAGCCATTTGCCGCGGAGTTTAGGGGTTGTGTGAAAAGGCTCTTAAAGAACCCAGCGGAACCTATTATTGCCTTTTTGAGATTTTTGATTTGTTTTGGGAATGTTTTCCTAAGAGAGAAAGCAACTTCCCTGACTGGAGTCTAAATTGCCTGCTGTTGCATTATGGATTATATGGACACAGAGCTTCAGGGTGAAATAATCTGATCCTCAGGCAGCATTCCTGTCCGTGTCTCTCTTGGGGCTGCATGCAGGGCCGGCACTTCCATTAAGGCGAACTAGGCAGTTGCCTAGGGTGCCAAAATGGAGAGAGGGCGCTGGACAGCCTGCCCCCCCGTCGCCCCTGCTGTCCATCCCCCCACCACCCGCCAGCCGCCTGTCGCCATCCACCCATCGCTGCCCGCCGCCGCCCGCCCGCCACCCCCGTGTCCATCGCCGCCCGCCCCCGCGCCTGTTGCCATCCCCCACCATCCGCCGTCCTGCCCCCGCCCCGCCCCCTGACCTGTCCGCCTGCCCACCCCACCCCCCGCAACCCACCCATCCCCACCCTGCCCACCCACTGCTCCCACTGCCCCGCCACCTGCCCTGCCCGCCCAGCGCCCACCCCAACCCCACACCCCTCGCCTAGGGCGCAAAAAAAAAATCTAGGACCGGCACTGGCTGCATGCAAGGATGTGTGGGTGTGTGAGAGAGTGGGTGAGCATGTGTGAGGGTATGTGATGTGTATGTGAGCTGATAAAGCTGCCTGAGGATTTGTCTTTATTAATAAGTACCCAATGGCAGATAATTGCAGAGGAAATCCATCCCCTCAGTGGGAGGGAAATGCATGCCTATCTGTGGGACCATATTGGCTTGTTATTGATGAAGACCCAGGGGGAGGAAGCTGTGGGGTCAAGAGTCACAGAGCAGATGGCCCTGATGTCCTGTTTTTCCTCTGGGCTGCCATCCTGTTTACTGCACTTCCTTGCCATCCTGTTTTGCTGACTTCTTGAGCCTAGCTCAGCACATTGGTATCTGCTCGACCCTGGGGGCTGCTGGGAAATACAGGCCAAGCAGGCCTCCCCTGGCTTTCAGTTGCCTCTATGTGCTTGGCCAATTTTGGGGCTCAGAAATATGGGGGAATGATATTCCCACAGCCTGCCATCGCCTGTGGGTGCAAAATAGGTTTCGGTGCACACAACATAATCAATAGTAAAATAATACCACAAAAATAGGCAGCATAAAATCAACCAGTAATTACACAATTATAAAATGAACAATGACACATTGAGAATTAGATGTTTAAAAGGCAGCAGAGTTGACCGGATGGGCAGTTCTTGCCAGAAAAAGGTGTTCTGTCAACTTTTAGAAATTGTCAGTCATTTATTTTATTGTACAGCAAACCCCTGATTTTTGGAAAGATTGAAGGCAAAAGGAAAAGAGGACGGCAGAGAATGAGATGGTTGGATGGTGTCATCAATGCAACTAACATGGATTTAACCAAACTCCGGGAGGCAGTGGAAGACAGGAAGGCCTGGAGAGCTCTGGTCCATGGGGTCATGAAGAGTCGGACACAACTGAACGATTGAACAACAACAGTAAACCCCCACCTATCACAGGGGTTAGGGACCCGACCCAACCCACAATAATTGAAAATCCGCAATATGCGGATGCTGGGTCAGGTCAGGACTGGGCAGGCTCTCTGGGGGCTCTTGTACTTAGCCCAGGCCTGGTGCTGCCCGAAACGGGCCTGCAAGGGGCTTTCCAGGCCCTCGGAGGCCCCATAAGTGCTTTCTAGTGAGCTGGAGGTCACTTCTGGTTTACTGGAAGTCACTTCCGGTTTGCGGGGAAGCACTTTTGGGGCCTCTAACAGGCCTGGGAAGGCCTTTCCTCCTTATCCCAGGGGACCTTTTTTCAATATACTGCGGACCCACGATATACCAGGAGCGCAGTATATGAACTGTGAAAGGGCGGGGGACAACTGTATATCACTTTGCCGAACCTGACAAAACAGCTGTACATACTATGCTAAACTTCATGTGATCTTATCTAAAAGGGTGAGAAGCAGCTCCTAAGCTGAGATCCAATAGATGGTCCCAGATGAAGAGATGACAAATCAATATATCATAGACTAATGGAATAATGGAGTGGGAAAGGGGCCTATAAGACAATTCAAGACCAACGTTCTGTTCAAGGCAGGCAACTAAATCAAAAGAAGATGTGATGGTGATCCGTTGTCTCTTGAATGTCTCTAGCTCTGGAGTGTCCATCACCTGCCAAGGTCATTGGTTCCACTGTTGTACTGTTGCACGGATCCTGTCCCTCCTCTCTATGACTACCTTTCAAGTACAGTGAAATGTGCTATTGTATCTCCCCTTAGTCTTCTTTTCTCAAGGCTAAATGTACCTAGTTCTTTCAGTCTTTCCTTGTAAAGCTTGGTTTCCAGTCCCTTGTACAGTCTTGTTGCTCCCCAGCTGAATGTGTTCCAGTTTGTTGGCATCGTTCTTAAAGTGTGATGTCCAGAACTAGATACAGTACTCTTAAGGTTTTCATACTATGTAGGTATATATTAAAATTTAATATTTTAAAAAGCTGAAAAGTGGTTAGTAATGTCCTGAGTCAATAGCAAGATGGTTGCTGAATCAATTTCTAACTCAATACAGCTGAGATGAGCTGATGGAATGGATTACTGCTTTAGTACAGCTGAGATAAACTGATGCAATCTAATGTAATACTTGGTGGGGTAATGTGTTCTGTGATTGGTGGAAAGTTGTATATAAATTGAGTTCCAGCTGTGCCGGAGTGTTTCATTTCGGAACCAGTCCCCTTCCAAAATGAAACACTCATCTGTAGTGCTGAATAGGGGGGAACTAATACTTCATGGGATCTAGAGATTATGGTTCTGTTAATAGAGCCAAAAATAGCATTGGCTTATTTTGCAGCCAGATTGAAAGCTCCGCGGGCAGCAGGGTTACACAGCAGTGATGGGGGAATTTATAGCTTTCTGGGACAAGCAAGGCCTGGCCCAACTTTGGCCCCTACCCATCAAGCACCTGCAGAGGTTCCTAGTATATTTACACTGCAAGGGACTGGCGCCCGGTTCCCTGCAGGGGAAACTGGCCGCCCTAGCGTTCTTTTCCAGGCTTAAGGGACACCTGGATACTACGAGGGATTTCCGGGTGCGGGGCATGGTGGCAGGCTGGTCTCGGATGAGGGGGAGAGTACCGGACGCCCGCTTCCCGCTCTCGCCGCAGCTGCTGGAGCGCATGAGCGCCAGCTGGCCTGGGGTGTGTGCAGATAGCTACGAGGCATCCTTATTCAGGGCGGCCTCCCTGCTGGCCTTCTTTGGCACCCTGCGCGTCAACGAGCTGGTGGCAGCGAGTGGGCAGGATGCGTCATTCACAGCACTCTGCAGGACTGATGTCTGGCTGACAGAGGGGACCCTGGTGGTGCGGGTCAGGAGGTCCAAGACAGATCAGAGAGGGAAGGGCGCTGAGATAGTACTAGGCCCATGCTCGGTGGAGGGAATATGCCCGGTGCCGGCCATGAGGGACTACTTGACCCAGCGGGGCGCAGGTAAGGGATACGCTTTTATCCATCAGGATGGTCGCCCTTTAACTAAATTCCAGTTCGCAACCCTGACCAGTAGGGTCTTGGGGACCCTGGGGCTAGGGGAATTAAGGTTTGGGACACATTCATTTCAGATTGGGGTGGCGTCGACGGCCGCGGCGGTGGGATATGATGAGGGCTCTATCTGCCGGTTGGGGAGGTGGGCCTCCCATTGTTATAAAAGGTACGTGCGGCCGTTGCCGGCGCTTTAACCTGTTCTTTTGTTTTCTCAGGACCAGAAAGCCGTGCCTGCTGGGCGAGAGTTATATTTGTGGGGCACAGTTATGTATACTGGGTAGAGAAATATGCCCACAGATCTGGATTGGGGCCAAATTTGGGGCTGGGTAGTCGTGCTACAATTGAATGGTGGGGTAAAAGGGGGATGAGGTGGCGGGAGTTCCTGGGAACGGCAATGACGGCGGCCTGGGGCATGCCACCGGAATTCATAATGATTCATTTGGGGGGAAATGATCTGACAAGCCAGATGGGCAAATCGTTAATTTTAGAAATTTTGAGGGACCTGGCGGCTTGGAAGGCCAGGTTCCCGGCCTCCAGAGTCTTGTGGTCCACTTTGATACCACGGCAGGTGTGGCGTGCAGACTGTGACTCACAGAAACTCAACCGCTCCAGGAAGGGAGTGAACCAGGAGGTTTGTAGGGCGGTCTGCAGGGAATTTGGGGCAGTTCTGGGCCATCCGGAGTTTAATGTTCGCAGGAAGGAGCTCTACAGGCCGGACGGGGTACACCTGACGGATGTTGGCACCGAGTTGTTCCTGCAAGATTTGCGGAGGGGCCTGGCTGTGGAATTGGCTGCTGGTGGGTGGCCGGGGCCATAGCAAGGCCAGGCCTGCGGCTGTGGCGGCTAAAAGCATGGAGGGCAGCAGGGAGCCTACAATTGACAACTAAAAACCAAACGCCCCTTCACCACAGCACTGCGGGCCAGGAGGTCTCGGGGCTGGGGTGGGGGAGGGCAAATGCCTCCCTGTGCTGGGAATTACCCACATTGAAGAATAACAGGGGCAGGGAGGAGGAAACCAAATTAACTGGCCTGGGGGGTGCTGTCAGACAACTGCACCACCTGGGGGTTGATGGCTGGCCTGAGGCTGCCCGGTTGGAGGGGTCCTGGGAGACCCCAGGGTTCCAACCAAAGGAATGGATGCTTGGCCCCTCCTGTTGTGGTTGTTGTATTGTTATATGTTAATAAAGTGTGGCCCAGTTACCCCCAACATACTGTCTCGCCTCGTCATTCCGAGTGGGGGGGCAATACAATGTTGCCCCCTAATTAGCCTGTGAGCTTCAACAGTTCCAAAATCTTTATTGGACCTGCTGGGCCTGCCTTCATTGCCATTATTTATATTTTGTACCTTGTACTGCAGTTTATTGCTGTACTCCAATACAAGTGGACACTGACTGAATTACTGTAGAAGTGAGTCTTTGTGAATGTAAACTTAACCGTAGCAAATGGCTACAACCACAGAGCTATATTTTGTTGTGTGTTTTCATTAGGGTGCAGCCGGGTTGCTTTAAAGCAGTAACTCCAAATAAAGGGGAAAGTTATTTGTACCCAACCAAATTTTGGCGTATGGCACCTCTCAAATTGATTTTGGACATTCTCTGCATTACGGCTGAAGAGATTCAATGGTCAGGACTCGGAGAGATTTAATCTGAATACATTCAATGGTTATTATTTGCTCCTCCTTCATTCACAGTTTATAAACATTCAGCATCAAACAATTCAAATTCAAATTCCAGAAGTGTAATTAGACACGCCTTCACGCCCTAGTATATCAAGCTTATCTTTCAAGACCAATCGCAAAATAAAGTGAGCTCATGGCACCTACAGGAAGTGTGAAAAGGTCTTGCTGTGACAATCAGAGAGTCCCCATAGTTAAGGAATCCTCTTTTCTCATTACTGAGTAGTATGGAGGCATAGTTTGGTCCACAATGAACAGTAGGGTGTTTTTTTAAAAAAAATAATTTTATTTATTTTCTACATACAACAAAATAAATGGCGTATATTGCTTATCGGATGTCAGGTTTCATGAGTCATTTGCAGTTATTATTCCAACATTTCAACCCAATATAGCTCATGACTCCTTTCCCACCTTAAAAGAGCATATTTCCATATTTCCATATTTCCTTTTCTTTTTTCTTTTTCCTTGTCAATATTCTATCCATGTTCAGTTATGTCTATTTTAATCCAATACAAGAAAACAGAGATAGCAAGATACAATATTGAAATAGCCTATTCTAAGTGTTACATCATTTCAGAAGCTCTTAATTGCTGGTGGGCAGTTTATAGGTTTTATTTTAGATATAAGTTCTATGTCTATTATATCTCTAAATATGGTGGTTTTTAAATCTAGCAAGTTAGTACATGTCAGTATCTTTTCTATCATGTATGCCAATATCTTTTCTCAATCAATATTCCATCTATCTTTGGTTATGTCTATTTTAGAATAATATAGCAAATAAATATAGCAAGATACAATGTTAAAATAAACTACCTAATTTTAGTGGTGTACTCAATTTTAGCATGCTTATTCCTAGGTTTATTAGACAAATAAAAATATATTTTAGCTAACTAAATATACAATAATGTCATTTTATCTGTTCTACTCTAAATTTAAAAGTTCTCTACCTAATAAATCACTAGCTACTATACAATATTTCTCTTTAGGGTCTACCAAAGTAATATCAATATTTCAGATTGGTCTTCATACCTCCATTTTCCATCTTCCACATCTTAACAATCCATTTAGAATCATAGAATCATAGAATTATAGAGTTGGAAGAGACTTCAAGGGCCATCTAGTCGAACCCCCTGCCATGCAGGAACCCCATCACACTATTTCCGACAGATGGCCATCCAGCCTCTGCTTAAAAACCTTCAAAAAAAGAGACTGCACCATTCTCCGTGGCAGCATATTCCACTGCCGAACAGCTCTAACTGTCATGATGTTCTTCCTAATATTCAAATTGAATCTCTTTTCCTGTAGTTTGAAACCATTGCCCCGAGTCCTAGTCTCTGAAGCCATGGAAAACAAAACTGTTCCCTCTTCAATATGACATCCTTTCAAATATTTAAACATAGCTATCATATCCCCCCCCTCGGCCTTCTTTTGGAGAGGCTAAACATTCCCAGTTCCTTAAGCCGTTCCTCATAAGACATTTCCTCCAGACCTCCAACCATCCTGGTCACCCTCCTCTGCACCCGCTCGAGGTTGTCAACATAACCGCTTCATTCAGCCAATAGTAGGGAGCTTCTGTAACCCCAGATGGCCTGGACTCCAAGTCAATATTGCCAATATTAGAGAATTGTGGGGACTGGGGACCGTGGGCCAGAACCCCCGGGGCAGCACAAATTGATCCAAAAGTTTCATTTTAGAGCTTTCTTTTTCCTCATCTTGCCTGTCTCTTGGCTACTAGGAGGTTCCAAGACTTTTCCAGTGGTAGATTTTGACCTTGAGAAGCATACTGCATGTATTAATCTTTGCAGAGTTCAGTGCATACAAACAACTCACTTTGTCTCCAGGATCTTTCATATACTTGGATTCCGTTTTGTTCAAGGCAAATAATTTACTGAGAGCATTTAAAAAGAGAGAGTTCTTAAAAAATGAAACAAAGAAACAAAAACAACTTCTTGTCACTGCATGAGTCTTTCAATTACATTCCATGTACATTTTTTTAAAATAATACTGCTTCCTTGGTGTGGTAAATAGAAACTGCATAAACTATTTATGTTTGATTTAAATGCCACCCTTTAATTTACTTTTCTCATTACACTCTGAAGTAATGATCACCCGGTTTATGGGTGTTAAATATTTCATGGCCTTCACAACATTGTATAACTTATTAAAAACAAATGGAGGTCATTATAGTACCCGTGGCGTCCTGGTGAACGTGGCACAACTATGTGCGGAGTTGATTGCTAACAGGAATCAGATTGTTGTGTCGACACTGCACAGTGCCTTAGATGCTTGGAATAATGCATTAAAATGGTCCATCATTAACTTACAGCATGAGCAATAACAGTAAAAGTTCAGTGGGATCTGCATTATAGGAAGGCAGTTACTATTGTTGTGGCCAGACTCCTGTGGGGAACATCCAGGCACAGAAAGGTAATCACACCAGCAGCTTCCCCCAGTGTGATCCGGTGTTGGTTGTGTCACCTGTTGCTCACTGGCCCTCAAATGTCATACAAGCAGCTGTGCAACCTGTTGCATGACACATACAATATTTGAGTGATGATCCATCCATATGGTTCTGCCAACAGGATTTTGGTTGCAGACCTTAACATTCCTCTCTTGAAAAATGTTATGATTAGAGATGGGCACGAATAATAAAAAATGATGTTTGTCGTTTGGAGGGTCTGTTTCGGTTCGTTCCCATTTTTGCGAATTTTTGCAAAAAATCGTTTTCATTTTCGTTTGTTTCATTACCATTTTGTTACCATTTATTCCAATTTTTATGATTTTTTTAGCATTTAAAGCAGTTTACTGTATTGCAGTAACGGAAATGAAACTCACGACAAAATTTCCGGCGTTTCTGTTCATTTCGTTTCATTTTGGAGACAAAATTCGTTAGTCGTTTCATTGCGTAATGAAATGAAAAAATGAAAACGGAAACAAAAAATTGTTCATTTCGTGCCCATCTCTAGTTATGATACAGTGTCAGCATTATCTGTCTCTACTTCCGTCATTTGTGTTAGGAGTCAGCCTATTCTTTTTTCAAGGATCATGAAGGCAGATCTTGCAAGATTTACTATTCCAATATTCATCTCTCTGAATACATGAAAGAATTATGGACAGAACAACATTACAGTCTCAAAAAAGTAACTTTTCTAAGCTCCATGGAGTAATCTATACCAAAAGCTGCATGGAAGGCTAGCTACGATGGTCCTGGTTAACATACATAACATAAGAACCTAAGAAGAGCCATGCTGGATCGGGCCAAAGGCCCGTCTAGTCCAGCTTCCTGTATCTCACAGTGGCCCCACCAGCTGCGTTTGGGAGTGCATGAGACTAGATCTCTGTCTCCTGTTACCACTCCCCTGCACCTGCCCTTGAAGTACCCCAGTTTTAAGCCAGGAGATGATACATCTCCATCATGGTTTGTAACCTGTGATGGACTTTTCCTCCAGGAATCTGTCCAATCCCCTTTTGAAGGCATCCAGGCCACATGCCATCACCACATCCTGTGGCAGGGAGTTCCACAGACTAACAACGCGCTGGGTGAAAAAATATTTTATTTTGTCTGTTCTCACTCTCCCATAGAACTTACATGGTTCTATGTACAACTGTTCCAGTAACTGTTCTGTAAAGCAGCCAAAGTAGCCTCATTGCTAGATGGCACAGTATAAATAAATAAATAAATAAATAAATAAATAAATACATACATACATACATACATACATACATACATACATACATACATACATACATACATACATGAGTACGACAGACAAGAACATCATCAATTGGACCGGAGGGGAGTGCAATCATTTCAACCTGGGTCTGACCCTAACTATTCCACTACACTGTCTCTCCCCAATCTGGAGATGTTTTAAATCATGTGGTGGGGAATTCCACATTGCCCAGAACTCCTTTCCCCAGATGGTGCAAAGCTTTCTCTCATGGGAGATTAAAGTGTCAAAGTGAGAAGGGTGATGAGGACAACCTTGTCCCAGTGGGCAGACTGTGGTACCTCACAAAGCCTAGGAAGTAGAGATGAGCACGAAATGCAAAAATGGAGTTTCACGTAATTTTTTGTTTTGTTTGTTATGGTTTTGTTTTGTTTAGAACAAAATGATTTTTTTAAAAAAATCATTTCAGTTTTCATTTGTTTCATTTCTTGTTTTTATTTTACTGCACCAACCAGCTGGCCTGCGGTCCGGGTCAGCGATTTAACTTTTTTATTTAATTTTTTAAAAATTTACCGCCAGCCAGCTCAGTGCTATTTTTTTAATTATTTATTTATTTATTATTTTTTAATTGAAGCACCAGCCAGTTGGCCCACAGGCCGGCTCAGCGCTTTTTAGTTTTAAATGTTATTTCTTTATTTATTGAAGTACTGCCAGCTGGCCTGTGGGCTGGGTCAGTGCTTTTAAAGTTTTTTAATTATTTATTTAAGAACATAAGAACATAAGAAGAACCATGCTGGATCAGGCCAAAGGCCCGTCTAGTCCAGCTTCCTGTATCTCACAATGGCCCCACCAGATGCATTTGGGAGCGCATGAGACTAGATATCTGTCTCCTGATACCACTCCCCTGCATCTGGCCCTTGAAGTACCCCAGTTTTAAGCCTGAAGATGATGCATCTCCATCACAGTTTCTAACCCGTGATGGAGTTTTCCTCCAGGAATCTGTCCAATCCTCTTTTGAAGGCATCCAGGCCAGATGCCATCACCATATCCTGTGGCAGGGAGTTCCACAGACTAACAACATGCTGGGTGAAAAAATATTTTCTTCTGTCTGTTCTTTCTCTCCCAGCCCTCAATTTGAGTGTATGTCCTCTAGTTCTGGTATTTTGTGAGAGGGAGAAGAGCATCCCTCTTTCCACCTTACTCATGCCCTGCATTATTTTATAGGTCTCAATCATATCCCGCCCACCCTCAGGCACCTTTTTTTCCAGACTAAAGAGCCCCAAATATTTTAGCCTTTCCTCATAAGGGAGGTGCCCCAGCCCAGTAACCATTTTAGTTACTCCTTTCTGCACCGTTTCCAGTTCCACTATGTCTTTTTTGAGATATGGTGACCAGAAATGTACACAATACTCCAGGTGCGGCCTTACTATCATTTTGTATAATGGCATTACAATGTTGGCTGTTTTGTTTTCAATCCCATTTTTGATAATCCCTAGCATGGAATTGGCCTTCTTCACTGCTGCCACACATTGGGTAGACACCTTCATGGAGCTGTCCACCAACACACCAAGATCTCTTTCCTGTTCCGTAACGGATAGCTCAGAGCCCATGAGTTGATAGATAAAGTTTGGATTTTTTTGCCCCAATATGCATTACAGTGGTACCTTGTATAAAGCAATTAATTCATTCCAAATGAAATTATGTTAAGCAAATTTTTCTTTATAGAAATTTCCCATAGGAATGCATTGAAAACAGAGTGATCCTATTTTTATGTTGTACAGATTCACCCCATAGACAATTATGTTAAGCAAATTTCCCCTATCTCCAGAATTTTTTATGTTGTACAAATTTTATGTTATACAAACTGTCAGTTATACAAGGGTCCACTGTACTTTATATTTGGCTACATTGAAACACATTTACCACTACGCAGCCCATTCCCCCAGTTTGGAGAAATCCTTCTGGATCTCTTCACAATCTTCTCTGGTTTTTACCACACCGAGAAGTTTTGTGTCATCCGCAAACTAGGCCACCTCACTGCTTATCCCTGTCTCCTGGTCATTTATGAACAGATTGAAAAGCACCGGTCCCAGGACAGAGCCCTGGGGCACACCGCTTTTCACCTCTCTCCATTGTGAAAATTTCCCATTGACACCTACTCTTTGTTTCCTGGATCTCAACCAGTTCTCAATCCATAAGAGGACCTGCCCTCTTATCCCCTGACTGTGCAATTTTCTCAGCAGCCTTTTGTGAGGGACTGTGTCAAAAGCCTTCTGAAAATCCAGATAGACTATATCCACCGGTTCACCCAAATCCATGTGCCTGTTGACCTTTTCAAAAAATTCTAAAAGGTTTGTCAGACAAGATTTACCCTTACAGAAGCCATGCTGATTTTCTCTCAGCAAGGTTTGTTCTTTTATGTGTTTTAAGATTTTCTCTTGGATGAGGCTTTTCACCATCTTCCCTGGGACAGATGTAAGTCTAACTGGCCTGTAGTTTCCCGGGTCCCCCCTCCTTCCTTTTTTAAAAATTGGTGTGACATCTGCTATCCTCCAGTCCTCCGGCACTGTGGCCGTTTTAAGAGACAAGTTGCATATAACCGTTAAGAGATCTGCAATTTCGTTTCTCAGTTCCCTAATAACCCTTGGGTGGATGCCATCTGGGCCCGGGGACTTGTTAATCATCAATTTATCAATTAGTCCTAAAACCTCCTCTCTTTTAACCTGTATTTGATTTAATTCTTTAGTCAAGAGGGGCGGCTCAGGCAGTGGAATCCGCTCAAGGTCCTCTGTCATGAAGACAGACGCAAAGAACTCATTCAATTTCTCTGCAATGTCCAAGTCCTCCTTAACCTCCCCTTTTCCTCCCTCACCATCCAGAGGGCCAACTGGTTCTCTGGCAGGTTTTCTACTTCTAACATATTTAAAGAAGCTTTTATTATTACCCTTTATATTGCTAGCCATGCATTCCTCAAAATCTTTCTTTGCCTCCCTTTCATCTTCTTACATTTCTTTTGCCAGAGTTTGTGTTCCTTTTTATTTTCCTCATTTGGGGAGGATTTCCATTTACAGAAATTTCTGATTTCCATTTCGGATTTCCATTTACAGAAATTTCACAATTTCTGAAGTCCCCCATGATTACTATCCTACCCCTCTTAGCCACCTCCATGATTTCTCTCCTCATTTCAAGGTCCCCCTCAAGTTATTGATCTGGTGGACAATAGAATACTCCAACTATCACATCAGTCCTTGGACCTGGTAGTTTAACCCAAAGTGATTCTATGGTGGAGTCAGACCCTCTGTCCATCTCCATTTCGCTGGATTTTACCCCTTCTTTGACATAGACGGCCACTCCTCCTCCAACCCGCCCCTCTCTATCCCTTCTATAGATTTTATAGCCTGGGATTGCTGTATCCCACTGGTTCTCCTCATTCCACCAGGTTTCTGTTATGGCTATTATATCTATGTTATCCCTAGCTGCCAAATGTTCAAGTTCTCCCATCTTAGCTCATAGGCTTCGAGCATTGGCGTAGAAGCACCTGTACAGTGGGTCCCGCAACAACAGCTGCTGCCTTGTTCTTTTCCCCCGACAGCTTTTATTTTCAGTAGACAAACTGTCACATTCCGTTATTCTCCCAGTGCTAATACCTGCTCTGTCTTCTCTATGTGATTCTCTACCCTCTCCAACCTCATTCCCCGAGGATGAGGTGTTCCGAACCGGATGCCACTCAGCTCCTGTTGGCTTTCCCCCAGTTATCAGTTTAAAAGCTGCTCTGCTGCCTTTTTGAGGTTGAGTGCCAGCAATCTGGTCCCATCCCTCCTGAACAGGTTTGGCTTGTCCCAAAATTTTCTCCAGTTCCTGACAAATCTTCTTCTATGTTCTTCTATGTGTTTTAAGATTTTCTCTTGGATGAGGCTTTCCACGATTTTCCCTGTAATTTCCTGGGTCCCCCCTCCTTCCTTTTTTAAAAAAATATTGTGACATCCACTATCCTCCAGTCCTCAGGCACTGTGGCTGTTTTAAGTGACAAGTTGCATATCACCGTTAAGGGAGCCTCAATTTCATTTCTCAGTTCCGTAAAAACCCTTCGGTGGATGCCATCTGGGCCCGGTAACTTGTTGATCATTAATTTATCAATGACAGTCACCCTCCTGCCATTTCGGGGTTCAAGTACTGCGGTCCCACTATATCGCGGGATTGCAGTACCTGCGCATTGGGGCTGCGCCGCCGCCTCACGCTCCTCCAAGAAGCCTCTGGGCCATGCAAGGGGCAGCAGGGTGTGATCACATTGCCCTGCACTGCCCCTGCGCTCCTCCAAGAAGGCTCGGGGCCGCGCAGAGGGGGTGGCGGGGGGAGGGTCGACCATATCTCCATTGAAATGCATTGGCTCAATGCATTTCAATGGAGAAACTTTCCCCCATTGGAAAGCATTGAGCCAATGTTTTCCAAAGGGGAACATTTCTCCAATGAAATGCATTGAACCAATGCATTTCAATGGAGACGGCCCAGGACGAGAAATCTCGGGGCAGTGTGGGGCGGTGGGCGGTGGGAGGTCAGATCTCCCTGCTGCCTCCAGCGTGCGCCGGTCCAAGATATCTTGGGGGGATGTGGGCGGGTGGCAGTGCGAGGTCAGATCCCACACGCCGCAGGCGCACACCTCCCCAAGACCTCTCAGACCGGCACGCGCCGGCGGCGGCAGGGGGATCTGGTCTTACCCCACCCACTTCCGTATATCGTGGATTTTCAGGCATCGCGGGTGGGGTAGGCAGGGGGTTACTGTAGTCCTAAAACATCCTCTCTTTTAACCTGTTTTTGATTTAATTCTTTAGTCAAGAGGGGCCATTCGGGCAGCGGAATCTGCTCAAGGTCTTCTGTCATGAAGACAGATGCAAAGAACTCATTTAATTTCTCTGCGATTTCCAAGTCCTCCTTTATTTCCCCTTTTCCTCCCACACCATCCAGTAGGCCAAATGCTTCTCTGGCAAGTTTTCTACTTCTAACATACTGGTATTTAAAGAAGCTTTTATTATTTCCCTTTATATTGTTAGCCATGCATTCCTCAAAGTCTTTCTTTGCCTCTCTTACCATCTTCTTACATTTCTTTTGCCAGAGTTTGTGTTCCTTTTTATTTTCCTCATTTGGGGAGGATTTCCATTTACAGAAAGACCTCTCCTTGTGCTTTAGAGACTCTCTAACTCCAGTCATTAACCATGCCGGTGCCCTCTTGGACTTAGATGAGCTCTTCTTTCTTTGTGGTATGCACTTGTGCTGGGCCTCTGTTACCATTGTTTTAAACAGGCTCTATCCACTCTGGAGAGTTTGGATTCTTTTTACCTTCCCTTTCAATTTCTTTCTAACTAGTTTCCTCATCTGAGGGAAGTTTGCCTTTCGGAAATCAAAGGTTTTTGTGTCTGATTTGCTTGACACTCTTCCCCCGACATGCATGGCAAAGGAGATTGCAGTATGGTCACTGTTCCCCAGAGGCTCAGCGACATTCACATCCCTGACCAGGTCCTGAGTATTGCACAGTATTAGATCCTGAGTTGCCTGTTCTCGGGTGGGCTCCATGACAAGTTGCTCTAAGGCACAATCATTCAACATGTCAAGAAACCTGGTTTCTCTTTCTTGCCCTGAGCTCGCATTGGCCCAGTCAATGTGGGGATAATTGAAGTCTCCCATGATTACTGTCCTATCCCTCTTAGACACCTCCATGATTTGTCTCCTCATTTCAAGGTCCCCTTCAAGTTTTTGATCTGGACGATAGCATACACCTGCTATCACATTGCTCCTTGGACCTGGTAGTTTAATCCACGGTGATTCTATGGTGGTGAACAAGCACACAGTGAGCACACAGCCAAGTGGGGGAGGAGCTTTTGAGTACTTCCTGTGCTTACAGTGACTGAAGGGGCGGAGATTTACCTTTAAATGCCTGCTCTCAGCAGCTTCCAAGTTCTTTCCTTGCAGAGCAGCTGCAGAGAGAGGTCAATGGATCTAAAAAGTAACTATGCAATAACTACTTCCATTGCTTGTTCTAAAAATAATGCACCTAATTAGAAATTGCTATGTCAGTGGCAACTATCAATGACCAAGCTGTGCTTTAGACCACCAGAGGCAAGCCTTAACTTTTTTCAACAGATGGAGAAGTGATGGGAAAGATGTCTATTCCTTCTGTTTGGTGAACATTGTGATGTAGAGAGAGGGGGCTTAAATCACTGCATGAAGCATATGTAGATTTTATGAGCCCTGTTTGGTCCTAATGCCCCACATGTTTCATCAGCTCATGTTTCTCCAACCCTATCCTCAAAGCACTAGGAGCGGTGGTGGTGGTGGTGGTGGTGGTGGTGGTGGGTGTGTGTGTGTGTGTGTGTGTGTGTGTGTGTGTGTGTGTGTGTGTGTGTGTGTCTACACAGGGAGCAACTAGAATTGGAAAAGTGGTAAAAAAACATATTTCTTTCCAATTTGCAAAGTTAAACGGTGCAATGTGTGGTGATGGTTCTGGATGTAGAAGTCTTTAATGCAGATCAGGCCAATGTTATAGAGCAGGGATGGCAAACCTTTTGCCACCGAGTGCCCAAACTCGGCGGCGGCTGGGGCTGCAAGGTTGATGGTGATGGGGACAGTGGTGGTGGTGGGGTTGGGATCGGCGGCAGCAGGAGGTCAGTGGTGGGGTGAGGTCGAGGGCAGCAAGGGCGATGGGGTCAGGGTTATTGGTGTTGCCGGTGGGGCAGGAGGGGCAGGGATGGCATTGGTTATGGCGGCGGGGTTGGCAGAGGTGGAATCAGGGGTGGCGGCATGGGTGGCAATGGCAATGGTGACAGCAGGGTTGGCCTGGCACCGGACATGCTCCCTGCCCCCTTCCCTTCCCCTTATTCCTCATGGCTGGTCCAGCAGAGGGGGAAGTGGGGGGAAGGAGCATGTCACGTGCCAGGCAGAAGTTCCTTCCGTGCCACCTTTGGCACGTGTGCCAAGGTTCGCCATCCCTGTTATAGAGGATTAGAGATTATCAATGGCTACTAGGCATGATGGCCAAATAAGACCCTCAGGGTCCCTGAAGCATGTCTTTAACAATGGGGTGGGTGCAAACTAGAGAAATTGCTTTAGAAACAACTCTTGGTGTCCCCACCCTACCCCAAATGTCCTGCTTCTGGATGTCATGTTGACACCTGATTGCCTTTCAAAACCCACACCCCACCATTTGAATGAGTGGCTGCTAGAGCGTAGTGTGTCCCTGGGCTCTGAAGAAGTGTCTGTTGGTTCTCCTGCCAAGCATAAATGCAACCCTTCCGTTCGAGAAATCTTATCTTTAGAAGCACTGGGAAGCTGGCTCGATGCCAAGGGACTGATATGCTTCTGCTAGGTGTAATTGGCTACCACTGGCTGCTGGTTGGTTTCCTGGCACAATTCAAAGTGCCGGTTCTAATCGATAAAGCTGCCTACACAGCTCATGTCCAAGCTATCAAAAAGACCTCCCTCTGTGAGCCTGCTCAGGGGTGAAGATCACCAAGAGAGACCTTTCTCTTGGTCCCACCGCCTTCATAACTGTGCTCAGTGCGAACATGGGAGAGGCCCTTCTCCGGGGCTGCCTCCAGACTTTGGAACTCCTCCCCACTGGAGCCCACCCTGGCCCCATCTTTACTGTCCTTCCACACAAGCAGGCAAAGATCCTTCTATTAAAATGGGAATTTCTTTACTGAGATTGTTGTTTAATGGATTCTTATGTGTTGCTGCTTTGAATGTGTTTTTTTTGTTGCTTTTGTTTACCATGTGTTTGCTTGATCTTTTTTATTATTTGTACAATTTATGTTTTTAACTTCAAATATTGTCTTTTAAGGATGTAAGCCAGCTTGGGTCTTTTTAAAGGAGTAACCTGAGGAAAACATTTTTAACAGCAGCAGCAGCAGCAGCAACAACAACAACAACAACAACAACAACAACAACAATTTCCCATCATCTTCCTTTTCCAAATGTTTTATCAATGATGATGAGCATTGCCTGCTTAATATCATGTAGTTTAGAGTGTTGTGTGTATATTTTGTGTGCACCATACATGTGTGGACATGTGTTTGGTTGTATGGCTGTTTTATCACATTCTTAACACACAGATTCCTCCTCAGAGGTGTTTTTTTTTTTTTTAAACAGGGTTGTGGAAATGAGACTTTGCTTCAAGCAGTTGTTCTTTATTTTCATTTTTGAATTATTGACCAACCACCCTGCATTGGAGAGATGATTGAAATAAAAAGGAGTCAAAGTCATAATCTAAGTAGCCTAGGGTGGGCATCAGATAATCCTGAGGCTATTCTTTCTCTTTCTTATACTTTTGGCTGGTCAGTATCACAGACTCCTCTCCCCCCCAAAAAAACCCTCTCACAAATAGTTTGCAGATGTCCATAAAGTCCCTAGGGCAGGCATGCCCAAAGTCAGGCCCGGGGGCCAAATGTGGCCCATTTTCAAATTTTGAGTGGCCCGCAGCCTCTTCTCCCCACTGACTCAGACTGTCACGCATCCCCACCAGCTGGCCCCTCCCCATACCGGATGGAGACATCGGCTTGCAGTTTTATGGTCTGCCTGCCCTCCCTGCCTCTGTCCATCCCCCCAGCCACCTGCCCAGCTTACCCACCCCCTGGGCCCATTGCTGCAGCATCCTCCCTGCCTCCTAGAGGCTTGTCCAAAGTCTGGTCCAGGGGACAAATGTGGCTGAATATTCGGCCCCCACACATTTTCACCTCACCAAATCTGGCCCTCCTTGCCAAAAGTTTGGACACCCCTGCTCTAGGGGTATAAAAAGGAATCCATTCATTTATTGCCTAAAATATCTTTACCTCATCTTTCTTCCCCAAAAAGGACCCAAGTCTGCTTATATCATTAAAAAGGCAATATTTAAAAGCTCAAAACAGTAAGTTATGCAAAAGTTTAAAAGAGTTTAAAAGTTTAAAAGTTTATTTATTTATTTATTTATTTATTTATTTATTTATTTATTTATTTCTATACCTCTTCCATGAGCACCATAGGCACTATGCTGGTCTTACAAATATAAAACGTAAAATAGATGACATAAAACTTAAAGGCATTTAAAACCACTGCAAATAAACATTACATTTAAAATATTGGATAACAATATTCCTAAAAATATTAAAAATGACAAAAAGCATATCCTGTCACATTAAGGGAAAGCTTGCCTAAAGTGAAACGTCTTTACCTGTTTGCAGATTTTTTTTGGCCATGATTTAACCTCGCCCATATCACCAACTCTATATTTTGTATAAATTATGGTTTTTGCTACTTGAGGGTGGCATGGTTTTGTTTGTTTTGTTTTTTTAATGTGGGGAAAAAAACACACACACACCACATTTTTCCAGTAAACATCAGTTTTTAGTTAGCAAAACCTCAATATAGCCTCTTGCACACCACATAACTACTGGCTCAGCTGTCATCCCCCCCCCACCGATAATGTGTCACTCGGGCTTCTGGTAGATCTGAAAATAACCCTTGATCATGTTGAGATCATTCCTATTGACCTAGACCATTTTTTTGTTCCTAAGCACATCAGTAAAACCAATAGGCACTCTTTAAACAAGCACAAGTTACTTGATTTCAATTCCACCCCAAACACAATGAAATGAAAAACAAACCATATTGTTAAAGGTTTTGGCACTCAGAAGCTGATGGTGTTATTTAACATATTCATTTCTCACCTCCTTCCAGCCCTAAGTTGGCTGGCTGGATAACTGACTCAGCTGGAAAACCTCAGAAGTTCAATTCTCTCTCTGTGCAAAGAGCCAGCCTGTGTGGATTTGGGCAAGCTGACCATCCCAGGACACCCCTAGAAGAAGGGAGGGGGACCTATGCCTGAGTGTTCTCTACGTGGAAAACCCTGGGAAGGTAATAGATTGACATCCACCCCTGAACCTGCCCCAGAAATAGTTACCATTGGTATGCTAACTTCAACAGATGGAAACTCACCGTTATAGGACACTGTCCAGGTGATGGGCACACACTTTAAATATATTAACACTTTTTAGATAGCTAGCCCACCTCATTCCTATGGTTTTGTGTGTGTGTGTGTGTGTGTGTGTGTGTTCAGTTTTGAAAGGCAAAGATCAGATTTTGCTGCTATTCTTTTGCTATCACTCAACTTAATTGATCATCCTATAACACCGAATTTGCAGGCAAACAGTCCCAGATTCCAGGCAAGGCCTAAGAGATGCCCTAGTTGAAAGCCCTAAGAGCTACTGCCATTCCAAGCTGTTTTTTTTTTAAAAAAATACTGAACTGGGTGGGCCAAAGGCTAGACGCAATGCAAGGCAGATCTTATGACGGAACACACCATCGTGTTAAGACCCACTTGGAAAATACCCCAATACAGTCAAATAAGAGAGGATGTAAGCCCTCCCCTTTTTGAAAACTTATCCTTAGCTGGAAGAGGGTTTTTGGTGAGTCCATTAAAGAAACCAGTTCCAGTTCCAGATGAACTTCTGAGAATGTTGCTTTATGAGGGGTAAGGGTGGCAGTTCAAGAGCTTGTTCGTTGATTAAAAGGAGCGGGCAAAAGTGGCTCTTAAATATATCCAGGGGCAGCCATAATTACCAGTTCTGAGGATCAGAATCCACCTTCCCTTCTATCAAGTTCCACATAGTCTATTGAGTTCCTGCATCTACAGGAAGGGAGAGGTCCGTGCATACAAAGGAATGAGGGAAGGTCAGCTACCCAGTACATGTCCAGAACCATGCCTTCCCTCTGCCTGTCGACATCAAAAAGATTGTGGAGGTGATGCTTACAAAGTTAAACATCTGTCCACTGAAGGAACTCCTTACTTGACAAGTCATGGGCCACCTCCAATGTTCTGAACATTTTGCGCTCAGATGGACCTCCAACGCTTGGAAGGAGTCACGGGACAGTGCTGCTTAAAGATTTCTCAGTCAAGATGACTACTCTGTCCCCCGACCGCCTGTTAGTGCTCAATCTCTTGATGCTGGCCAGATGTCTCTTCATCAGCTGCTGAAATCGTTTCTTCTCACACTTGTTGGTGCACCTTTCAGAAGTCAGGCCACGAGGTAGGGGAGACAGAGTCTGTGGATTGCTGAGTTTCCCTCCAGGCACAAAATGAGAGCTTTTGTCCAACAGCATTTCTCGGCAACTCAGCTGGTGATGGACAGTCAGATGGGTGTCTGGATGTTGTGAAAGGCAGGTGGCCTCTTTCTTTCTAGGCAAGCGAACTCTCAGCTCGGCAGATCCACAGCCAAAAAAGAGCGACTCTTTTCTTCGGATGTTAGGACTTTCTCCCAATGTCAAGAATCCATAAGGGGTGGTGATTTTGGGGAGATGGGGCAGAGACAGAGCAGCTCGCGTTACCGGATCCGAATGGTCGCCTGCTCTTTCTAGAAATCTGAGCGAAAGGTCATCTTCCGTTAAACACAGTGTTTCCCTTCTGCACCAAGATGCTCTTTTGAGAGCTCCTTCTTTTCGTATGCAGAACTCAGATTTACTTCTGACCGGTCTAGGTTTTGGGGTCATTTTCCCAGAGGTTTTGCTCCCTGCAGACTTCCCAAGAGTCTCTCCGACCTCCTCAGATCCAGATGCTACGTGATCCACCTCTAAAGAAGGTATGCAGAATTTGGGGATGCGGTCTGGTGTCACGACGATGCTGAAAATGTCTCGGTTGTTCTGCCAGACTTTTTGTTCAGGAGCTGGTCTGCTGCTTTTGGAGCCTGTCCAAGTGAGCACCGATTCCAGCGCACCTTTTAGGGAAGGCTGAGACACTGCCGAAAACATTGTGAAAGTCTCTTGCAGCTTTCCCTCTTGGGATAAAAATGGCACACTGCTCGGACTTGTCCAGAAGGAATGAGGAAAGAGCAATACACTTGCATTTATAAAACAAAGCGAGTGGCGTCAGCTGAGATGGAGACGTCATTGGCATGGCAACCAAAAGATAAGAAAGCGTTCATGCACCTGCAGAAAGACTTAGTGAGTGATTCATGCGGCAGCATTACATTAAGACACCTGAAATCCTTTTTGCTCTAAGCAAGGGGCAAGCCTCGTCTCTCCTCTCTGGTTACCTATAAAACGGTCAGAGAATAACCAGGTAGCATTATGTTAGGTTTCAAAAATGCCTATCTCACAAAATCAGGTTTTAATCATTCATTTTTTAAATTACACAGTCACTGACCCTAATTGAAACTGTAAAGGTTTTAAAAAAATTAAAATAATTGTTAGAATTTGTCCCTTTTTAGAAAAGTAAGACCTAAAAGGTCTTTTGATGATATCTTACAACAGAGAATAGGAACTTAGCTACAGACACCGTAACAGTTTGGTTGCTGCAGAATTAACTAGAAAGCCAAACAACACAGAAATGGTTCGACTTACACCAGTACCCTATGCAGATAAAATGAATAGACTAGAGGGAATAGAGTGTCAAGACTACCCTTGGGTAAATCTGTCAGTTTCATTTCTATATCTGAACATTACAGATGTCAGTAAAGTCTGTTGGTTTGGTTTAAAACATCCTCTTTGTTGTTCATTTTAAATTGTTTCAAAGGTCCAAGAGCAAAATGTCTCCTGTCTGATATGGTGATTGTGTACTTTGCACAGAGATAGCTTATATCACTTCAAAAGGCCAAGCATACATGCAACCTGTGGCCTGTTCAGGTTAAGGATAGGTTATCTACCTTGCTTGCATTCTCCCACGTCTTTGCAAACAAAGGTAAAAGTTTAACTGGAATGCAAGCAAGCCAATTTGAATCTGAAACAAAGTCTCAGGAAATTTCCAGCCATTCTTGGTCAGGAGGCGGCGGAATCTCATGACTTGATTGCCGGCATTTTAAGTTGCTGCTCAAGAGTTCTCCAGCTCCTTCAAGAGAACATAAGAACACCAGAACATAACAAAAGCCATGCTGGATCAGGCCAAAGGCCCATCTAGTCCAGCTTCCTGTATCTCACAGTGGCCCCAACAGATGCATCTGGGAGCGCATGAGACTAGATATCTGTCTCCTGATACCACTCCCCTGCCTCTGGCCCTTGAAGTAGCCCGGTTTTAAGCCTAGAGATTATACATCTCCATCATGGTTTGTAACCTGTGATGGACTTTTCCTCCAGGAATCTGTCCAATTCCCTTTTGAAGGCATCCAGGCCAGATGCCATCACCACATCCAGTGGCTGGGAGATCCATAGGCTAACAACATGCTGGGTAAAAAATATATTATTTTGTCTGTTCTCACTCTCCCAGCCCTCAATTTGAGTGGATGTCCCCTAGTTCTGGTATTTTGTGAGAGGGAGAAGAGTGTTCCTCTACCCACTTTACTCATGCCCTGCATTATTTTGGACGTCTCAATCATATCCCCCTCAGGTGCCGTTTTTCCAGACTAAAGAGACCCAAATATTTTAGCCTTTCCTCATAAGGGAGGTACCCCAGCCCAGTAATCATTTTAGTCACTCTCTTCTGCACCTTTTCCAGTTCCACTATGTCTTTTTTGAGATTTGGTGACCAGAATTGTACACAATACTCGAGGTGTGGCCTTACTATCGTTTTGTATAATGGGATTATAATGTTGGCTGTTTTGTTTTCAATCCCTTTTTGATAATCCCTAGAATTGGCCTTCTTCACCACTGCCACACACTGGGTAGACACCTTCACTGAGATGTCCACTAGCACACCAAGATCTCTTTCCTGATCCATCACGAATAACTCAGAGCCCCTGAGTTGATAGATAAAGTTTTGATTTTTTGCCCCAATATGCATTACTTTACATTTGGCTACTAGACATGGGCACGACTCGGTGAAATTGTCGTTTCTGTTTTCGGTTATCGTTTCCGTTACGTAACGGAAATGGTAACGATAATTAAGCCGTCAGAACTCGAACTTGAACCGAAAAAAGAAAAAATTGGTCGGGTTTTTCATTTCCGTTTGTGGCATCGCAGCAATCGCGCAATGCGGAGCACAGAAAAAGTTTTAAAACTTTTTTTTTAAAAAACCCGACTCAAGGCCAAAAAAGCAGGTGTAAATATGCCTGCCTGAGCCTTTGCCACCTACCAACAGGGGTGGTTTCTGGGGGGTCCCTGGCCTTTTCCCCCTCTTCTCCTGTCCTGGGCTGCTTGCACCAGGCTGGGGGGGGGTCATCCTCATCGTCTCGCCATGCCATGCGGTGGGGGGGATCCAAAATGGCAACCACAATTTTTCTTTTGAAATTGTGGTAAAAAAATACACTAAATCACCACAGAAACATGTAAAATTTATTTATTTTAAATGCCTGAATTTTAATAGTAGCAGCAGTGGTTTTTTTATAGCAATAAAACGTCATATTGATTTTATTTTATTTTATTTTATTTTATTTTATTTTATTTAGACCTGCTCATTTGGGCTGGGCATGGGATGGGACCATGCAAATTGTCTGAACCATTCCACCAATGGCATCGCCAGGTTTTTGACTGACACATCTGGATGTCTCGGAGGGCATAAAAAGCTGAGGCACCTTCCAGAAATTGCAGTCGGATGTATGGATGTGGTTGAGGGAGGAGGGCTGGCTGGTGGTGGTGGTGTGATCCGATCAAGACTGAGGAGGGCGGCTGGAGGCTTTAGGATTTAAGTTAGGCAGGCAGAGAGGGAATTGGATTTAGAAAATAATTTCTTTGATTCCCTGCAGCTTTGTCTGCTGAAGGGAATAGCAGTTTATTCTTTATTTCTTCTCTGGCAGTTTGTGGGGATTTTTTTCCTGATATTGGATAAAGGGGGAGGTTCGACTGGGAGTGGGAGGTGTGGATTTATTTTAAAAATATATTATATACTACCATTTATTTTCTATTTTCCCAACTTCAATTTGCTTGCACACACACACATTTGGGGTGCAAGCCAAGAACAGAACATCTATCCTAAGTGATATTCTAACTGCCCACTCGCCCGTCCTCCCGCACCGCCACCTGCCTGCGGCCCGCACCTCTGCCCGCCCATGCCCCCCCGCACTGCCGCCTGCCCGCACCTCTCCACCACCACCCGCCCCCCGCCCCGCCCGCTGCCTAAGGTGCAAAAACACCTAGCGCTGGCCCTGATTGCGGGACACCCCTATGCTCTGGGAAGTCTAATCGCGCTAAATCGTGGTGGAAACAAGAAACGACAAACGACAAACGGAAACGACAAATTTTTGAAAAATTTCGCTACAAACGGAAACAATCTGAAATGGACCCATTCCGACAAATGAAAACCCGAAACGTCATTTTTTCTGGTCGTGCCCATGTCTATTGGCTACATTGAAACACATTTGCCATTTGGCAGCCCACTCCCCCAGTTTGGAGAGATCCTTCTGGAGCCTTTCACAATCTTCTGTAAGAGATCTTAGAGAGTTTGCAGGAGTGGAATAGCGAATGGGGAGGGTGCTTTCGTTGCAGTCTGTCCAATTTGCATGAAATATACAGTACTTTGTGTAACACTCTTCTCTGTGCAAATTCAGTGGTATTTCCCTCATGTGTCTCCTTCCAGTCCATGCTGTTAAATAACATGAAATACTTCTGAAACAAAACACCACCATAACCACCAAATACTCCGTGGGGTCACTGATACAGTTTTTTTTATGAAACCAGCCCCTACTAAGAAGAAGGAATGTGTGAGCGGAGCCTCCTCTTTTGTGTCTAAGCTGAATTTTCAAAAGGGACGTACAGCATGTCCGGTAGCATCCTTCACAGCGAAGAAAGAATGGCAAAACAAACCATGAGAACTGCTTCTGGACAAACTAATATGGACTGCACAAATAATGTTGTAAGACAAAATGACATTTTAACACTGTGACGTGCCCCTTTCGCATACTGGGTTTTTCACTCGCTGCCACCACCAGATTCACTGGACACATATGTATTTGAGAGAGAGTCACGCCAAGTAATATAGTTTTAAAAAAAAAAATTATTGGTTTACAATTAGATGCTCAGTGTTATGATAGCTTTAGCTGATGTTATTGTACTGCAAACTTGAATTCTTATAATAATATATTTCTTTTCTAAACCAGACCCTTTTCAGTGGCAGGTCCCACCTGACCAACTGACCAACTAACGGTCTCTCCGCTCTCTTAACTGAACTCCTCTCAGCTCTAACACGAACTGAACCCAACTTAACTTAAACTGAGCTCAACTGAACTGTCCATCACCCATTACGTTCCAATATATAACATTCTTAGCCACTCCCACCTGCTTGGTGATTGGCTATTCAAACCAGAGTCATGAATATTCATACTTGTATTAACCTTTTTCGCCACAAACACCAACTATGCAAAATGCACAAATGATGACAACCTGCTTCATTGCATGGGTTTTAAAGGGTTGCAATGTGTGTGTGTGTGTGTGTGTGTGTGTGTGTGTGTGTGTGTGTGTGTGTGTGTGTGTGTGTGTGTGTGTGTGTGTGTGTGTCCTCAAAAGAAGAAGCCATTTCTTATACAGAGCTACAGTTTGTGCAAGTTACAGAATATAAAGAATATTTGGTGGTGGTGGTGGGAATTTCATAATGATTTTTTAATTAATTAAATACATTTCTTTCTTTCTTTCTTTCTTTTCTGCTCAAGGATGCAAGGAAGATTGCAGTACTAAAAGAAACGAAATTAAGAGCCATATAAGAGACTATATCAGACTATATAAGACTATATAAGAGACTATATAAGAGACCATATAAGAGACCTATGGGTAGTGGGTGGCATATAAGTTAAATAAATAATAAATAAATAAATAAATAAATAATATTTATAAAACAAACACATATTAAAGTTCATAAGACCCTTGTGGCACAAAAGAGCCTAGTGACACAGTGGTTAAACTCCTGTACTGCAGCTATAACTGTGCTCATCATTTGGGGTTCAATTGCAGGTAGTAGGCTCAAGGTTCACCCGTCTTTCCATCCTTCCAAGGTTGGTAAAATGAGAATCCAGTTCACGTGTGTGTGTGTGTGTAGCTTGCATAAATAAATTTAAATTGTCCAGAGAGTGCTTCAACACTTTTTGCTTTATTGTAAGAGCAAGAAAAAAAGCATGCATAATACACAGAAGAAAAATGATCCCTTTAGAAAATCCACTTTGTCAACCAGTCATTTAAAGGAGTCCTCCTTGTTTTTCTCTCATCCCAAGGGATGTTTTGATATTTTCATCAAGATGTCTTCTGAAATAGAGACTGACAAGAATATTGAGTGCACCCAGTCTCCTTTACATCCCTAATTTGAATACAATGATGTGGATCACAATGCCATAGTCAGGCTTCATGCATCTTGTCAGCGAATGGCGCAATGCCATATTTTGATCGGCTGTCATAAGAACGTAAGAACAGCTTTGCTGGAACAGGTCGCAGCCCATCCAGTCCAGCATTCTGTCTCACACAGTGGCTCACCATTTGCTTCAGGGTATGCCCAAGTGGATGTCCTCACCAGCTTAGGATGCCCCGCAAAAGGCATTGAGAGATATCCTGCCTATCTCTTCAACCCGGAGGTTGTCCTTAGGCATCCATATGATAGCCATAGATACTAGAGATGGGCACGACTTAGCGGTATTCCCGTTTCCGTTTCCGTTACTCGTATCCGTTACTCTACGGAAACGGAAACGGGAATTACTCCGCCAGAATTCGAGCTCAAACCAACGAACGAACAATTTGGTCTGATTTGTCGTGCTCGTTACTTGCATCGCGGCGATCGCGCAATGCCAAGCGGCACAGAAAAAAAGTTTTTAAAAGTTAAAAAAAAAAACCGATTCCTGGCCCTAAAAGTAGGCGAAAACTGTCTGAGGGCAGCTACCAGGCCAGAAGGGTGTTTTATTTGGGGGGGGTTCCCCGCCCCCCTCTCCTTGGCTATTGCTACTGCTGCGCTGCTGGTACCAGGCTGCGAGGGCGCATCCATTTGCCATGCAGTGCGGGGGATCCAAAATGGCGACTGCAATATTTTTTTTGAAATCGTTGCCCAAAACCCCACCAAAGCACCACAGAAACATGCGAAAATTAGCTATTTTAAATGCTTGAAGTTTTACAGTAGCAGCAGTGGGTTTTTCTTGCAAAAAAAAGTCTCCGTTGATTTTATTTTATTTTATTTTATTTTATTTTTTTACAACTGCGCATTCGCAATGATGGGCTCGCCCATGGGAGTAGACCTTGCAAAGTTTTGGAGCCATTCCACCAATCGCATGGCCAGGTTTTGCTGACTGTACCAGGCTGGGAGGGCGCATGCATTTGCCATGCAGTGCGGGGGTTCCAAAATGGCGACCGCAATATTTTTTTTGAAATCGTTGCCCAAAACCCCACCAAAGCACCACAGAAACATGTGAAAATTAGCTATTTTAAATGCTTGGATTTTTACAGTAGCAGCAGTGGATCTTTCTTGCAAAAACGTCTCAGTTGATTTTATTTTATTTTATTTTATTTTATTTTTTTACACCTGCGCATTCTCAATGATGGGCTCGCCCATGGGAGTGGACCATGCAAAGTTTTGGAGCCATTCCACCAATCGCATGGCCAGGTTTTGCTGGCTGTACCAGGCTGGGAGGGCGCATCCATTTGCCATGCAGTGCGGGGGATCCAAAATGGCGACCGCAATATTTTTTTTGAAATCGTTGCCCAAAACCCCACCAAAGCACCACAGAAACATGCGAAAATTAGCTATTTTAAATGCTTGAATGTTTACAGTAGCAGCAGTGGGTTTTTCTTGCAAAAAAAAGTCTCTGTTGATTTTATTTTATTTTATTTTATTTTATTTTATTTTATTACACCTGCACATTTGCAATGATGGGCTCGCCCATGGGAGTGGACCATGCAAAGTTTCCACCAATCGCATGGCCACTTGGCCAGGTTGACCACAGAGACTTCTGGGATGTTCCAATCGGGCATAAACAGCCCACTAATCGTAGCCCAAACCTGAACCCTAAGCCTAAGGTTAACCCATACGCCAGTACACTGTCCTTCTAAGTGGGTCAGAGAGGCACCCAGAGGTGCACCCCAATACTCACCCTAACCTCACCCATAACTAGCCTAACCCTAGCCCTTGCGCTAACCCGTCTTAACCCTAAGCCAGATCTACTTGCCTTGCACTACATGCAAGTATGTGAGACACAGCGGATGCAAAGAGTCTGCCAGTCCGTCACTTGTGGCTCTGGCTGACTCCTGCAGCTCCCTCCAGGAGCCCGCTACCCCCCCAACCAGTACTAATGACAACGAAAAAACGAAAAAACGAACCGACTAATTTTTGTGAAATTTCGCGAAAAACGGAAACGAGCCAAAACGGACTGCCTCTGACACACGACAACTCGAAAACGTCATTTTCCCTAGTCGTGCCCATCTCTAATAGATACCCTTGTTCTCCATGAACCTGTCTAATCATTTCTTATTATTACACACATGATTCTTTTGTGTGAGGCTGGAAGTCCATTGCCGCATCTTTGTCTCCATGAATATGCCTTTGTCACTGGAAGAAATGTATACATTGGCTGGCTAGTGTATTGGTCTGCCATCTATTAAGTTGCACAAAAAATGTAACTTTATGTAATGAATTATGGGTTTCGTTACGTAACGAAATGAATAATGAACCTAGGAGTAAATTTAAAACAAAACAACATGAAAAAATTGGTTCATTTCGGTTCGTTTCATTAATGGGGCGGAGATGTCTCCTACCTGGTGCTGGTCTCGAGATCTGGTTTTCCTAGCTTCAGGGACAGCGACCGGGGTGGGGTGGGGTGGGAGCCAATGGCTGCAGTACAGCTGTAGTGCGGCCACGTGGTTGGCAGTAAAAACAAAAACAATAAAAATAAAATAAAATTAATAAAAAAATTTAAAAGGAGCGCTGACCCGGCCGCAGGGGTGGCTGGTTGGCACCCTAAAATTGAACACACACACACACACACACACACACACACACACACACACACACACACACACACACACACACACACACACACACACAGTGGTAACTTGTATAAAGAAATTAATATGTTCCAAATTAAATTATGCTAAGCAAATTTTCCTTTATACAAATTTCTCATAGGAATGCATTGAAAACGGAGTGATCCCATTTTATGTTGTACGGATTCTCCCCATAGGTGATTATGTTAAGCAAATTTCCCCTATCTCCGGAAATTTTTTTATGTTGTACATTATTTTTGTTATACAAACTGTTTGTTATACGAGGGTCCACATAATTTCAATTGGAACGTATTGATTCCTTTATACAAGGTACCACTGTGTGTGTGTGTGTGTGTGTGTGTGTGTGTGTGTGTGTGTGTGTGTGTGTGTGTGTGTGTGTGTGTGTGTGTATCTATCTATCTATCTATCTATCTATCTATCTATCTATCTATCTATCTATCTATCTAAACAAGCGCCAACTGGGCCCCAGGGGCTGCACGGTCGGTGCCTAAACAAACAAACAAACAAACAAACAAACAGCCCAGGCTTTTAAAACCTTTCCCCCCCTCCCTCAAGCCCTGGGCTCCAGCTGATTGGCACTGGGGTGGGGGAGAAAAATCTTTTGTGGTACCACTGTACTGTGATCCCGCAATATAGCGGGACCGTAGTATATGAACCACGAAAGGACGGGGGACCACTGTACTGTGAAGACTGGTCTGAAGCCAAAAAGGAACTCTCCCTTGGACAAACCCAGAAATTAATAGAGCTGTATTATACATTTGTTAGGGAAGGCCTTGCTGATTTGACTGAATTTGTGTTGTCACTGTGCTGGAGTGAAAGCTTGAAGCAGGGATGAGGGGTGGGAAGAAATTGTTGTTGAATGTAAACAGAGTACAAATGGGTTCCTTCAAGAGGCAGTTTCATTTGAGGAGAATGTGACCATAAGACACCCAACCTGAATAAGTAACAGTGAGGTCCATTTTCCCAGTTATTTTTCCTCTGAAATTTAAAAGGTAGAGTTGCTGGTCTAGCATAATAGAGGTGTATAATTTGAACGAAAATCACCATGTCAAAACATGCTTGGGTCTTCTGCATTTCTTACAGCATCGGAGTTAATAATGTGAGCTAATGCTGATGTTCACCTGCTAATGGAATTAAGCCAATGAAACAAATGTAACCAGGAACTTTTAATGAAAATTGAGGCGTAGCAGTCTATTTTTAACTAGAGACATAAAAATGCACTTCATGTGGGCCTCTTGTAACAGGAGTTGACATCTTCACAGAATGTTAACAGCTCTGAAGGGCCATAGACGCTTCTCTCAAGAAGTTGTGCTCTCTGATTTTTGAGACTAGAACGTGCCAGCAAGTTTCTGAAACTTCTGCAGGTGGGGTTTGAAGTTATTCATTTGTTTTCTTCCCACCCACCCCTCCTCTGTGGAAAGTCCTATGAGAGAAAGCTAGCTCTAGTCTCAATAAAGCCTTCCTTGTAAAACAAGATTTAATAAAGCTAAGCCATCCACGTAAAATGCTATCCTTTCCAGTAAAACAACAGCAACAACCAAACCAAATCACTCGGAGGGTTCCTATCTGCTCACAAGCCTCAACTAAATTTGTAATTTAAACTTTAATTGCAACTTTTATGTGCCGTTGGAGGTAATCATTTCCTTAAAGCCTCTCAGATTCCCAACCCCTCCTCCCCAAATAGCTATTTCCTCTAGAAAGTACTTCACTGTATCATTTTTATGTAGCTGGAGTACGTCGTGTCTCGCGACAGTGGCATATGGCCCCGCTTTCATACATTTTTAAAAAGGAGCTTGTCAGAAAAGTTAGCACAACTCCAATAATATTTGTATTGATGTGGTAAATCAAAATAAGGTTTTGTAAAATTAACGAGAATCTGCAAAGTCTTTAAGTCCCCAGCAACTAGACAAATAAATATGGGATGAGCGTACGGTAGTGTTCTTCAGAGCAAATTGTTTGCTTCATTAACTTTGTTCTCATTCAGGGGGAGTTTTGGAAGGGAAACAAAACACAGATATATTTAGAACTGCTGTCGTTACCACCTGACATGTGATTCTTGAATTTGAAACTCGGGCATGCCAGGAGTTCAAGCGAGGAGGGGAGACAGCATCTGGAATCTTCTTTTGGCATATTCATGGCAATGTCTGCACTCATTTTTGAGTTTAGGGGTCGTGTGAAAACGCCCTAACTTTCATATTTTTATGTCCACTTTTCAGACATATAGCAGCAGAATGAGGTGTGCAATATACCCTGTTTCCCTGAAAATAAGATCTCCCCCCAAAAAAATAAGCCCTAGCAGGATTTCTATGCATTTGTTCAATATAAGCCCTTCCCTGATACTAAGACCTAGTGATGGGCGTGGCTATGCAGACACGCTGCATAGCTACCCCATGCATTTTGGCGCAGAGTGGTAAGGAAGACTGGGATACCTTTTATCTGCCACAGCAACTTTCTCTGAGTCATTCGCACTTGTGCGGGTGTGCAGGTGGCAACCGCGTCACTCCTTTCTCCTAGACATTCGTGCATGTGTGGATGCACGTGTGGTAACTGAGGTCGCAGGCAACCTATTGTGCATGTGTGAATGGCTAGGGGAAAGGAGTTCACGCATCACTAACGACAGCCCCACCGACCAGCAACTGTCTGTGCGCCTGCTTTTCCTGAGTATCTGTACCCTCAGACATGGTAAGTGCAAAAAGAAAGAGCTATTCTGTTGAGTACAAGAAAGGGATTCTCGAGGACTCCCAGGGCAAGAATCTTACGGCTTTCTGCAAAGAGAAGAAGTTGGATATCCAAATGGCGTGCAGAATACAATAACCTCAGTCTACATGTGGATAGAGGAAATGCTAAGATGCACAAGTGTGGTTCAGGTCAGCAACCTTTATTTCCTGAACTGGAAAACATAATCTGTGAATGGATTGCTGACAGGAGAGCAAAGGCTATGGTTGTGTGCAGGGCTAACATTCAAGCATCTTATACTTAATAAAAGTAAGACATCCTCTGAAACTAAGCCCTAGTGCATCATCTTGAGAAAAAATAAATATAAGACAGTGTCTTATTTTGGGTGGAACACAGTAATATGTGATGGAATATACATTTCATACCAGATGTTTATTGGGTGTAGTATATAGAGTTGGGGGATGGATAGGGGAGGAGGAAGAGGAGGGGGGAAGAACAGGAGGGAGAGTTGATTAGTAGAGATGGTGGGAAGGAGGATTTGGCCAGGCTCTGTAGATATGTTAAGTATGGTTTTATGGCTCTGAGGTCAGGATCTGTTTATGCTCATCTGGAGAAAGGCTGGGATGGAAGGCTTTGCCACCCAGGAGTGGCTGAGTTGCAGCCAAGCTTCCTCCTAAGAAAGGAAGTTAATGAAAATTTTCTTTATTTTTCCAGTTTTTTATTTTTTTATTTTTTTCTTATATGGGAAGAAAGTAGATTTTATTAAAATTACTATCTATTTTTTTACTTGGGTTCTATATGGGGGATTTGGGGGGGAGCTTTTTTTGCTTTTTGCTTTTTGCTTTTTCCATTTTTTTTCTTTTTCTTTTTCCATTTTATTTTTATTTTTCATTTTTTATTTCTAATCTCTTTATTTTCCCTCTGTTTCCTTTTGTTTTCTTAGTCATTGTTTTTCCCTTTCCCTTTCCCCTATCCCTCATCCCCTTCCCCCCTCCCCAACCTCCCTTTTTCCTCTCTTTCTCTTGCTCTCCTTCTTCCTTTTTTCTCTTTTCTTTTTTTCTGTTTTCCCTCTTTCCCTCCTCCTCCCTTTTGACAGTAAGAAAAATGGGCAGTGGGAGAGCGAAGGGAATATTGCAGAGTGAAGTAAATATTGCAGAATTTAGTAGAATTGATAAATGTTTAATGGGGAAAACAAGAGGGTAAATTACTTCAGATTGTACGGATGTGGGAGATCTGGCTGTGTCTCAAGTTGCTGGGAATGGCACCCCCTCCCCCTTAGAGTCATGCTGGAGTCCAATGCAGTATGGATAAAGGAGGGGGTGGAAAGATTGATAATTGTAGGGTGGTGGGGTATGGTTGGGGATAGGTTTGGGTTATTTCATATTATTGTTTTATCATTGTGTTTTTTATTGAATTTTTCTGTTATATGTATCACAACAGGATCAAAACAAACATGTGATTTAAAGGGGGCATGGGGACCAATATAAAAGTAGTTACTTTAAATGTGAAAGGCCTAGGATCTGTTATAAAGAGAAGAAGAATAGAAGCTCTACTGAAGAACAGCAAAGCGGACATTATTTTCGTACAAGAGACTCATCAATCAAGAGACGGGATCAACGAACTCAAGCTACAGAATATCAACATTTATGAGAAAGGGTATGGGACTTCAAAATCTAAAGGAGTTGCAATTTTAATTTCTAAATATTGTGAATTCGTAGTACAAGAAGTAATAAAGGATGATAATGGTAGATATTTAATAATCCAGGGTTTATTGGGAAAAGAAGACTATGCTCTAGTGAATGTTTATGCACCTAATGTACAGCAAGGAGTTTTTTATGAATCTCTTCTAAAAGAACTGGACAAGGTGAAAAAAGACTATGTTATTATGGCAGGAGACTTTAATATGGTACTGGACAAAGTAAAGGATAAATCTGACATTAAAAAGGATGATATGAATAATAGAACTACTACTTTGAATAAAGTAATGAAAACTGCAGGTTTAAAGGATATTTGGAGAGAATTAAAGGGAGATGAGAGAAGATATACATATTATTCTTCGGTACATAAAAGTTATTCTAGAATAGACTTTATATTTGTATCCCATAATTTGCTTTCTAAAATAATTGAAACGGAAATTAATACTATAAAAGTAACGGACCATGCTCTAATGGAAATGATAATGAAGGTTAAAAAAGATTATAAAGAGGCAAGAAGATGGAGAATGAATTCCAGTATTTTTCAAAATGTAGATGTAATAGAAAGGGTAAAAAATGAATGGTTAGAAACATGGTCCATAAATGAAGCAGCTGGAAGCGAAATGGGATTGATATGGGACACTATGAAGTCAGTTATGAGGGGATTAATTACAAAGGAAATGTGTAAATTCAAAAGATCAAAAGAGGAGAACATTAAAAAGTTAGAAGACGTAATTAAAAACTTGGAGCATAAGTATCTTGTAAATAGAGATAATAGAACGTTTTTAGAACTTCAAGCTAAAAGAAAAGAACTAGATAGTATAGAATTAGACAAAGTTCAGAGGGATTTAATGTATATGAAGATAAATTATTTTGAATTTAGTAATAAAAATTCTAGATTTTTGGCATGGCTATGTCAAGCTAGAAGAGCAAAAAATGAAATAGGTGCCATTAGAGATAAATTAGGAAAGAAGTGTAGCCTGATGAAAGATAAATTGCAAATATTTCAAGAATTTTATGAAGATTTATATAAGGGAGGTAATGCCTCTAAAGCAGACATAGAAAAATATGTTAAATAAATTGTTAAAGATAAGATACTAGAGACAGACATGAGAGAATTAGAAAAACCAATTCAAGAGGAAGAGATTGGAGCAATTATTGATAAGCCAAAAATGGTAAAACCCCGGGTTGTGATGGATTGGATTCAGATTTTTATAAATTATTTAAATCAGTTTTAGTTCCAAGATTAAAAATACTTTTTAATAGAATCTTACAAGGAGATAAAATACCATTATCTTGGAAACATTCATTAACAATTCTTATTTCAAAACCTAATAAGGATGTGATGGACCCTAGTTCATATAGACCTATCTCATTAATAAATCAAGATGCTAAGATTTTTACTGTAATATTAGCGAACAGAATGAATGGGTTCATTACAAGATATATTAAGGAAGATCAAAATGGGTTTTTAAAGGGAAGACAAATGTCTAATCTAACTAGAAGAGTGATGAATATTATATATGATATAAAAATGAACAAACGGAAGGCTGGCATTTTATCATTGGATATATTTAAGGCTTTCGACTGTGTGGAATGGCCAACACTAAAAACAGTGATTGAAAATTGGGGGTTTGGAGTGAAATTTAGAGGTGTGATAGATCAATTATATTCTGAAAATACATCGGAGATAATAATTAATGATGGGATTTCAAATAGGATATCTCTAGGCCGAGGTACTAGACAAGGTTGTCCCCTCTCCCCAGTTTTATTTTGCTTAATGATCGAAATGTTAGCAGAAAAAATAAGAAATGATGAGTTAATTAGCGGACTAGGTATTGATAACAAAGTAAAGATTAATTTATTTGCAGATGATTCCTTATTGACAATTAAAAACCCACTAGAGAGTATGGACAGACTTAAATATCATTTGGAGAAATTTGGGTCAATATCTGGATTGAGGGTTAACTGGCAGAAATCTCAGGTGATGCTGTTTAATCATAACAAGGAAGAACAAGAAGCATTTACCTACAACTACGGATGTAAGATAAGTAATTCAATTAAGTATTTAGGTATAGAATTAGCAAAGGATACACAGAAACTAAAGGAATTTAATTATAGTAAACTGAAGAAAGAAAATAAGAATAAAATGTTAGAATACTCAAGTTTAAAACTTTCTTGGTTTGGGAAGATTGCATTGATGAAAATGAAAATTTTACCAAAGTTAAATTTTCTTTTTATGATGCTTCCAATACAGCTAAGTAAGGATGACCTTAAATTTTGGCAAGACTTAATTAACAACTATTGTAACAGTGGTAAAAAACCTAGAATAAACAAAAAATATTGGTATATGGCTCAGAATAAAGGTGGTATAGGTTTACCGAATGTTAAAAATTATTATTTAGCAAATCAAATAAGGTTTATTGGGGATATTGTGTTTAGTCCAGAAAGATTAATATGGTGGGAAATGGAATCATCGGAAATAAAGGAGGATATTGAAAAATACCTATTCGGCACTACTAAGAAATCAAAGTTAAATGAGATTAACAACCCCTTTCTTAGATCTATGTTAAATGCATGGTATTTGCACAAGAAAAAAATTATGTCCCTCAGACTCGCCATTGAGATCTGTAACTGAAATGGAGAATTTCCCTATAAATTTAAAGGTTTTTAAAAAAGTATTTAGGGATAAACAAGTGATTAGCTTGAAAGACTGGATAGACAAGATGAGAGGGAAAGAACAAATGAATGAAGTTCTCCAAGGTAGGGATATATCATGGTTCAATTTTATACAATTAAAGAAATGGACTGATACTTGGTTAAAGAAAAATAATAAATGTAGAGAGTACACAAAATATGAACAGCTTTTACTGTTGTACGAGGATACTCAAAACGAAATGGTAGTAAAAGGTATTGTTAGCAAACTATATAAAATTATTTCGAATTTAGATAATAATAGGGGAGGACCTGGATTGAAATTAATGTGGGAACAAGATATTAAAAAAGAAATAAGAGAAGAAGACTGGGCTAAAATGTGGAGAATGAGAATTCTCAGATCTTTGTCTGTTAGAATAAAGGAAAATTTCTTTAAAATAAGTTTAAGATGGTATATGACGCCAGTGAAATTGAATAAAATGAATGTAAACTTTTCTAAGCTTTGTTGGAAATGTGATAATGAGATTGGTACCTTTTATCATTTGTGGTGGGAATGTAAAAAGATACAGAAATTTTGGAAATGTATCTTTAAAGAATTAAGTGATATATTAGAAATGACCATAGAGCCTAAATCTGAAATTGCTTTGTTATCAATATTTGTAGACCATAATTATGATGTTAAAACTAAAGAGTTGATTACAAATTTGTTGACAGCAGCTAGATTAATAATTGCTAGAAATTGGAAATCTAAATATGAACTATGTTTGGAAGAATGGTATAATGAAGTATGGAATATAGCTTTAAATGATAAATTGACCTGCTCTCTCAAGGTTAAAAAAGGAGAGTTAAAAAGAGATATTTTCTATGATATATGGGGTAGATTCATTGAATATGTACTTGTACGGAATAAGGGTAAGGTTTCCGCACAACAATCAATTCTGTTCTGGAGGGGAGGATGATGAATGTAAATATGAAGAGCGATCCTGTTGGTGAAGGGGTGCACTGTTGTCGATGTTTGTTCTTCTTTTATGTAATTTGTATATGTTTTTAAAACTAAAATAAAATTAAAAAATTAAAAAAAGGAAGTTAACCCTGTGTTTGTGGGACTTCATATGAGGAAAGCATGGCGGGACTGTGAGGGAGAAAGATCAGCAGCACTGACATCTATTTAAATTGTAAAAGTGCTAGATGGCCCTTAAAAACTGTAGGAGGGGAACAGCATCTGATGAAATTGGTTGAAGCCGTGGAACCACCACAATGTACAACTATTCTAGCCAAAAATCCAAAGAAATAAAACAATAGACAAAACTGTGTGACACCTTAAAGTCGAACTCTGATATTTTAATGTAAGCTTTCATGGATCAAGTCCAATTCTTCTGACATATTGCAACAGAATGAGATGTTGAATGAAATATGAATTTAATGCCATATAGCCATTGGCTCTTGGATGTATGGTACCTTTTCATGCAGTGATTTGGTGTATCTTGTGGTAAAAATGAACCTGTAAATAAATGCAAATATTGCAAACCACCTTGAATCTCGCGTCATTCGTTGGATCCTAGATATACAAATCTTGACTTGATCTTTCATTTTATGGCAATGGCACAACAGCAGCAGCAGCAACAAACAAACAGACATACATAGAAACAGACAGACACACGGAGGAGGAAAGATGGCGTTCTGCTGCTCGGTTCGTCGTTGAGAAGCTCCTACGACTCTGAGCAACAGCCCCTTCCCACGGGCTGCATTTCAGCGTCTGCAGCCACCTGAGTTCAGCAGAAACTCAGGCTGTTCCGAGGCTTCAGGGTGAGAGTGCTTTTTCTCCTCTGTTTCGGGGAAATCGCCCAAGAATCTCCCACTCGAGCAAGGGGAAGGACAAAGACAAGACGCCGCCGGACGGCATTCCAGCCATCCCCCCCCCAACGTGAGTTCCAGCATTTTCAATTTGAATAACAATCCAGGCTCACCAGCTTAGCGATGTGCAAATTGTTTTCTGTTGGTTTTTCCTTCTTCTCATCAACCATCTGATTCACCCTTGCCAACCGAAGCCGAAAATAGAGGAGGGTTGGGCTTCACCCCCCTCTTTTTCACCACCGAGTACTACGAGAAGATTCAACTTGGTTGTACTGGCTATTGTTAGCCTGTATTTGGGCGCCATCTAGTGGACTTTGCTATTTTGCATCTCCCCTTTCTCTTTTCTTTTCTTATTGCTAAAGAACTATTTTTCTCAATTTAAAATGAGCTACTCTGCCGGAAAAAAAGGATCCATCGCCTTAACACCCATACTACAACCCTCTTCTGTAGCTATGACACAATCTGGGCAAGCTCAAATCATGGATCTACTGCAAAATCTCCAGGCCAGCCAAAATCTGCTTCTTTCCGATCAGGCTAAGAACTTTGCAGAACTTAAGCAAGAAATGCAGGAAATGCAAGCCGGTTTGGCTAAAGTGGATGAGAAACTGTTACACTTTGAACAGAAAATCCAAGCTATAGAAGATGTCCAAACAGTCTTTGAATGTAGACAAGATGAACTTGAATCAGATCTCCAGATCATAGAGAAAACAGTTCTGAATCAAGAAATAGAAACATCTGCTAAAATTATTAGAATTCAAAATGTCCCCTTTGATGATGGAGAGAACCTCTATACCATGGTGGGTGAATGTTTTGCAGGGCTGCTGGGAATCTCAACACAAGAAATTCAGCCGGAGATAGACTATATCCGTAGGCAACCTAATGCGTACACCAGGAAGAATTCTCTACCTCCAGAAATAATAGTCAAACTG
Organism: Phrynocephalus forsythii; assembly: GCA_029282475.1. Lineage (NCBI taxonomy): Eukaryota > Metazoa > Chordata > Lepidosauria > Squamata > Agamidae > Phrynocephalus > Phrynocephalus forsythii. The sequence continues at coordinate 115,101,777 of JAPFRF010000004.1, read as the reverse complement.
GTGAGGAGACAGACCCGAGATTCCCTTTTGAAAAAAGGCCCAGGCCCAGGAGATCAAGATCAAAGATGCAAAAATTCAACTTCTTAAAGATCTACCTTGGAGGATTCGGCAGCTCAGGAAAGACTTTACCTTTTTAACTAAATTGTTGCAAAAAAATGATATACCTTACAGATGGACATTTCCGGTTGGTTTATCCTTTCGCTGGGAGGGGAAGAATATTCAACTTGATTCGGTGAAGAAAGCATACAAATTTGCTGAAGCCAATGCAGATAAAATAGGTTATACTCCTTCTTCTGCGGAGGAAGATGATGAGGAAGAAGATGAGCTCAACTTACAACAGAATAAGGCGACAAAAACGCAATCGATAAAACAAAGCAAAGTTAAGTCCTTGCATCCACCAGCCACAAGAGCGGAGGATGGCATTAAACCCAAGAGACAATTGAGGCCAAAGGGGGACAAAAAGATACGTTGGACATAAGAATGTTCGAGAAAATAATAACCTGGAACGTGAATGGATTGAACGCACCTACCAAGCGTCACAGAATTGCGGCTCTCTTGCAAAAACAAAAGTGTGGCTTAATTTGTCTTCAAGAAACGCACGTATTAAATACATATGAGAGGCTCTTAGAAAACCGAAAGCTAGGAATTGCCTTTTCTTCTTCAAACCAAAAAACTAAGAAAAATGGGGTAGTAATATATGCTAAACCTGAGTTGGAACCAACTCTGATTAAGAAAGATGAGGAAGGTAGATGGATTATTATCCAAGCAACTCTTCAATCAAAGAAAACGACGATTGTGGGCATATATAGCCCAAATGACAGGAAATTGCGAGAACCTTTTTTCGATGAGCTGCTGCAGGAGATATTACAGCATGAAGATACTCCAATAATTATTTTAGGAGATTTCAATGCTGTTCATAACCCAAATTTGGATAAAAAATCATCAGCTGGGAGAAAAAGGGGTGGGCGGGTAGATACCTTACCTAAATCCTTCTTACATTTAACTAACATTCTACAGATTCAGGATATATGGAGGAGAAAACGTCCGATCTCTAATGGTTTTACATTTTACTCTGCTCGCCACACCTCTTTCTCCCGAATAGACATGATATGGGCCAGTACAGATTTGTTACTCCAAACACAGGACATTGAAATTTTGGTTAGATCATGTTCAGATCATAATCCCATTCTTTGGTCATTAAAGGGTACTAATAAAGTTAGACATTGGAAAATCAATCATATGCTCTGGTCTGATAAAACATTTCTCAATAAGGCAGAGAAGGACTTGAAGACATATTTTGAGATAAATTGCACACAAAGAATGCAATTTAAAACCATTTGGGATGCCTCTAAGCCTTACTTTAGAGGCACAGTGATACAATATATGGCTAGGAAGAATAGAGAGAGGAAAATAAAGACTGCGGAGATTCTGAGTAAAATGGAAGAATTAGAGAACAAACTGATATCAGACCCTGGAAATAAACATTATTCCAATGAGCTAATACAAGCTAGACACCAACTGAACTCGATTCTATCTGCCGACATTGCACATAAACTCAGACTAGCAAGGCTAAACCATTTTGAAAATGTCAATAAGCCAGGGAAATGGCTGGCTTTTAGACTTAAGAAACACCATACCCAAAGAACAATCACAAATTTAAAAGACAGTCAGGGAATTAACCAAACTGATCAAGCTTCAATTATGAAAATTATTGAAACATACTATCAAAACTTATTCAAAGGAAAACAGACAGACCCAAACCTAATTTATAACTATTTAAAGAAATATAATTTCCCACAACTTAATGAAGAACAAAGGAATCTAACTAACGCCACAATCTCTTTAGCAGAGGTGATTGATGCAATTAAAAGACAAAAACCTAATAAAACACCCGGCCCAGATGCTTTGCCAGCACAATATTATCAGAAATTTTCAGATATCCTAGCCCCGAGATTACATCACCTTTTCAATTTAATCCTGGAAGGAGAAGATATTCCAGACACATGGAAATCTGCCAATATAGTTCTGATTCCCAAGGAGGGAAAACCAAAAGATGCTATTGAAAATTATAGGCCTATAGCCCTCTTAAATGGATATTATAAAATCTTTGCATCCATTTTGGCTTCTAGATGGCGGAAAATTCTTACCAACCTAATTCACCAAGATCAGAGAGGGTTCTTGCCAAGTCGACATCTACAGTCAAATATCAGAACCTTAATTAACTCCTTAGAATACTATGAAATACATTCTCAAAAACAGGCAGCCTTTATTTTTTGGATGCTGAGAAAGCCTTCGATAATGTTTCTTGGTCCTTACTGAAATCCCAAATGGACTACTTACAATGTGGTCATAGAATGCTCAGAGCGGTAGAACAGATATACTCAAATCAAAATGCTAAAATTATCGTGAATGGGTTTTCTTCTGATAAGATCACTATACAGAAGGGCACAAGGCAAGGATGCCCCCTTTCACCGCTGCTTTTCATTTTATCTCTAGAGATCCTATTACATGTGATTAGAAACTCAGAGTCGGTACAAGGTTTGAACAATCGGGGGGAAATTTATAAATCACAAGCCTTTGCTGACGATTTACTATTAATTCTTGAAGAACCCATACGGTCCTTGCCAGAGCTTCTAAGAATCCTAAAGGAATATTCAGAAATAGCGGGCTTCTCGATTAATAAAACAAAAACTGTAATGATGACTAAAAATATTTCTGGGCCTAATATCCAAGGATTAGTGGACATATCAGGATTCACACATGAGAATAAAGCAAAATATTTAGGCATAACCGTTTCAAATAAATGTTCCACCCTCATTGACAACAATTATATTCCCCTGATTAAATCTATAAAAGGTGATTTAGCTTCTTGGGCCAGACTTCAGTTATCATTAATGGGTAGGATAGCTGCCATCAAGATGTCTGTCTTACCAAAATTGCTCTTCTTGTTCCAATGCTTACCAATTTTGTCTAACTTCAAGATATTGTCCGACTTAGAGAAACATATCCGTATATTCATTTGGCAAAAGAAAAAGGCTAGAATTAAAAATGCTTATTTGCAAGATAGGATTACTTCTGGAGGCTTTGCATTGCCTAACCTATTTTTATATTACAGAGCTGCAGCATTGACATGGGTACGGGATTGGATCTCTATGACGAATGGAAGAGTTACAGGCTTGGAAGGTCATGACCTTGATAAAGGGTGGCACCATTATTTATGGTTTAGAGGAAGCATTCCATCTTTATTTAAAAGACATTGGATAAGGAATGCCTTAATTAAAAATTGGTTATCTGTTAAAGACTTATTTTATCCGAAAGCTCCCAAATGGTTATCACCAATGGAAGCAATTAGAGGTCTAGGTTCAAAGTCAAACAGTAACATCTTAACATATAAACAACTTCTGTATGAGGACCAGTCCTTGAAACCACCAAACCAACTATCCCTCGAAGGAAAAACATAGACTGGTGGTCATACCAACAAATAAACTCACACTACAAATCTGTGCAGAAGGAAAATGGTTTTATGGTAAATGATAATATCTTCGATAAAATATTGATTGCGGGTGAGAAAAAACTGTTGAGTAAATTTTACACCATGTTGTTAGTTGAAAAAACAAATGAATCACAGGTTAAAGAATGTATGGTAAGATGGGCGGAAAACTGTGGGCACTCTATTCATTTAGATAAATGGAATATGCTATGGCAAACGATCAAGATGTCCAGGTCCACCTCTTATAAAGAAAATTGTTATAAAATGTTCTACAGATGGTATCTTAGCCCCCACAGACTATCTAAAATCTAAAATATATAACTGTTCAGCTAAATGTTGGAAGTGTGAGCAAGAAATCGGTTCTTTTTACCATATGTGGTGGACTTGCAAAAAAGCTAAATCATTTTGGAATATCGTTAGGAACTTATTAGACACTGTGTTGAAGGTCAAGTTAAAATACACACCAGAACTATTTTTGCTAAATATTATAGATACAGAGGTAACTTACGACCAAAAATATGTAATTAACCACATTATTGTAACAGCCAGAATTTTGTACGCTAAACTTTGGAAAAACTCTGCAACACCTTCAAAAGACGCCCTGAAAGGGAAATTATACTCGGTGATTGAAATGGACAGAATTTCTGGCCACTTGAAAGGAGAAGACGAGGATATTCTGACAAGAAGATGGCAAGAGTTAGTAACTGTGTTAAAAACCCTATAAAGGATGTTTGTGAGCTGTATTGTTATCAATGTAAAATGATTCTGTTTTATTTTCTTTTCCTTTTACAAAATAATAATAAAAAAGAGAGTTTAAAAAAAATAGAAACAGACAGACACACAAACAAACAAACAACAATGTGAATTCTTGAAAATATGCCTATTGGGAATTGCAGTAAATGCTGCTTTTCTGCTTAAGTTCACAAACCTGTCAGCAGTGAATGAGTGGTCTTTTTTTGATGAACCAGCCTGGTTTTGGTGCTTGCTTTCTGTTTTGTATGCTTAGCGGAAATGTGTCAGCTCTGTTTATTTGGAGGACATGATCAAGTATGACATCTAAAGGGGCCTCTTACTTTGATCTTATTTTGCGGGTGCAAACTCCCAAGGATTGAGAGCCTCGTGGCGCAGTGGTTAAATGCCTGTACTGCAGGTAAAACTGTGCTCACGACCTGGGTTCAATCCCTGGTAGGAGGCTCAAGGTTCACTCAGCCTTCCATCCTTCCGAGATCGGTAAAATGAGTACCCAGCTTGCTGGGGGGGGGCAATGTGTAGCCTGCACACTGTAATTAAAATTGTAAACTGCCCAGAGATGACTTGTAGTGGTATGGGGCGGTATATAAGCTGAACACTTTATATTCAACAGGCCTTCTAACTTTGATGAGATGGCCTATTTCTACAGGAAACAACACATTGATAAGGTCTCTTCATGTGACTATTGGAAATTAAACCCCCAAATAAGTACTGAGCCTGTAAAGACATGCCTCTTAAACATACGGCATCTACAACCATATAGAAGCAGAATACACAGCATAATGAAGGAACTGTGGACCCAGATTTTAAGCAGATTGTTTGGGATAGAGTCAAAGGGTGACTCAGTTGAAGTTGGGATCCTTTGAAGAAGATGGAGCCAAATCTACACATTTAATTGAAAATGTCAGAGATTCATCGGCAAACAGAACAACACAGATATGAAACATTTCTATGTAAACACTTTGCCATGCAAAGAAAGCTTCAACAAGGAGGAAAGAAGAGAAGAGGAGGTGTCTTTTTTGAGTCTATCTTCCAACTTTGCAAAAACTTCAGCAGGATTTTCCTTGGTGTCCTACTGCTAAGTTTGCTACCATCAGAATAATTGAAACACACACCATTTTCAATGGGAAAAATTCAAGGCCACCACTTTATTGATCCCAATGCAGTTATTATTGCCAGGCATTAGGTGCTATGGATCCAACCATCAAGGGACCAAATTGCCTCTCAATGCCAGTCACTGTCTCCCAGTGAGTCACCATTGGTGGGACTCCAGGCTACCATGTGGATGTAAGCCACTTTGTGGTACCACTACCATCCAAAGGCTGGGAAAATGCCAACCACTAACCCGTGACACTTCCTTCCGTGCCCTGCTCACCCATGTACCTCTTCCCAGGTATCTCAGGCCTCTGCCTGCTACCTGTGTACCAATGGAACCCTCCCAATGCCTGAAAAAATGCCCAAAGTTGTGACATACAATATATAAACATAAATTAACAACAGAGGGAGGGAGGGTGGGAAATGTGTCATTGGTGAAATTGAGTCTCCAAGCGCCAGCTTGCCCCTTTTAAAATCTTTATGGCCAGCACGCCAGATGGACATCATGGACAACCAGGTCTGCCAGCTACAGTGCCCACCCACTCTTACCTGCGGGCTGATCCCTTTTCATTTTTTGATCCAGAGCCTTTTCTTCTTTAAGGATCCTGCCATGTGGCTGTCACTATCTTCTGCCAGCCAGCTGATGGTTCTGCGACATGCCGGAATTGACACAGGACTCTGGTGAGTCAGGGACAGAGTCCTGTCATTATTTATTTACTTAAGCGGTTCAGGTATTGCGGTCCCACTACATCGTGGGACTGCAATACCTGCACCGTGGGGGGGCAGCGGGGGGTTGCTCCGCACCGTCCCCCCTGCACCTCTGAGAAGCCTCTGGGGTGCGTGGGCGGGTGGCGGTGGGCGATCCGGTCACTCCGTGCGGCTCTCCCATGCACCCCCGAGAAGCCTCCGGGGTGCGTGGGCGGGTGGCAGTGGGTGATCTGGTCACTCCGCACGGCCCTCCCACACACCCCAGAAGCCTCTGGGTCTGTGGGTGGGCGGCGGTGGGCAATCCGGTCACTCCACATGGCCCTCCCACGCACACCTGAAAAGCCCCGGGGCTGGACGGGCGGGCGGCTGTGGGCGATCCGGTTGCTCCATGCGGCCCTCTCATGGACCCCCGAGAAGCCTCCAAGGTGCGTGGACATGCGGCGGCGGGTGATCTGGTCACTCCACACGGCCCTCCCATGCACCCTGGAGAAGCCTCGAGGCCATGCGGGCAGGCGGCAGCGGGCAGTCCGGTCACTCCACGTGGCCCTCCCACGCACCCCTGAAAAGCCCTGGGGCTGTGCGGGCGGGCATCAGCGGGTGATCTGGTCGCTCCGCGTGGCCGTCCCACGCACCCTTGAGAAGCCTCGGAGCCGCGTGGGTGGGCGGCAGCAGCGGGAGGTAAGATCCCCTGCTGCCGCCAGCGTGCCGCACAATCGCCCCCTGCCCCCGCCCCCACCCCACCCACTTCCGCATATTGCAGATTTCTGTGCATTGCAGGTGGGGTGGGTCCCTAACCCCCGTGATCAGCGGGGGGTTACTGTACAATATTTTTAAGCCGCCCCGCTACCAAGAGGTCTCTGGGCAGCATACAACAAGTATTAAAAACTATAAAACAATAACATTATTAAAACTATAACATATGATACAGTTAAAACAACATACAGTACAAAATATAAATTATAAAACCCTGCTGCTCATGAGTCCAGCCAAATAATCTTACTAAAATGCTGGCCAAACAGGAAAGCCTTTGCCTGGCGCCGAAAATCCAAAAGTGTTGGCGCCAGGCGGATCTCCATAGGGAGGGCAATCCAGAGTTGGGGGGCAACCACCGAGAAGGCCCTGCTTTGACATGCCACCCCCTTATCTCTTTGAGAGATGGCACCTTCAGCAGGGCCTCCTAGTCTGAGCTTAGAGTATGGGCAGAGATGTATTAGAGATGTAAACATCTGAAAATCCCTCCACGTGTTTTTTTAAAAAAAAGAATTCAAGATTTCCCAACACTGAATATGAAGACTTTTGCAAATTTGGTCAGTTCATTGGATAAGGTTGTTCTCAGTACGGACACAAGCTCATTTAACCGCCCAGAGTGATCTCGCTGCCAGATGGGCGGTATAAAAATCCAATAAATAAATAAAATAAATATTTTACAAATCTTATCCTTCCCCATGTAAGATTTGTAAATTAGATGTTTATCTTCAGAATAGATATAAATCCTAATTCGGCACTGTTAACCCTGAAAACCAGGGGATTCAACTCAAAACTTCCATGATTTGATTTGTCAAATATTTGGCTCTGGATGGACAAATCTCTCTGCTTGGATTTCAGCCACATTAGAATATCTTTGTGAAACCCTCCGGTTCTTTCCATCCTCAGTGCTATGAAAGGTTCTTTTCATGCCGTTAAGGCATGGGAGCGCTTTGCACCCCTCCACGCAGGGATGGTGAGCGCAAACACGGCTGGGGACGGTGGCTCAGCTGAGCCAGGCAAGTCTTCCCTATATATAGGAGCTGCCGCATTGCCCCAGCTTCTTCCGGGGATCTGCGACCCCTCCCACCCACCCTGTTTAAGAACGAGGTCTTCCTCGTCGCTGCGGGGCCGGATGGGAATTTCTGGCCTGTACCTGGATTGGCACGTTGGGTGCAGGTGCATTTTTACCCATCCCGTTCTTATTTTGAGTCAGGGTGAGGTTGGTTACTGGCCACAGTGGCGGGTGGTGGTGGAAGGCATGTCTGGGAGGGAGTTAAAGCACCCTTGGGTGCAGGCCTGACCTCCTCCCAGTGATTGAAGTTATTTAGTGCTCAGCATTGGGAGGTGGGAGTAGGCTGGGATCTCACAGGTGTTGCATGCCTAGAGCCGGGAGCCTTGGGTAGGAGCCGCCTGGTGGGGTTCATTGATATATGTTTTCCTGCCCTCCCATTATCTGTACTGGGGCAAGGAAGGTCCCAGTTTGAGATCATGCTTCCCCCTACCTGGACCCCCCTTGTGAAGGGATGTTTGTTTGCTGTTTAATAAAGTGTGGCCCATGTTTTACTCCATCTTCGTGCCTCGCCTCGTTACTCTGCGCTGGGATGGCAGTGTGTTAGGTAATTAAACAAACAAAGTGAAATTCTCACTGCTTCTTTGAGGAGGTGTGGGGTGGGTGTGCATGACTGATGTACCTCTGTTTGAAAGGCTGGGGTGTGGAACCCGACCCTTGACTTCAGATGCAGCTTTAACAACAGCCCTGCTGCTTCCTGACTCACCTAAGAAGATTGCCTGGTGAATATCATATGAACAGAAGAACAGAAGAAGAGCCATGCTGGATCAGACCAAAGGCCCATCAAGTCCAGCTTCCTGTATCTCACAGTGGCCCCACCAGATGCCTCTGGGAGTTCACGAGACTAGATATATGTCTCCTGATACCACTCCCCTGCATCTGGTCCTTGAAGTACTTGTCAAGGTCTTTACATCTCAGAATGATCTCCTGGCAAACCACATCTGTTGCCATGCTGCGACTTTTGGTGCATGCTTTGAAAAAGAGGGCATTGCCCTCGAAAGCTTGCAATGATTTTTGTTAATTTATTAGTGGCCTTTAAAGGTGTCACCAATGGCTTAGTCACTGCTTCTTTGACTCTTTAAATTGGTTTAATTGAACTGGTTCCAGGTAAACATTGCTATCACCCCCCCCCATCTCCAGAATTCTCACAATGGAAAGGGAGATCTGGTCAAGAAGTGAAATTGACCCACCCTCCTCCCTCCTTTGGGGAAATTACTGTGTTTATTCCACCCCATCTTCCTATCACAGTCCCATGCTTTGCCAAAGGCACGGCTCTGCCCCCTTGTGGTCAGACTGAAACATAGCCATGGAAATACAGAAAACCACAGAAGGCTGCTTGTCATCATTCATTATGGCTTTTATGGCTGTGTAAAAGCAGCTCTCCTTCCAAATGCTACTCCCTTTGTTTGTTGATATAGAATCATAGAATCATAGAGTTGGAAGCGAACTCAAGGGCCATCTAATCCAACCCTCTGCCATGCAGGAATCCCCCTCAAAGTACCTCCAACAGATGGCCATCCAGCCTCTGCTTAAAAACCTCCAAAGAAGGAGACTCCTCCTATCTCTATCTCAAAGCGTGTCACAAAACGATAATTGTGTGACAGGACACAAGGACAGATAACTAGCTTAGCAAAAGCCATTGTGCCCTAGTTACAGAGTAATAGTACTTCCATGCTGCCAAGTTGATTTCAATGTATGGTTATCTTGTCCACAGTTTTCTAGGTATGGAGTACTTTGAAGTGGTTTGCCATTTTCTTCTGATAGGGCTGCCCCATGACCATGCAGTTTGAACAACAGTCTACCTTTTCTTCCAAGAGTCATGGTGGGGAATCCAATTCACAACCCTAGATCTACAGTTAGGATCCCATCCCACTGAGCTATTCAGACACCTGTCTCAAAGTAGTTTGGAATTAATTTGGGTAGTTTGTGTTGTCTTGGTCATTGCACTCACTCACCATTATGTAATAGATAGGCCTTCCAAATATTTCGGTACAGAGGGACTTCAGCCATGTTCCAGCTGTTCTCAGTTCTGCTCTCCAAGTTCTAAAATGTGAACTCAACGGAATCTCTCTATTTAAACATCTGTATGCAAAGATTTCCAGTTTTAACTCTGGTGGTTTCTGGTGGTTGCTTCATCTACCATGAATGGACTTTCTCAAACTTCAGAGACATCCAGATAATCCAACCAAAGCACATATGGTGCTCTTAAGTGAGATATCTCACATTAGTTCACTGCCATAAAGGATGTGTTTTGAGCAATGACTCTTTGCTTTTTTTTAATGTGTAAGAAATCTCATTTTTTCCTCTTCACAATGGAAGAAGAGAGATATTTTTAGCTGGCATTGACTAGGGTGTTTAGGGTGTTTACATTTGCAAGAATGACCTTTTGTGCAAATAACACATCATCTGCAAATCTGTGGTAGCTTGTATCCTATCTCACAGACTTTTAAAAGTTGGAAGCACTGGATGGTTTGTTGGCATCTCTTTAATTCAGAAGCTAGTCCTTATGTGCTTGTGTATGCCTTTTGTTTTGCTTCAAAGGAAGGGAGGAGGCTTTATTTCTGTGCTGGGATATTTTGGACAAATTGTAGAAACCTCAACAACAACATAATCAACAACAATGGGCCTTTTCACACGACCCCTAAGATCTGCTGGTCCCTTACTTTCGGACCAGAGATCTTAGATCTAAGGAATCTTCCCCACCCCTCAGCACTTCCTGAAGCTGTAGCGTGAGGACAACTCAAAAAAAGGACAAAAGAGCCTTTTTTAACCCTTGGCTGTAAGAGCAAGGCAAAGATGGAGGGTTACTTCCTGGTTTTCAAGGAGCTCTTAAAGGAGCGGGATGCAAAAAATGCTGACAGAAGCCAAGATAAGCCTGGCACTCTTATCCGCATCAAATTTTTTTCACCTCCAAAGAGAAGGTGTGCTAAGGTAAAGTGGGAGGGGCGCCTTAATTGTCTCCCAATCGGAGCTGGTGGGAAAACATTTCTAAGCTCCGGAGCTGGGAGCCATTTGCAGCGCAGCTTAGGGGTCATGTATAAATGCTCAATGTCAACAACAGAAGTTGTGTTTGTCTTACTTTCACAGTAGATCTGAGGAATCTTCTCCAAGAGGAAGCTGTAGCATGAGGACAACTCAATTACTGGCAAGATTTTTCACCTTGGCTGTAACAGCAAGACAAAGATGGATGTTGTGGTTTCAGACCCAATCCACACCATGCTGATAAGAAGGCAAGATAAGATAGTCAGCATCAACCAACTCAGGTGTTAAGGTCATCAGGATAGGCCCTTCTCTCCATCCTGCCACCCTCACAGGTACGTTTTGTGGGAACCCATGAAAGGGCCTTCTTGACTGCTGTGCCCAGACTCTGGAACTCCCTCCCACTACAGGCCAGGACTGCCTCATCTCTGTTGTCGTTCCGGAAACAGGCAAAGACCTTCCTCTTCAGGCAAACTTTCCCTGAATGATTGTCTGTCATTATGTGTCTTTTATATGAATCTATGGGTTCATATAGACTTTGTGTTTATGACTACTTATAACTGTGTTGCTTTAATGTAATGCGTGTCTATTAATGCTGTAAGAGGCCCCTCAATTCCTTGTTCTCAAATACTTGAACATGTCTTCATTGTACTGGACTGTATATTATAAACATTACAAAAACAACCTTGGGTCCAAACAAACAAATAATAAATAAATAAAATAAATAAATAAATAAATAAATAAATAAATAAATAAATAAATAAATAAATAATTGCTGGCTATTGTTTTTTCTCCTTCCTGTGCATCTTGTTCCATGGTTGGAAATGGAAGGGAGTAAGTAACAACAGCAAGGAATAGTACCAGAGCCATCTGGTGCGTGAGTGGGTGGGAATCCATATCCCACTGGTAATTAGGCTTGAGTTATTGTCCAGAAGGGAGAGCCTTCATCCCATCCATGGGACAGAAAACAAGAGCAAAATATTGAAAGGCAAACCAAGGAAGTTCAGCGTAGTCCCTTGTCTCTCAGTGTTATGAATGAGCTGCTGAGCCTTAAGGAGCAGAGAGGAGTCACTATAGCTTCCGTGAGGTCTTTAGATGAAGTGCTGTGTTGCCCTTGAAATGCACCGGACAGCTTAATCCAGATCAGTCAGAGAATAATTGCTCACCCTGCTGTCTTCCTCTCAGATGAAGCAAGTCCCCACGGTGTTTGTTTATTTGTTTGCACTACAATAGACTAGATTTCTCCATAGTCCCAGCTAAACTGGCTCTAGGACAAGAAGAGTCCCTCAGACTGTGAGGTCAATGGGCAATGCTTTGTGTGATCTTCCTGGGAAACCCTATGGAGCTTAACCACCTGGGTTACAACCCCCCCCAGCTGAAAAAGAGTGGTATCCACCAGAGACGCAAAATTTAGAAGGCACCAAACCCTAGAATGTTAAGAAAATAAGTATGCTGAAATAAGTGCTGAGAAAATAAACAACCAGATCTCCCGCACTTGTTCTTTTTTTGGGGGGGGGGATTAACTTTCAAACAACTCATTCTTCTTCCTTATGGGGAGTCTCACACCAATGCCTTATGGCAGAGCGAGCGTGAGATGATGCCAGAAAAGCTGCATATAGTTTTCCCACTCTTCAATTCCTTATTCTCTCCCATTTCCTTCCATTCTTTTTTTTGTCCAGTTCTAATAAAATGTGAGAAAAGACCTGTTGGATCAAGATGAAGATGATCTTAGTCGGAGGCGCTTAAGAAGCAGTTACCGGGAGGCTTGCTGTTAGTTAAAAGACCACTTTTAGGATAATAACATGCAGGGATGTTGGCAAGATTTGGGTTTGGGTTCGGGTTAAGGTTAGGGTTCGGGTTAAGGTTAGGGTCCAAGTGTAGGGTCCCAAGGGTTAGGGTCCCAAGACCAAGTGTAAATCTTTGGTACCAAATTCTGAGTCTGAGTCCAAGTCTTTGGTACCAAGTCCCAAGTCTGGGTCCAAGTCTTTGATAACAACCCCTGAGCCCCAAGTCTGAGTCCCTATTAAAAAGTAGTCTTTTTCCATCAGAAAAAGGGAAGAGGGTGGGTGGGTTCTCCATTACAAGTCAAGTCCAAGTCGTTGAAAAGAAACTCAGACTCAAGTCTGAGTCAAGTCACCACTGTGACTTAAGTTCCACTTGACAGCAGTTTCTATAACTTGAGTCCCCTTCCCTGATAATACATGGGTGTAGTCCTGGACCCGGCGCTCACCATGGAGGCCCAGGTGTCCGCTGTGTCCAGGGCTGCCTTTTTCCATCTTCGCCGAATCGCCCAGATTCGCCCGTACCTGGATGGGGACTCCCTTAGAACATTGGTCCAGGCGCTGGTGATCTCTAGACTGGACTATTGCAACGCGCTCTACATGGGGTTGCCCTTGACTCTCATTCGGCGTCTGCAGCGGGTCCAAAATGCGGCAGCCAGACTGGTGGCGGGTGTGCGCCGATTTGAGCACATCACCCCAGTTCTGGCCCGCTTGCATTGACTACCCGTTGCAGCCCGAATCAGATTCAAGGTCCTGGTTTTGGTTTACAAAACCCTCCATGGCCTAGGACCTGGCTACCTGACAGAGCGGATCGACCAGCGGTCAACTTCGGCCCGTCCGACTAGGTTGTCGCGGGCGCACATGCTGTGCGTGGCCACGCCCAGGGAGGCTCGGAGAACTTCCACTCATTCCTGAGCCTTCTCTGTGGCTGGCCCAACGCTGTGGAACCATCTCCCAGCAGAAGTGCGCCTAACAGAGTCCCTGCCTGCCTTCCGGAAGGCTTTGAAAACCCTTCTCTTCCAGGAGGCGTTTGGATAATTTTTTTTCTCCCCCCCCCCGCCATTGCCATTTCCTGCAATTGTTGTCTCATCTGCTTAGTTTATTAGCTCATGCAATTTGTTTTCCTTAATTTGTTGTAAACCGCCCGGAGTTCCCCCCCAGGAAGACGGGCGGTATATATGTCCCATAATAAATAAACAAATTAATTAATAAAATGTACCTTTTGCTTTTCTACTCCCTTTCATGTCTCTTCCACCTGGTTGTGTGCATAATTATCTACTATTTCAGGCAACTCTCCAAGCATCTGTTGAAATGGGCTACAGCCCACCAAAGCTTAAGCCAGATAAAACTCTGGAGTCTGTAAGTTGCCACAAGACTCATTGTTGGTTTTGTTGCAACAGACGGACATGACGACCTGCTGGAATTCTAGTCAGATAGATCTGGACATCAATAAATCATGTTAATATCTGTTGGCCATGCCAAAAGAACCAATATCCTCATCAGAATCAAAGCTGGTGTATCACCATGACATTGCTCATCAACCCAGTGCTTTCCTTCAACTTTAGATGATTATTTCCATCATCTGCATAATGGACTGAGCCAAAACACTCCTTAAATAAACAGTTCAGCTCAGCAGGCCTAGATGGATGGAAAATATATGCATTAATGACTAACTGTTTATTCATCTAATTCCAAACTCTTTGTTGCCTTTTCTGAGGAGGAACATAAAGCAATCCAATTTACTTTGCAATTTGCCTGTGGGATGCCTAGGTCTGGAAACTATATTGGTTGCCTCAGACAAGCCCTGTGGCAAACTGGTTAAACGGCATCTGGAAGTTGAGTCATGGCTCCTGAACTTCTTTTTGAGAGATAGAAACGTTTTGCTGCTCATCCAAACAGCTTCATCAGGCATAGTCTATCTGCTACTTATCAGGGTGTGCTTTTCAAAGTACCCAGACAAATAAAAAAGCATTCACCACTAGACATGGGCACGGAGCGGCGAAATTCTCATTTCCGTTTTCAGTTCTCGTTATTGTTACATAACGGGTAACGGTAATGAGAATTACTCTGCTCCAGCTCGAACCCGAACCGAAAAAGAAAAATTGGGTCTGATTTTTCGTTGTCGTTCATGGCATCGCGGCGATCGCGCGATGCCAAGCAGCACAGAAAAAAAGTTTTAAAAAAACTGATTCCAGGCCAAAAAAGCAGGCGAAAATATGCCTGCCTCAGTGAGGGCACCTACCAGAGAGGGGTGGTTTCTGGGGGGGGGGTCCCTGGCCTTCCCCCCCCCTCCTGTCCTGGGTTGCTGGTACCAGGCTGGGGGGGGGCATCCATGTCGTCTCTATTTGCCACGCGGTGTGGGGGGGATCCAAAATGGTGACCGCAATATTTATTTTTAAATCATGGTCCAAAAACCCACCAAAGCACCACAGAAACATTTGAAAATTAGGTATTTTAAATGCCTGATTTTTTATAGTAGCAGCAGTGGGTTTTTCTAGCAATAAAACGTCTCCATTGATTTTATTTTATTTTATTTTTATTTTTATTTTTTTACACCTGCGCAATGATGGGCTGGCCATGGGATGGGACCATGCAAATTTTTGGACCCATTCCACCAATCGCATGGCCAGGTTTTCAGTGAGACTTCTGGATGTGCCAGAGGGCATAAAAAGCCCACTAACCCTAACCCTAACCCTAGCCCTAGCCCTAACCCTAACCCATACGCCAGTACACTGTCCTTCTTAGTGGGTCAGAGGCACCCAGAGGTGCAGCCCACTAACCCACCCTAACCTTAACCGTAACCCTAAGCCTAGCCCTTACCCTAACCCCAACCCTAACCCAGATCCTTTCGCAAGTACGCTTCCCTTCTTAGTGGGTCACAGAGGCACCCAGAGAGGTGCCTCCCAGCCAGAGCCCACTATCCCTACCCCTAACCTGTACGCCAGTACGCCAGTATGCTTTCCTTCTTAGTGAGTCAGAGGCACCCAGAGAGCTGCCTCTGCCACTTACCTCCCAACCCTAACATAATGTAAAAATGTATGGTACGCGGAGGCAACGCGAAACGCTTCCCTTCCCTTCCCTTCCCTTCCCTTCTTAGTGGGTCAGACATCAGAGGCACCCAGAGAGGTGCCTCCAAGAGCCCACTTACCCCAACCCCAACCCCAACCTCAACACAAATGACAAACGGAAACGACAAATTTTTGAAAATTTCCTTGACAAATGGAAACTACCCAAAACGGACCCGTCCTGACAAACGACAACTTGAAACGTCATTTTTCCTGGTCGTGACCATCTCTATTCACCACCAAGGCCATAGCTAACGACCCATTCCTGATAGGTTTCAGCACCTTAGGCCATTGTTCACCTTAAGGCTATGGATACTATTGTCTCCCTAACGAGCCTATTCAGGCCATTGTTCATCTTATGAGCCTAATTCAGACCAGGGTTACAAGAGGTCAAAGCTGACTCTAAGATGGAGGACTCGCACTAGCTGGATTCAGACTGATGAAGCTGTTTGGATGAGCAGCGAAATGTTTCTATCTCTCAAAAAGAAGTCCAGTAGCCATGACTCAACTTCCAGATAAACTCACCTGGATGACTGAGAATCTTCACTGGTTAAATGGCAGTACTGAAGTCAAGACCCTGCTCATGACCTGAGTTCAATCCCGATGAGCTCAGGTAGCCAGCTCAAAGCCTCTGACTTTCTGAGATTGGTCAAGTGAATACCCAGCTCATGGGGAGGGCAATGTGTAACCTGCATAATTAAAAAATGTACCCAGACTTCTTTAAGTGCTATGAAGCAGTAGAGAAGCAGCATATTTTCCTATAACCTTTTGGGACACTAGGGAGCATCAACCAGTAGCTGTTTAGTTTTCTCCTCAAAGGGTGTAGGGTGTTATATATTTAATTGAAAATCAGAGTTTGCTTCCAACTAGGATGTGCAGGGTGAAATAATTAACCTATGATGTTTTCAGAAGAAATATGCTTGAGGAATGTACTAGGCATGTTTAGCCTGACGAACAGAAGACTGAGGGGAAACATGAGACATGATAGCAGTCTTTCAATACCTGAAGGGTTGCCGCAGGGAGGGCATTGATTTATCCTCACTGGAACCTGAAGACATGGGTGGAAACTCACCAGGGAACACCTGAAGATGCCAGCCACAGAGTCTGGTGAAACATCAAGAAGAAAAACTTCCAGAACATGGCCAAAAAGGGGGGAAAGGAACCATGAACTTTTTTTAAAAAAAAGTTTGTGCCCGAAGGGAAGGGAAATTAATCTCCCTGCTTCTTCAGCTGATAGGAGGGTGTGTGTGCAGAGATAGCAGGACCTGCTCCCAGAAGGGAAACTGGTCCACTCTCTGAAAATGATGGCAGCAGAGGAGTAGGTGGTGGTGATGGAGGAAGGCAGTGCAGGGGTAGGGAGTCAATGGGGACACTGGGAAGGGTGATAGATAGACTGTGTAATGGGGTGGCAAATGGGCCAAGAAGTTCATAAAATTGCGAAACGGCTTCTTGGTTCAGTTCATTTGGATTTGTTGGTTTTTGATCAATCCAAAGAGATCCGAACCAATGAACATTTGGATTTGTTCATTTTTGACCATTGTCCTGGTTTGGTTTTGGTGTGTGTTTGTTTTTTTGTTTCGCTTTTTGGCTCATACCTATCTCTATCTCACTGAGCCTCTTGGCACAGTGGTTAAATGCCTGCACTGCAGCTAAAACTGTACTCAGGACCTGGGGTTCTAATTTTGTCATAGATGAGATTGCAGGTTGGGACAGGGTGGGTTTGGCGCTCATCTCTCCTAAGACAAAGAGTAAGAGGATGAGAATGGCTTGTTATGCAAATGCCCTCATTTATGGACCAACCCTTAGGATCTATTTTTGACTTAGGACAGTGGCACACGGGAAGCCCTATTGTTCTCAAGTGTGTTGCCTGTACTGCAGGCAATACCGTGCTCACGACCTGGGGTTCAATCCCAGGTAGCCGGCTCTTGGTTAACTCAGCCTTCCATCCTTCTGAGGTTGGTAAAATGAGTACCCAGCTTGCTCCGGTGAGCAATGTGTAGCCTGCATTCTGTAATTAACCTTGTAAACCACCCAGAGACTAATTGAAGTGGTATGGAGCGGTATATAAGCAGAACACTTTGCTTTTGCTTTGCTTTATGCATTTCCCACATTCTTGTAAGGAGACTTACCAGATCACCCAAAGAAAGTGGTACTTGACAACTGAGAGCCCAAGCGGAAAAACTTGGCTAATCTATATGCTGGTAGGGCATCATATGTTTGCCTGGAGACATCTCCTTTCCCCTGGAACTGCTACCAGATGCTGGTACAGCTTGCTCAGGTGGCCAGCTGCCTTCTCCCTCTCTGTCTGACTACGTCCCACAGAACTATACTGGTGGGACTTTTACTTCTCCAACACCAAACTGGATCTGAGGAATGGAATTTGGGATAAAAGTGCATTATAAGATATAGGGAACCCCTATGTTCTCCATTTGAGGAGACAGTTCTGCATTCAAAGAATGAGGATGACCTTCCTTCTCAAGTTGTCCATTGTTTGAAAGCCAGCCCTAGTATGATTTAAAGATCCGGAGGCAGATGGAGGTTGAGTAAGGACCTTGGCATTGACCATTCTTGTGAGATTTTCGGGCTGTTTGGCCATGTTCTGGAAGTTTTTCTTCCTGACGTTTCACCGGACTCTGTGGCTGGCATCTTCAGAGGGCAAGGAGCTCGGGGAATTCCTTGCCCTCTGAAGATGCCAGCCACAGAGTCTGGTGAAACATCAGGAAGAAAAACTTCCAGAACATGGCCAAACAGCTCGGAAAACTCACAAGAATTATCAGATCCCAGCTGTGAAAGCCTTTGAGAAGACCTTGAAATTGCCTGTCCATGGTGAGCATGCCTATGTTTCACTTGGTTATAGTCTCTTCTACTTCCATGAAATGCCCTTAAATTCTTTAAAGATAAAAATAGTGTCTAATTTAGAATTTCTAGATAGGCATTAGCATATGCCAGTTATTGTAAAAGAGTGTCCTGTTTTGTCCTTTCTTAAAACATGATCATGTTGTCTTTTATTTATTCTCCATCGCACCTAAGGGTATGACAAGAACCAGTGGGTGGAAACTCATCTGAGGGAGAGTCAACCTGGAACTAAGGAGAAGTTTGCTGATGGTGAGAGCTATTAAACAGTGGAACAGCTTGCCTCCTGATGTTGTGGGTGCCCCATCGCTGCAGGTTTTCAGTAAAAGATTGGGCATCCATCTGTCCAGGATATTATGAGGTCTTCTGCCTTGGGTAGGGGGTTGGACTAGAAGATCTACAAGGTCCCTTCCAACCCTACGATGATTCTATGGTTCTAATGCACCAACAAAGTTCTTGACTGTTGAACTGCAGCTTTCTCTCCATGTAAACATTCCATTCCAATGAGATTCCTCCACCGCTACCACCATGTTGTTTGATCCCAGCTGATGTCTTTCTTCACCCTTGAGGTAAAATGACTTCTACCCCTACGGCAGTGGTGTCCAACTTCAGTCATCCAGATGTTTTGGCCCACAACTCCCATAGTCCTTTGTCATTGGCAATCTAGGCTTGGAATTCTGGGAGCTGTGGTCCAAAATATCTGGAGGGCTGAAGTTTGGACTCCCCTGTCCTACACTCTAGTGGACATTCGCCTCTTCTGTAAATCATTTTTGTCGATCTCTTTGCATACCCGTGACCTCCAGATTCTCTCTCTTCCCCCTGCCTTCTGTGAAACAACTTCAGCCCACAGGAACAAAATGGAAATTAGTATTCATGCTGAAATATGGATCTCTTGAAATTCTGCTGTGCTTTTTAATGTCTATTGGCTGCAGGAGATGTATGGTGTCCAAGACCTTGAGTCACATAATATTATACTGATAATTATTATTCCGCCTATAGTTTTATAGGTCTGTGCACTTCCCATATTAATGAAGGGACAGATTTGATGGAACCTGGAAGACTGGCGGGAATGAGCAATAAAGCAGTTATTAACATGTAACAAAATGCTTTAACATGTGCTTGAAATGCTCTGCCTGGTGATTAGCAAAAATGTTTATGAGAGCATTTCTATCTGCCAAATGTCGCTGACTTGCATGTGGCGTTCAGCTAGGGGACCAGATCATCTGATCTAAGGCAGTCTTACCTCACACAGATAAAGCCCACCAGGCCTGTTCTTCTCATTGCAGGAAAGAAGTAATCAGAAAGTAGATCAGATAGACCTCCTGGCTTTTAGCAATATAGCAACAGGGATTCCTGGTTTTCAACTGTGTAGCAATGGCAACAATCTCCATCTCCTACTGCAGCAGCTCATTCTGCCCTTCATCAGCTACTGAAACAGAGGCCAAAACCTGTTGCTTACTGCACAAAGTAACACTAGAGTAGGCCCAGTGAACAGACAGAGATTAGGTGAGTCAATACTGTCAGAGATTCCATTTATGGAAATGGGCCTACTCTAAATTATTTTAGTATAGCTAGTCATAGTTAGAATAAGCCCCTTTCAATAAATGAAATTTGCAAAGGAGTTGATTCAAGAAGTATTGATTGATTCAATGGTCTTATTCTAGTGTGATTTAGTATACTTAGCAAGGGGGTTGTATACTTTGCAAAGGAGTTGATTCAAGAAGAATCAATTGATTCAATGGTCTTACTCTAGTGTGATTTAGTATACTTAGCAAGGGAATTGTGGTCAATGAAAGCTTGGACAAATACAGTTTTTGAGTGTGTGTGGAATAAGTTTGGCTTCAGACATTTTTGTTACACAAAACAAAATTGCTGGGCTGAATATTCAGTTAATCGCAGTGTAAAGGGAGGAAAACAGTCTGTGCAACACTGTGCAAATATAAGTCTTCCTTGTATGTATTTGATGACATGGGAAATGAAATGAAACAAAACGATTCATGAGGCAATAAATAATGGGGAGCTTTCCTTTTAAAAAATTAACAGGAGCCCACTACCCAAGTTTAAATAGCTTTAAATCAAAGACCCTACTTAAACCTTCCAATCAATTTGCATTCAAGCA
The DNA here is from genome assembly GCA_029282475.1 of Phrynocephalus forsythii. NCBI lineage: Eukaryota > Metazoa > Chordata > Lepidosauria > Squamata > Agamidae > Phrynocephalus > Phrynocephalus forsythii. The sequence goes on along the minus strand of JAPFRF010000004.1, from coordinate 115,081,121 downwards.
AAGAACCCTCTGTAAACAAGCAGGAAACCTAATGGCTAGCTGCACCTCAGATCAAGATCAGAGAGATAAGCTCAGCAGCTGATCCGTGTGGAGAGGGAAAAAGGAAAGCATCAAAAATTTATTTATTGCTTATTTATTATTGTTTATTTATTGTTATTTATCAATTTATTGTTATGATTTTTGTTTTTTTATTGTGATCTGTATTCTGTTAGCTGCCCAGAGTTCCGATCCGGAAGATGGGCAGGACATAAGTATAATAAATAATAAATAATAAAATAATAAAATAATAACCTCCTACCTAATCAGGAAAGGAAAACAATCAGTTTAAATCAACCTGCAGACACAGGCACAGTGCAGGGAAGGGAAGCGAAATGTGATCCAGGCAGCCTCATGGTCCTAAAACTTCCATGTCCGCAGTCCAGAGACAGGCAGCAGAGCTCAGCTCCTGGCTAGCTGCGCTGCAGATCAATCTTGGAGATAAATTAGTTATCAACAGCTGAGGCATTGGGAGGGAAGGAAAACTATCAGTTTTTAAAAAACCCTCCTGGGCCTCTATCATGCGTACACTAAATGTGCATGTTTATTTGATGTGTACTTTCTCCAAGACTGGTCATGTGACATTTGATGCACACTTTCTATACCCACGGTAGCATTTTTGTGCTCTAGTCATGCATCCCCATGGGGCAAAAGCACATCAGTTTTTTCGATTAATACACTTTGATTACCGGCATGCCAGCTTTCTAGTTTTACTGCTTTAGGACATGACAAACTTTTTTTCCTGTACCAGTCATCCATTTTTTTTTATTTTAAAGAGCAAATAAAATTAAGAAAATATCAATAAATTGAGCAGAATAGCAAACAAAATGTGCACTAACAATGCCCCCACTTACTTTTGATGCACACTTCAATTTTCCAAAAAATGTGGATCAAAAAATTACAACTGGAGGGAAAAGGATTAGGAAAATGTGGTGGGTCACACTTCAGGAGGTGTGGTAGAGGCATGTATGTTTTTGAAGTGCATCATGGTGGGGACCAGTACTCCAGATGCAAATTTTTAAAATAAAAAATGTGCATTTTACATGCAGTGTGATAGAGATCCTGTTCTCATGATGGCTGAATCAAGAAAGAGGGCTCTTGCCACTGAGATGAATTGTTTCATTTCAAAAAATAAGAATAAAAAGGTGTTTTATTTCATTTCTTGATGAAGTGCTGTCTGCTATTTCATTTCATTTCAAAATGTTTTGTAATGTTACGAAATGACAAAACAGTGTGTCATTTTTTTGTTTTGTGCCCATCTCTACACCTAAGCCCTGTGATTTGTCACCATCAAGAATTTCTCTTTTTTTCTTATCTGAGTCTTTAAAATCTTTATGAATTGCCTCTATGGGGAATAAAACAAAAACCCTATAAACCCCTCCCCCAAAGGCACCAGTATGTAGCCCCTACCTACCCTTGCCACCTATGCCACCTCTTCCTCCAGCACCATCCTCAGAGGTAGCAGGCCAGGATCCAGATGCTGCCTCTAAACATGTACCCACCTACCAGCTGAGCATGGTGGTGGTGGTGGAGACAGTAGTGGTAGGGGTGGTTAGGCAGAGGCGATAGGGGCGGTAGGAAAGACATGGGTGGACATCTACTTTCAGCAAAGCAAGCAGCATGCCAAAGGGGAAAAGATTCACCATTTATTTTTGCTTCAGCAAAAATGGAATCCCTGAACTGGGTCATGAGGTCTCCTGGGAAATGAAGCATGAAGCAGCCCAGATTTTTTGTTAAAAAAAAAATCTGTGTTGTTTTTTGGTGTGTGCCCATCTCTGTTGCATTGACTCAGACAGACTTGTACACTACCTTTGTCTTTTGAAACATGGGGTCTGAATTACAATACACATAATTCACAAACACAGCATGTTCTTTTTGCTTTGTGAATGTAGAATACGGACTCTAATTATGAAAAAAAATGAACAACCCTAGTAGTGCTAACTTTAGGTTGGGTTAAAATAGGGATGAAAGGCAGGGCTTTTTGGTGCCCTGGTTTTTGCTCTGTGTAGTACGTTTATTTATTTATTTATTTATTTTTACAACTTATATGCCGCCCACTACCCAAAGGTCTCTGGGCGGCTTACAATCAAGGAATTAAAACAGTTAAAAACATCAAACAACAATAAATAATTAAAACAACAATAAAAACCTTATACTAAAACATCACACTAAAATTGCCATCAGAAGAAGTTGCAAGTAATCATAGAATTATACAGCGAAATCATAGAATCACAGCAAAACAAGTTGGGGAGCTGTGTAGACATCACAAAAAATGAATACAAAACTAGACCTGGTGATACATTTGGGCTACTAGTAAACTTTTTTAAAAGTTGCTCATATTTCGAGGGCAACACCCTCTTCCTCAGGGCTGTACCAAAAGTTCAAGCATGGAAAAAGATGGAATTGCCAGGAGTAAGTCCTTAGATCAGTGGTGGCCAAACTTTGGCCCTCCAGATGTTTTGGACCACAACTCCCAGAATTCCAAGCCTGTATTGCCAATGACAAAGGACTGTGGGAGTTGTGGTCCAAAACATCTGGAGGGCCGAAGTTTGGCCACTACTGCCTTAGATGTAAAGTTCTTGGCAAGATGAAAAAAAATATTCCAGGTAGTTTCTCAGTTGAGCCCTGGAGCAAAGATGCTGTGAAGCTGCACCTGTAGTTACTGGTTGTGTTTCTACAGTCCTAGTCCTTCAAACAACATGGCATAGGTCATGTACACACATTTATACCCACTCTCCATGTGCCACTTTGAGGCTAATGGCCCCTGCTTGGCCAGAGAAGGGGGAAGGTTGGTGCAGAATCATAGAGTTGGAAGAGACCTCAAGGGCCATCCAGTGGAGGAACCCCCATTACAGTGCTCCTGATAGATGGCCATCCAGCCTCTGCTTAAAAACCTCCAAAGAAAGAGATTCCACCATCCTCCGTGGCAGCATATTCCACTGCTGGACAGCTCTGATTATCATGAAGTTCTTCCTAATACAGTGGTACATCTTAAGTCAAATGCTTTGTAAGACAAAAAGCTCGTAGGAAGAAAAAATTTTCTGGGAATAGGCATGCTTTGTATGACAAAAGAAATCCCTATGGGATGCTTTGTAAAAACCATTCCACATGTACCCGGGGGGGGGGGGGACCCGGAAAATTTTGTCTTTATTCTCACGGATGGAATGGGAAACCACATTTTGTAAGACAAAGTTTTTATAAAACGAAGTGACCCATAGACTCCGAAACAGATTAATCCATTTCAATGTATTCCTTTGTGAAACCACGTTTCATAAGACAAAACTCATAGAATCATAGAGTTGGAAGAGACATCAAGGGCCATCCAGTCCAACCCCCTGCCATGCAGGAACCCCCATCACAGTCTTTCTGACAGATGGCCATCCATCCTCTGCTTAAAAACCTCCAAAGAAGACCCCACCACCCTTCTTTGTGGCAGCATAGTCCATTGCCTAACATCTCTAACTGTCATGAAGTTCTTCCTAAAGCCCAAATGGAACAACTGTTCAAAGTTCAAATGGAAAAACTTTCTGGGAATGTTTTATGAATGAATTATAATTAAAATATAATTATTAGAGATGGTCACAACTCAAAAAAATGGTATTTCATTTGTCGTTTGGTCGTTTAGGGGTCCGTTTCGGTTCGTTTTTGTTTTCGTGACGTTGTTTGCAAAAAATTTTGTTTTTGTTTTGTTAGGTAACGAAATGAAAAAACAAAAACGAAAACAAAAAATTGCTGTTTCGTTAGCATTCTTTTTAGTTCAATGCATCTGCTGCAACGAAAACGAAAAACATGGCAAATTTGGTCATTTGTTTTCATTTTTGTTTTGTTTTTTAAAAAAATTTGTTTCATTTTCATTGTGTAACAAAACGAAAAAACAAAACGAAAACAAAAAATTGCTCATTTCGTGCCCATCTCTAATAATTATATAATTATAATTATAATTATAATTATAATTATATTTATAATTATAATAATTAATTTTATATTTATAGGTTTATTTATAAATTAATTATATTTGTTTTGAGAGGTTTTTGTTGTTGTACCAGTACAGTTATGACCAACCCTTCGTGACTCCATGTCCATGGAGTTTTCTTGGCAGGAATACTGGAGTGTACCACTGTGTTTACATTGTAAGCCCATTGAGTCACTGGAGATGTGGTGCACCAACAACTCTGCAGCCTCCATTGATTCAATGTGCCTAATTCTAGTTGTGGCTTACTGCACTGAGCTTGTACCCCTTACATATTTAGTGGAGTTTGCAGCATCTTGGTTTTTGCCTTATATACCAAATTATTTGCTGTAAAACTTTATTCATTACACAACATATCTACATTTATTGTATGTGTTGTTTTCCAAGGCTAGCAGAGCTGGAGACTGTAAAGATGCCTTGAAATTAAATAATTGAGGAATTACTTAATACGAGGGAGAGATTTATCAATAAAATTGAAATATACTCACCACAGTTTGATCCTGCAGTTTGCCCATTGCCTCAGCAATCACTTTTTAAATCAGCAAAGAATTTATTTTTGTTGTAAAAATGTATTCAGGGAAAACCATGGAAATTAGATGTAAATTGTATTAATGCTGGGAAACTTTATAGCGCCTATGCTTTAATTTGCATTAAATGGTACAATGAAACACCATCAATTTCATGGCACATCAGCTTTATTTCAGTAAAATTAGAAAATGGTAAAATGTTATGGATGCTGTTTTGATTTTAAGAGGAGCTTTAAATTCAAAACCCAGAAACTGTAAGTTAAAGGGGTTGCAAATGACTCTGAATGGAATACATCAGTGGAGGCATGCAGTGCTCTGTGCTCTCTTCTAAGGTTCTTCCAAAAATATCCAAAGTCATTTGGAGATGACCTCTACTTCTACTGACCTACCAAAGCAATGCAGGACACCCTCCACTGCTGGTAACTTCTGAACTGTGCTGCATGCTATGTAAACATGGATAAGAATGGGTAAAATCTGTCACTTTTGTTTTCTCTCACATTCATTTTGTTGGTGATGGTTTCCAAAAGAGAGGACTGTGGCATTTACCCCTTGGTGATGAAAAAAATCATTAGATGTGTTTGTCTCAATTGGTTGCTTGTAGACCAATGAGAGAGTTTGGGGGAGGAGACCAAGGGGATTTAAGGCTCAGCCCAGCACGGAATTAGAAAGATAGGGACTGACTGAGTGATAGATAGGGAACTTGCACAGACTAAAAGACTGATGGAGTCAGTTAGAATCAGATAGGGTCTGACTGAGAGACAGTTAAGAACTAGGAAAACTGAGGAAAACTAAGTGTTGAGTGTCCGTAAACTTAAGAACAGGGTGTGCAAGTGATCAGCTTTGTCTATAACATAATCATTTCATTCTGTCTGTAAGCCACTGGGGGAGGGAAAAAGTTTTTTTTTTAAGCCCGGGCTTTTATAAAAAAAAATTCCCCTCCCCCAAGCCCTGCCTGCCAGCTGATCAGTGGTGAGGTGGTGGGAACTTTCCCCCCCACTCTAGCACCAATCAGCTGGCACACGGGACTGGGGGAGGGAAAACATTTTTTTTAAAAATTTCCCTCCCCCCAGTGGCTTACAGACAGAACAAAATGGTTCATTTAAAAATGTTTGTCTGTGAGAAAATGCTGCTTCTCCGTGTTGTTTTGTTTTGTTTTGTTTCGTTAGGTAACAACACGACAAAACAGCATTTCGTTTTTTGTTTTGTGACCATCCCTAACGTGCAATCTTTCTTAAATGAGTCAAACCCAGATTCTTCTGAGGAAGTATTCCTACTCTACCAGTTATAGGCATGCTTTTGTTCACAGAAACATAGAATCAAAGAATCATAGAGTTGGAAGAGACCTCAAGGGCCATCCAGCCCAACCCCCTGCCATGCAGGAACCCCCATCAAAGTACTCCCAACAGATGGCCATCCAGCCTCTGCTTAAAAACCTCCAAAGAAGGAGATTCCACCACCATCCATGGCAGCATATTCCACTGACGAACAGCTCTAACTGTCATGAAGTTCTTCCTAATGTTCCAATGGAATCTCTTTTACTGTAGTTTGAAACCATTGCCCTGCATCCTAGCCTCTGAAGCCATGGAAAACAAACCAGTCCACTTTTCAATATGACATCCTTTCAAATGTTTAAACATGGCTATCATATCCCCTCTCAGACTTCTCTTTGTAATGCTAAACATTCCCAGTTCCCTAAGCTGAGTTGATGGTGGACTCATCACTTACAAAGCAGGGGCAATGGTTTTCCTGTTTTCAGCGAGGCTATCGAATCCAGCTCATAGTTAAGACTCGGATGGAAGGGCAAATGTCACATCTGGTAGCAGTCTAATTAGTGTTTTAAAACTGTGCTGAGATCATCAAATGAAGCTGCTTATGCCAGTGTGACATGTTAATACCTCACCTTCTATCTCCCAACCCCTGCCCTCTTAAGTGGCTATAAAAGAAAATTGTAATTCAGCATAGATTCAGAGGCACTTCAACCAATCGCTGTTGCTTTTACTGGTGCAGTTTATGAGGTGGCCAAAACTAACAATTAAATGGCCGAGGGAACATTATGCTTCATATTCAATTAGGAAGCGCTCCCTCTGATATCTCAGAATGGGGGTCAGAGTTCCCTCTTTTAATGTTGGCGTCTTTGCATCTTCCTGCATAAAGGATGGAAGGAACGTGGGTTTTCATTATAGTACGGGGGGGGGGAGGAGAGAAAGTAGTCGTGATCCAAAGTTAAAAATGAAAGACAAACTTTGTTTTACACAATATGGCACGTAGATAGGCTGAGCCACATGTATACATCAGTAGAAAGAATCAGAGAATCATTGTAGGGTTGGAAGGGACCGTAGAGGTCTTCTAGTCCAACTCTCTGCCCAAGGCAAGGAACCTCATACCATCCCAGACAAATGGCTGTCCAGTCTTTCCTTGAAAACCTCCAGTGATGGGATGCCAACAACATCAGGAGGCAAGCTGTTCTGCTTTTTAATGGCTCTCATTGTCAGGAAATTTATCCTTATTTCCAGGTTGGCTCTCCCTCTGATGAGTTTCCACCCACTGGTTCTTGTCATACGCTTAGGTGCGATGGAGAATAAATAAAAGACAACATGATCATGTTTTAAGAAAGGACAAAACAGGACACTCTTTTACAATAACTTGCATATGCTAATGCCTATCTAGAAATTCTAAATTAGACACTATTTTTATCTTTAAAGGATTTAAGGGCATTTCATGGAAGTAGAAGAGACTATAACCAAGTGAAACATAGGCATGCTCACCATGGACCGGCAATTTCAAGGTCTTCTCAAAGGCTTTCACAGCTGGGATCTGATAATTCTTGTGAGTTTTTCAAGCTGTTTGGCCATGTTCTGGAAGTTTTTCTTCCTGATGTTTCACCAGACTCTGTGGCTGGCATCTTCAGAGGGCAAGGAATTCCCTGAGCTCCTTGCCCTCTGAAGATGCCAGCCACAGAGTCCGGTGAAACGTCAGGAAGAAAAACTTCCAGAACATGGCCAAACAGCCCGAAAATCTCACAAGAATGGTCAATGCCTAGGTCCTGACTCAACCTCCATCTGCCTCTGGATCTTTAAATCATATTAGGGCCGGCTTTCAAACAATGGACAACTTGAGAAGGAAGGTCATCCTCATTCTTTGAATGCAGAACTGTCTCCTCAAATGGAGAACATAGGGGTTCCCTATATCTTATAATGCACTTTTATCCCAAATTCCATTCCTCAGATCCAGTTCGGTGTTGGAGAAGTAAAAGTCCCACCAGTATAGTTCTGTGGGACGTAGTCAGACAGAGAGGGAGAAGGCAGCTGGCCACCTGAGCAAGCTGTACCAGCATCTGGTAGCAGTTCCAGGGGAAAGGAGATGTCTCCAGGCAAACATATGATGCCCTACCAGCATATAGATTAGCCAAGTTCTTCTGCTTGGGCTCTCAGTTGTCAAGTACCACTTTCTCTGGGTGATCTGTTAAGCCTCCTTACAAGAATGTGGGAAATGCATAAAGCAAAGCAAAAGCAAAGTGTTCTGCTTATATACCGCTCCATACCACTTCAAGTAGTCTCTGGGTGGTTTACAAGGTTAATTACAGAATGCAGGCTACACATTGCCCACCAGAGCAAGCTGGGTACTCATTTTACCAACTTCAGAAGGATGGAAGGCTGAGTTAACCATGAGCCGGCTACCTGGGATTGAACCCCAGGTCGTGAGCACAGTATTGCCTGCAGTACAGGCAACACACCTGAGAACAATAGGGCTTCCCGTGTGCCACTGTCCTAGGTCAAAAATAGATCCTAAGGGTTGGTCCATAAATGAGGGCATTTGCATAACAAGCCATTCTCATCCTCTTACTCTTTGTCTTAGGAGAGATGAGCGCCAAACCCACCCTGTCCCAACCTGCAATCTAATCTATGACAAAATTAGAACCCCAGGTTCTGAGTACAGTTTTAGCTGCAGTGCAGGCATTTAACCACTGTGCCAAGAGGCTCAGTGAGATAGAGATAGGTATGAGCCAAAAAGCGAAACAAAAAACAAACACACACCAAAACCAAACCAGGACAATGGTCAAAAATGAACAAATCCAAATGTTCATTGGTTCAGATCTCTTTGGATTGATCAAAAACCAACAAATCCAAATGAACTGAACCAAGAAGCCATTTTGCAATTTTATGAACTTCTTGGCTCATTTGCCACCCATTACACAGTCTATCTATCACCCTTCCCAGTGTCCCCATTGACTCCCTACCCCTGCACTGCCTTCCTCCATCACCACCACCTACTCCTCTGCTGCCATCATTTTCAGAGAGTGGACCAGTTTCCCTTCTGGGAGCAGGTCCTGCTATCTCTGCACACACACCCTCCTATCAGCTGAAGAAGCAGGGAGATTAATTTCCCTTCCCTTCAGGCACAAACTTTTTTTAAAAAAGTTCATGGTTCCTTTCCCCCCTCCCCAAGTTCAGAAAATTATGGCCAGTGATTCGTAAGTAGCCTCAAACTATGAAACATCACGAACTGCATTTCCCCACCTGATTTGTGTCCATTTCTAATAGACACTTCTGCAATCTGGCATTTTATTTCCCTCATGCCAACATTAGTAAGTGGTTCCCAACCTTGGGTAAAATCATCAAATCGCATATAGCACATTGTTACTCTGTGGAACTCCCTGCCACAGGATGTGGTGATGGCATCTGGCCTGGATGCCTTCAAAAGGGGTTTGGACAGATTCCTGGAGGAAAAGACCATCACAGGTTACAAACCATGATGAAGATGTATAATCTCCAGGCTTAAAACTGGGGTACTTCAAGGACCAGATGCAGGGGAGTGGTATCAGGAGACAGATATCTAGCTTCATCCACTCCCAGAGGCATTTGGTGGGGCCATTGTGACATATAGGAAGCTGGACTAGATGGGCCTTTGGCCTGATCCAGCAGGGCTCTTCTTATGTTCTTATGTTCTTATGAGTTGGAAAAGGTCTATAAGACCAACAAGTCCAACCTGTTGCTTAATGCAGGAATCCAGATCAAAAGAGATCTGGAAGTTTATGCACCTTGGATTGTTTTTAGGGCAGGCCAGTGGTTATGTTAAATGAATGTTTGGGATAGGATTCTAACAACTCAGCAAGTAACCACTTCATTCTTATTCCAATGTTCCCATCATTAATTTCTGACAACAAATAGGAGTTGAACAGAGTAAGAAAAGTTCATTCTGTTTTACAATTCAACAGCTCAGCTACTGCCAGGGAGCATCAATTTGTTCTTAAATGTATGCATTATTAGACAGAAGCCACCATAAAGGACCATCCAGTGGATTTTCTGAGATTAGATTTTGTGATTGCCAGGACCGCAAGAGGCTTTTGCTGCTTTGAGAGAAATGCCAAAACTGTTGTTCCCAACTTCATGGATTGATGATTATTTGCCATTAAACTTCCTCTTCAGGGTGGTCCCAGAAGCAATGCTGAGAAAACTCAGCTGTGGAGGAGTTTGCATGCCCAGTTACAATTTTTATCACCTTGTGTAAACGGAACAATTTTGTTGGGTCATGGCTTGTTATTTTTAATGGCCCTGTATCAGCAAAGGCAGCAGTTCCTTGAGCAATTGCATTGGAAGAGGCATAAATGACTGAAGAGTTCTTTGTCTGAAACTGAAAAATATATTGGCTTTTTAGACCCAAAGGTGTAATATCTGCAAATAGCAAGTAGTTCTCAAAGTGCAAGCTAAGCATGGGTGAGGGCTACAGCCTGTATAAGAACTAGAGATCAGGGAGGGGCCAGAATCCACTAGTTCTACTAGTTCTACTATTGCTTGCATTTGTGTTTTCAAAAGCTCAACCTTTTTTCAGCCTCAGATTTACACTGCAGGAATCATGGCAAATTCTTCCAGTTGGAATGAAATCCCCCAATTTTGCACCAGTCAGGTTCAACAGGTAGAGCTATTTGTAGCATGGGAAGGACCCTGCAGTTTCTATACTTTGCACCAATTGTCTCTGGGCGCTTTTACATGACCCCTAAGATCCGCTGGCCACTTAAATTCGGACCAGAGATCTTAGGGACTTGTCGCTCTTCCTGCTTCCCCACCCCTCCGCACTTCCTGGCTGCTGCCTGCGTGAGGGGAGGGAGAAAAAAAAGGAAGAAAAGATCATGCCTCACCTCCGTTCTGGCTCTCGTTCTGGCTCTCGCTCTTGCCAGCAAGATTCCTGTGTCTGTAAAGTAGCTCTTAAAGGGGCGGGAGCCAAAACAACAACAAACAGAAGGGAGGAGAGCCCCGCACTCACTATCTTTACACCGCATCAAGGAATTTTCAGGACGGAAGAGCAGGTACTTGAAAGGTGCGCTGGGACGCGCTAAAGTGGGTCGCAGCTAATTTCCTGTAAACTCCGGAGCTGGTGGGTAAACATTTTTAAGCTCCGGAGCTGGGAGCCATTTGCCCCGGAGTTTAGGGGTCGTGTATAAACGCCCTCTGTGTAAAACTAATGTCGTCTCCCAAGCACACAGAGAAAAACCCTGCACAGCTGGCTGATCAGGGAGACACAAACAACCCATCCAAAGCTTCCAGGGTTTTAGAAGTCCACATAACAAGTAGCAACTATCTCAGTTTTGTGATATTTGTGCAAAATCCATTCTTGTGCAAGCAAAACCCCAGTTGAGATCAAATGGTAGCTTTGATTAGCCATAGTGTTGGGAGGGGCTTCTTTGTCTACCCACCCAGTTGGCATCACATGTGTGCAGCCTACGGGGCTGCTTGCAGGGGCAGTAGGTTAGATAAGGCTTTGCCACATGGTGTGAGGCCTCTTTTTCAATCCAGCTCTCTTCCCTCCCTCCCTCCCTCCCTCCCTCCATAATAAGAGAATGAGATTAGCTGGTTGCGTAAGGGCCGGATGGGAATTTTTGCCTTCCACTCAGATTAGATCAGAGTAGCAGTGTGTTTTCACCTATCCGGTTGTCTTTAAGAATAAGGGTTGGTTTATAACAGGTCATAATTGGTGAGTAGAGATGGGCATAACCAGGAAAAAATACGTTTTGAGTTGTCGTGTGTCGGAGCCGGCCCGTTTCGGCTCGTTTCCGTTTTTCGCGAAATTTTTCAAAAATTGTCATTTCGTTTGTCGGTTTTTTGTCTGTCGTTAGCACTGGTTTTGGGGGGGTGGGCTCCTGGAGGCACCTCTCTGGGGTGGGTGCCTCCTCTGGCCCGCCATGAAGGGAAAGCGGGCTCCTGGAGGCACCTCTCTGGGGGTGGGTGCCTCCTCTGGCCCGCTACAAAATGGCATGCATAGCCAATTGGATATGCATACCACTAAGTTGCAGTTGCAGCAGGCAGAGGCACCTCTTTTTCAGGTGCCTCTGTGACTCACTGCCTGCCGGCATACGGTGCACTTGGGCTGGGGAACGAAGTGAGAGAGGACCCCTACGGGCGCCCTGTGACTCACTAAGAAGGGAAGTGTACTTGCTATAGTGCAATGCGAGTACACATCTGGCTTACTGGTTAGGGGTTAGCGCAAGGGCTAGGCTTAGGGTTACGGGTAAGGTTAGGGTGAGTTACTGGGGTGCACCTCTGGGTGCCTCTCTGACCCACTAAGAAGGACAGTGTACTGGCGTATGGGTTAGGGTTAGGGTTCGGGTTCGGGTTCGGGCTAGGGTTAGTGGCTTTTTATGCCCGACTGGCACATCCCAGAAGTCTCGGTCAAAACCTGGCCAAGTGGCCATGCAATTGGTGGAATGGCTCCAAAAATTTGCATGGTCCACTCCCATGGCCAGCCCATCATTGCGCAGGTGAAAAATAAAATAAAATCAATGGAGACGTTTTGTTGCAAGAAAAACCCACTGCTGCTACTGAAAAAATTCAGGCAGTTTTAAAATAGCTATTTTCGCATGTTTCTGTGGTGCTTTGGTGTGTTTTTGGACCACGACGATTTCAAAATAAATATTGCGGTCGCCCCATTTTGGATCCCCCGCCCGCACCGCATGGCATGGCGAGTTGGCGAGACGAGGAGGATGCGCAGCCCAGGAGACGAGGAGGGAGGCCGGGGACCCCCCCAGAAACCCCCTTCTGGTAGGTGCCCTCACTGAGGCAGGCATATTTTCGCCTGCTTTTTTGGTCGGGAATCGGGTTTTTTTTTTAAACTTTTTTTTCTCCCGCCGCTTGGCGAAGTTGGCGACTCGATGAGGATGTGCACTTTCAAGAGGCCAGGGACCCCCAGAAACCACCCCTCTGGTAGGTGCCCTCACTGAGGCAGGCATATTTTTGCCTGCTTTTTTGGCCGGGAATCGGGTTTTTTTTATTTTTAAAACTTTTTTTCTGTGCCACGCCACTTCGAGGATGCTGCGCAGCCCAGGAGAGGAGGGGGAGGCCGGGAACCCCCAGAAACCACCCCTCTGGTAGGTGCCCTCAGACAGGCATATTTTCGCCTGCTTTTTTGACCCCGAGCATCAAATCAGACCCAATTTTTCAGTTCGAGTTCTGGCGGAGTAATTGTCATTACCACGTAACAGAAACGAGAAACGGAAACGGAAACGAGAATTTCGCCAAGTCGTGCCCATGTCTGTGTAGTAGTGCAAGCAGTGAGTAGTGCAAGCATTAAATTTAAGTCAGGTGAAAGTTGGCAGTGGGGACAGGGAAGCTGGATGCGCAGCTCTGGAGCTCCCACCCGCCTGCAAGTTCGTCCGTCCTTGCCCTCAAGATTGGTGGCGGGAACAGGGAAGCTGCCCATGTGGCTCCAGAGCTCCCGCCCGCCCGCCATCAAGATCAGCAGTGGGGACAAGGAAGCTGGCGGTGCCTTTCCCTCTGCTGCCTCTGCTCTCCTCACCTGACCCCAGCATCTCAAAGCATGTACCACCCCCAGAGGCTGAGCCAGATGTTGCAGCATTCCTCTCCTCGCCCGGCTCTTGCCTCTGCTGCTGCTGCTGCCAGGCTGTGGCAGTGGCTGAAGCACACACCACCGCTAGAGGCTGAGCTGGCTGCTGCCACATTCCCCTCCTTGCCTGGCTCTCACCTCTGCCACCTCCACTCTTGCCCAGCCACCACCTCTGCTGCTGCCACCTCCTCTTCCTCCTCCTCCTCCTCCTCCTTTGTCAAAGCCGCACACCACCAGCAGAGGCTGAGCCAGCTGCTTCACCCATCAAGGAACCCTGCGCAGGGAAGGCAGAGGGCGGTGAGAGGGGCTGTGATACAGCCTCCGCACACTGGAGGCAGGATCACATTCCCCTCTCCAGCGATCTCCACCCTGGATGCCTTGCTGCTGCAGCTCAGAGAAAATTATCTTACCAGCCTCAAGGGGCTTGGCCTCCTCCTCTCCACAAAAATGGGGCTGACATTCTGGCATGACTGTTCTCCTACCATGGTACTTATGTGGCCTGATCTCTTGGAAAGGGAGATTTGGAGAGGGGCCTGAGACCCAAGGATGGTTGATCTCACCCACCAGAAGGTAACCAGGGCACTCGGGCACCTGGTCACAGAATGGGGCGGAAGATGGATCAGGCATCATAGTATTTCTCATAGTCTTTCCCAGGTTTTTTATCCCCAATGGAGGTGCATTTGTCCAATCAGTGGATCATGGCTTGGTTGGAAGGTAGAGCTCTAGAGGATTGGTTGCAGCTGCATTTCTCTGGCAAAATCTGAGCATGGCTTGACTGTTGTGGTAGTTTGGACAGAGGGGAGCAGCAGGCCAGGACCTGCATGTCCTGAAAATGAAGAAATGCCCTCCCAGAAACTTGGAGTGTGGGCTAAGAATTGTTGCAGCTCAGGCAGGTTGGGGGAGGTCCTTTGCCCTGGAATGGCAAAGAACCCCAGAGTGGCATGCTCCCATGGGATTTCAGAAGGCTGTCATTGGAGCTGTCTCTCAATGGGATTGAAGAGAAGTGTTCAGTGTTAGGTGGTACTTGAGTTCCTCAATGAGCTGGATCCAACCCAAGTACTGTTTTACCCACATCTGTTTTCCTCCAAAATTCAAGCTGTGAGTGTATTATTTCCTCAGCTTTAGGTTCACAACAGATATTTGTGTGAAAAGTGGTTAGCTGGGCAGGAGTGAGATAGGCAGTGTTGCAGTAGACCAAAAAGGGCAGATGGTAGAAGAAGCTGAAGAGAGAGAGAGACTGCAATAACACACTAGAGTAGGTCCACTGAACTAGTGGGGATTTGATGAGCCAACTCCTCCATAAGTCTCCATAAGAGACTATCCCTAGAATTGGGATTCAGCATGTAGTCTTCAAAATACTGGTCTCTGTCACAATCTGAGTGCATGGCTTCCTGTCTCCTTGGCAACCAAGTCTTCAGAACTTCAGTAGAAATGGGTACAAAATGGAAAAATAGCATTTCATTTCATTTTGTTTCTGTAATAGTTTCATTTTTTTCATTTGTATTGAATTTTAAAGTAGGTTCATTACAAAATGAAACAAAACCAAACAACACACTATGCTCCCCTGGGTCCCAAAGGACCAAACTGGCAGTGGAGCTTCCTCAAGCAATTCTAGGTAACCCCCTGAAATTTGGAAATGTTTAGGGGTCAGGGAGCTGAGTTGTGAAGATACAAAGGGGGCTGCTCCTAGAAAAAAAAATCTTTCCTGATTGAATTGGAAGCCAAGCCATGGCTCGCCCACAGCTTGACTTCCAAAGTTCCAAATCAAATTAGAATCCCCCCCCGGGTATCCCTTTGGAGCTTCATAACTCAGCCCCCTGACCCCCAAACCTTTTGAAATTTCGGGGGCTTACAGAGAAGAGCTTGAGGAAGCTAACCTGCCTTTTCCTCTAGAACAAATCATTGAAACAAAATGCAGCCAACCATTTTGTTAGGTAACAAAGAAATTTACCTAATGTAATTATGAAACAGCATTTCATTTTTTGTTTTGTGCTGATCTCTAATCTTCAGAGCTTCTCGTCTTCAAATCTTCTTCCAGCAAGGTTTCTTTAGACAGGGCTTTCTCCTCCCCTGATTCTCTCTTCTTAGCCGTGCATCACTAAATGTGATCCACCATTGCCCAATAGACTTCTAAATGGCTCCTTTTTCAGATCTTCTGTCCAGAATTTCTCACCTATGATGTTCTTCATGGAACTTCCTGACAGCCCCATTTGTTACCCTTCTTCTGACAAATCAAAACAAAAATGGCTCCTGCCTACTGAAACTTCTAATCATAGCAAGCCCATCAGATCAAAACAAAATAATAAAAATAAAGCAGGTGAAAGCATTGTGCTCCCCTCAAGACTAGCTGCTATATGTTAATGTGAGCTTTTGTGGAGAAGCCCACTTCCTCAGATGTCTGAGGAAGTGGGCCTGTCCATGAAAGCTCACATCCAAAAACAGCACTTATTAGTCAAGGTTCTACAACAGTTTTGTCTTTTAAAAATTACTTTGTTTTTGTTTCTTACATGATATGCTAGCACAGACTAACACAGCGGCCTCTTCTAAAGCCACAGTCATAATAATCAGTAACCATGGCAGCTACAGCAGTTGTAGGTGAAATTAAGACAACAAAGCTTGGCTTCTTGACTTTTAGATATTTTATATAATAGAGAGGACCGCTCAATACATAGATGTCACAAAACATACACAAGCTGATGGCAACCCATTTTATTGCATCCTGCAATTTATTTCTGGCTCAGCTGTGTTTACGCGCAGCAATGTTGGCTGATCTTTGAAGCTAGCTGTGAAACGTCAGTGATCCAAGCTTCTAATAAAGAAAAAGAAAATCCCCATTCAAACATGAATGTTCAAGCCTAACACACCCACCCACACACACACACACACACACACACACACAGAGAGAGAGAGAGAGAGAGAGAGAGAGAGAGAGAGAGAGAGAGAGAGAGAGAGAGAGAGAGAGAGAGAGAATGAATATGTTGTAATGCAGCTAAAACTGAGCTCATGACCCAGGGTTCAATCCCAGGTACAGCCTCAAGGTCCATTCAGCCTTCCATTCTTCTGAGGCTGGTAAAATAAGTACCTACTTGGGGGGGGGGGTAGTGTGAAGCCTGCATAATTGCTAGTAAACTCCCCAGAGAGTGCTTTAAATGCCATGGGGTGGTATATAAGCAGCACACGTTGCTTTTGCGATTTTGCTTCTAAGATTTTATGCAGTCCCGTCCTTAGGAATGATCTGGGGCGGGGGGGAATGGGACAATATTATATCAAATGTTATTTCTACACCTTGGTTAGTGAATGTTCAATTGCATTACATTTCAAGGAGCAAATAATATGATATCAGTTAAGAATAATGCATTTAGAAATCTTGCTCCTATGGAATACATTTTAAGGGCAATAACTGGCAATTTGAAAGCATTACCATTGACTGCGCAAGCATTTCCTGCACCCTGTAATCACGAAATGTACTGACTGCTTTCTTTTCTGGATTCTTTAGAACGGGCAGATCTGTAGTTTAAAACCACATTTCTCCTTCTGCGTACTTCCTAAATGCAGGCTTAATTTTAACAAGTGACACCTGAAAAGAACAACTGTAGACTGCAAGAAATAATATGTCATGATCAATGTGTTCTGCAAGACATGCACACTGGTTTTTACATTCCCTGGTTGTTTCAAGGTTTATGTGTAAGAGCAGAATCTGGATAACAATTAGATGAATTCATTTCTTTAATCTAGGATCACTGCAGCACAAAGAAAATGCAAAGTGGCACAGTGGTTAAATGCCTGTCCTGCAGGTAAAACTGTGCTCACGACCTGGGTTCAATCCCTGGTAGCAGGCTCAAGGTTCACTCAGCCTTCCATCCTTCTGAGGTCGGTAAAATGAGTACCCAGCTTGCTGGGGGGGGGGCAATGTGTAGCCTGCACACTGTAATTAAAATTGTAAACCGCACAGAAACTACTTGTAGTGGTACGGGGCGGTATATAAGCAGAACACTTTTTGCTTTTGCTTATATACCGCCCCATACCACTTCAAGTAGTCTCTGGGTGGTTTACAGTCTAATTATGCAGGCTACACATTGCCCCCCCCCAGCAAGCTGGGTACTCATTTTACCAACCTCAGAAGGATGGAAGGCTGAGTCAACCATGAGCCGGCTACCGGGGATTGAACCGCAGGTTGTGAGTACAGTATTACCTGCAGTACAGGCAACACACCTGAGAACACAAGGGCTTCCCGTGTGCCACTGTCCTAGGTCGAACATAGATCCTATGGGTTGGTCCATCAATAAAGGCATTTGTGTAACAAGCCATTCTCATCCTCTTACCCTTTATCTTAGGAGAGGAGAGCGCCAAACCCTGTCCCAACCTGCAATCTAATCTGTGACCAAATTTGGGCATGGGCCTTGAACCTGATATGATCTCAGAGATTCCTGTGTTTACATCCATTGCCATGCCTGTGTAGATGTTGGTGTGCTTCCAAGTAACTGAGACTTAGAACATAAGAACATAAGGACATAAGAAGAGCCATGCTGGATCAGGCCAAAGGCCCATCTAGTCCAGCTTCCTGTATCTCACAGCGGCTCCAACCAGATGCGTTTGGGAGCGCATGAGACTAGATATCTGTCTCCTGATACCACTCCCCTGCATCTGGACCTTGAAGTACCCTGGTTTAAAGCCTGGAGATTACACATCTCCATCATCGTTTGTAACCTGTGATGGACGTTTCCCCCAGGAATCTGTCCAATCCCCTTTTGAAGGCATCCAGGCCAGATGCCATCACCACATCCTGTGGCAGGGAGTTCCATAGACTTACAACGCGCTGGGTGAAAAAATATTTTCTTTTGTCAGTTCTTACTCTCCCAGCCCTCAATTTGAGTGTATGTCCCCTAGTTCTGGCATTTTTGGAGAGAGAGAAGAGCTTCCCTCTATCCACTTTACTCATACCCTGCATTATTTTGTATGTCTCAATCATATCCCCCCTCAAGCGCCTTTTTTCCAGACTGAAGAGGCCCAAATGTTTTAGCCTTTCTTCATAAGGGAGGTGCCCCAGGCCAGTAATCATTTTAGTCGCTCTCTTCTGCACCTTTTCCAGTTCCACTATGTCTTTCTTGAGATGCGGTGACCAGAATTGTACACAATACTCCAGGTGGGGCCTTACTATTGTTTTGTATAAAGGCATTATAATGTTGGCTGTTTTATTTTCAATCCCTTTTTGATAATTCCCTAGCATGGAATTGGCCTTCTTCACCACTGCCACACATTGGGGAGACACCTTCATGGAGCTGTCCACCAACACACCAAGATCTCTTTCCTGATCCGTCACGGATAACTCAGAGCCCATGAGTTGATAGATGAAGTTTGGATTTTTTGCCCCAATATGCATTACTTTACATTTAGTTACATTAAAACACATTTGCCATTTCTCAGCCCATTCCCCCAGTTTGGAGAGATCCTTCTGGAGCTCTTCACAATCTTCTCTGGATTTTACCACACGGAAAAGTTTTGTGTCATCGGCAAACTTGGCCACCTCACTGTTTATCCCTGTCTCCAGGTCATTTATGAACAGATTGGAAAGCACCGGTCCCAGGACAGAGCCCTGGGGCACACCGCTTTTCACCTCTCTCCATTGTGAAAATTTCCCATTGACACCTACTCTTTGTTTCCGGGATCTCAACCAGTTCTCAGTCCATAAGAGGACCTGCCCTCTTATCCCCTGACTGTGCAATTTTCTCAGCAGCCTTTGGTGAGGGACTGTGTCAAAAGCCTTTTGAAAATCCAGATAGACTATATCCACCGGTTCACCCAAATCCATGTGCCTGTTGACCTTTTCAAAAAAATCTAAAAGGTTTGTCAGACAAGATTTACCCTTACAGAAGCCATGCTGATTTTCTCTCAGCAAGGTTTGTTCTTTTATGAGTTTTAAGATTTTCTCTTGGATGAGGCTTTCCACCATCTTCCCTGGGACAGATGTAAGGCTAACTGGCCTGTAGTTTCCCGGGTCCTCCCTCCTTCCTTTTTAAAAAATTGGTGTGACATCTGCTATCCTCCAGTCCTCCGACACTGTGGCTGTTTTAAGAGACAAGTTGCATATAACCGTTAAGAGATCTGCAATTTCGTTTCTCAGTTCCCTAATAACCCTTGGGTGGATGCCATCTGGGCCCGGTGACTTGTTAATCCTCAATTTATCAATTAGTCCTAAAACCTCCTCTCTTTTAACCCGTATTTGATTTAATTCTTTAGTCAAGAGGGGCCGTTCAGGCAGCGGAATCCGCTCAAGGTCCTCTGTCGTGAAGACAGACGCAAAGAAGTCATTCAATTTCTCTCCAATGTCCAAGTCCTCCTTAACCTCCCCTTTTCCTCCCTCACCATCCAGAGGGCCAACTGGTTCTCTGGCAGGTTTCTACTTCTAACATATTTAAAGAAGCTTTTATTATTACCCTTTATATTGCTAGCCATGCGTTCCTCAAAATCTTTCTTTGCCTCCCTTATCATCTTCTTACATTTCTTTTGCCAGAGTTTGTGTTCCTTTTTATTTTCCTCATTTGGGGAGGATTTCCATTTACAGAAGGACCTCTCCTTGTGCTTTAGAGCCTCTCTAACTCCACTCGTTAACCATGCCGGTGTCTTCTTGGACTTAAATGAGCTCTTCTTTCTTTGTGGTATGCACTTGTGCTGGGCCTCTATTATTGTTGTTTTAAACAGGCGCCATGCACTCTGAAGAGATTCATAAACTGTTGGATAGCTTAGTGGTTTAGGCATCTGGATGCGGAGCCAGAGGTTGGGAGTTCGATTCCTCACTGGGCCTGCTTGACAGGGGATGGACTTGATGATCTATAGGGTCCCTTCTGGTCCTAAAGTTTTAAAAGATGGAAAAGCTCACATTTGCTAGAATCAAACAATGCTGGGGAACAAAGGGAAAGTTCTTGTTGAGAATCCCAGCACTTCTGCTTGTCTCATGGATTGTGGGCTTTCCCCTCCCTCCCCCTTTGCCTCAGAGCACACAGACTTTAAGTAGCTGCCTCCAGTTCAGAGCAAAAAAAAAGAGAGAGAGATAACAGTAATCCCCCACTTATCACAGGTTTTAGGGACCTGACCTGACCCGCGATAATGGATAATCCACGATATGTGGACGCTGGGTCGGGTCGGGACTGGGGGGAACTATCTAGGACCTGCTACACTTACCTGAGGCCTGGCGCTGTCTCAAAGGGCCTCCGGCAAGCTTCCTGGAACTGTCAGAGGCCCTAGAAGTGGTTTCTGGAGATCCATAAGTCACTTTTTCTAGTCTGCCCGTTTGGGGCAGCGCCAGGCCTGGGGTAAGTGCAGGTGGCTCCAGATAAGCCCATCCAGCTTAACCCCAGAGGGCCTTGCCTTTCATATACTGTGGTCCCGCGATATACCGGGACCGCAGTATATGAATCGTGAAATGGCGGGGGACCACTGTAGTGTTGGGAACCCATGATTAACACTGAAAGCATATTATGAAGAAGGGTCTGAGATGGCGTTTACATGTCAGAAGTCAAACTTCAAAGGAATCCCATTCTCAAGTCCTGAGGATTCTTGCTGTGACACTCACACATCATCAGCTCCTGAAGGTTGTGCTGTTCTCACAGGGTATATACAATGTCAGCTTCTAAATTCCAGCTAAAAACTTCATGGTTGGGTGTGTGTTTTTTGTCTCTGTTCATTTGTTTTTAGAGAATATTATACCTGATTTTGGGAATCTCCCATTCACAGGAGCGCCACAAGTTGGAGTCAACTTGCTGGCATGCAACAAACAGCAGCCCACCTGATTCTTCTCCAAAGCAACAAGGACGGTTACTTCATGTCCATTCTCGTCCCGGGAGGAAGTTCATTGCGTGTTGATGTCAGTCGCAGTCACATGGTCTTCTTGCGGTTCTGTTCCTGTTCCCGTATACGCACGGGCATGATGGATGATACCGGCATGACTGTTACCGTATATCCTTGTTCCATGATGAGATGTGAAATTCCATGCCTTTGTTCTCTGTTGTTGTTGTTGTTGTTGTTTTTGGCCCAACCTGTTTTTCAATGTTTCGATTCTCTGAAGTCTTACCTTCAATGCGTTACAGAGCTAAGTTTGAGGCATTTGTCTTTTAATCTCTCTGCACTGTGTTGCTGACTCCATAGGGAATGTACTGGCAAATAGCACTTCACACTCCTTCCACTAGATGGAATGAGAAGCGTGATGAGCAGATTTCCAAGGCCAAGGAGGGAAATCTCTCATCCCGCTTAAATCGCAGTTCAGGGGGCGTGGTCAGGATGAACTCCCTTCATCCCACAATGGACGTGGGGTTAGATTACTTCATATAGGTCCCAAGAGGGACCGCAAACAGTGATGAGATGGACATGAAGTATTAGCCAAGGACTAAAAGACCAAGTCCAACTTGAATCAGTTGTTACAGCTTAACATAGCCATTCCCCTTGCTATCCATGGCTCCTGAAATAATAGCCTGTTGATGTTCAGAACAAATTTGCGGGGGTCATTTGGACTGGCCTAAATTCTCAAACCTTATGAGCGCTATGCTCATTACTGAATAAATAGCCTTTTCAGCCAACCGTGGAGTCCCAGACTGTTGCAATGCATGGGGCGGAGTGAGAATGCTCAGTTGCACATCTGGAATAATGCACATACATAAAACATAAAAAGACACATGCATAAATGCCAGCTGCTTTTAAATTATTTATCCCTCCCTGAACTCGGAGCGTAATGACGTTTCCTGGAGCCATTGCACTTGGGGTTTTTTGTTAGGAGAATGCTTCTTAATGAATGCTCACCAGTTGTTTGCTAAGCACAAATGTAAAATGGAGGTAAAGAAGATCCTTGTCAAGGAGCATTTAAGAGATAATCCTTTCAACACAGAGAGATGGAAATAGTATTGCCAGAAGGGTGGCAGTGTGTAAATGGTTGATTTCTTCTTATCTTACATTGCTTGTCTGCAATAGAATGAATGCCGTCCAAGCTAAGCTGATGGAAGGAGATATTGAAAACCAGCCAATTTACCTGGCTTTAAAAAAGCAAAAGCAAAGCAAAGTGTTCTGTTTTTATACCACCCCATAGTGCTTCAGGCACTCTCTGGGCAGTTTACAATTTTTTAATTATGCAGGCTACACATTGCCCCCCAGCAAGCTGGGTACTCCTTTTACCAACTTTGGAAGGATGGAAGGCTGAGTCAACCAGGAGCCGCCTACCTGAGATTGAACCCCAGGCCGTGAGCACTGTTATAGCTGCAGTACAGGCATTTAACCACTGTGTCACCTATGATGTCCCACTCTATCCAGTGCTCTTCTGTGTCCTCTGTCCATCATTCTTTCTCTCACATTAGACATGGATTCTCTGTCCATCTGTGGTATGCAAACCATTCTGGACATCTCTGGGGACAAAGAAGCACAAAGAAAGATGTGAAACTGGACAACAGTGGCCCATCCTATCTCTGTCCTCCACCTGAGCCACGGGAATTCATGATATCAAGCTTGCCTGTTAATTAGGGAGAAGAGTTATTTATTTGTTGTAAGTTTTTTGGGCTATTTGGCTGTGTTCTGGGAGTTTTTTTTTCTAGAACATGGCCAAACAGCCCGAAAAACTTACAACAACTATTGGATCCCAGTTATGGAAAGCCTTCAAGGATTTATTTATTTATTTATTTATTTATTTATTTATTTATTTATTTATTTCTGCCCTACCTTTCTCCTTCAAAGGACCCCAGGTGGCTTACAGCCATTAAAAGAAAATATTTAGAAGCTATAAACAGTGAATATTCAAATATGAAATATAGAATTAAACAAGTAGAATGTTATAAATGATGAATACAGACACATTTAAAACAACATAGCAGGAAAAAAATTCATTTAAAAAAACCCCCAAACCCTCAGGCTGCCAGTTGCTCAGGAAAAAACCTGCCCCTGAAGAGAATGGTCTTTGCCTGCTTGTAGAAGGAGGGCCATGGTGGGGGCAGCCTGGCCTCCAGTGGGAGAGAATTCCAAAGTCTGGGAGCGGCTGCAGAGAAGGCCCTCTCCAGGGTCCTCACCAAGCAAAACGGTAGAGGCAGTGAGATTGAGAAAAAGGTGTCTCCTGATGAGCCTAATTCTCATAGAGGGGGGGGGGCACTTCCGCCCACGACGATGATGGCTGGGTGATCCAGCAGCTCCGCTTAATGAGAAGAATAAAACTTGAAATACTGTCTTTAAATGATACCAAAATCGTGAGTAAACGATCATAAATCTTTGGGGAGGACAGGTTGAAAACTGTGTATTTTCAAGGGGAGAGATAACAATGAATTACTGAAGCAGTGATTTACTTTCGCTTTCTGCGAAGTCACGTCCCAGGCAGACGGACTGTGAGAGACTGTTTTTTTGCTTTGAGGCTAGAAAGAAAAGAAAAAGCGTACTTACTTGGTTTTTCTGCATGCCACCCAAGAAAAAGGGTCCTACTGTGATAAAAAAGTAATACGCAAACCCTCAGACGCCACGTATCAACGTGCTCTTCTTGAAAGAGCAGAAGCTGTTGTTGAAGCTGACACAATGGCGTCTGATTCTGGCAAGTTGCCAGCACACCAGCCGGATTTTTCAAGGGAGTTCAAAAACTTGAAAGCAGAAGTCAGCTCCCTTATTAAATCAGCCCTAAAAGATGTAACTTCTACTATTGAAGACCGTTTCCAGTCCTTATCATCACAGAATAAAGACCTAAGGAAGGACCTGTTACAAGAAATACAGACCCTGCAGACACAGGTATCTAATAATGGCATTGAACTGAAAAAATTAGCAGGAGAAATCAATCAAGTTCAAACTCTAGCCTCCAAGAACGAAAGTGTTATCGCTGCGCATGAAGAAGAGATTGATGCCTTACAGCGGAAGCTTATCTATATGGAAGATTATTCTCGAGGTCTAATCTGAAATTAATTAATTTTGAACTCCAGGATAAAAAAGAAATGAAGAAAGAAATCCTCGTTTGGCTTAATTCTATCCTCCCCCAACACCTTGCTGAGACCGACATTGAAAGGATACACTATATAGGTAGTGGTAAGACAGCTACTTCAAGACCAATTCTCATTAGATTTACTTCCTATGCCATGAAAGAACAACTGATGTCAACTCTTAGGGCAAAGCCTGACCTGCTGAAGCGTGAGGGAAGAGTTCTACAAGTTTACCAGGATATCTCCAGGGAGACTTTTGAATGGAGAAAAACTATGAGACCTGTAACAATTGCTCTGAGGAACAACAACTACAGATATAACTGGGGATTCCCGATCTTTCTTAAGGTGTGGAAGGGTCCAACACTACACAAAATTTATTCTTTGGAAGAAGGTGAACAACTTCTCAAGGCATGGAACATTCAAATCGAAGAAGAATAGAGAACTCCAAATTCAGCGTCTGCAGTGAAGACAGTGTCACCCTTTAACTCTTTAAATCTTTCAATGAGCAAGCAAATGGAGACCGATTTGAAGAGCATTGCACTACAGAAGACAGCCCTCCTTTCTCTCTCCCCCTGTCTCTCCCTTCCCTTCCCTCCTGTTTTCCCCCCCTTTTTTTCTTAGCCCATTCTGTTTTATTTTGTTTATATTTTGACTTGCCCGTCCCATAATTCTCCACTCCCTTTCTGTTCCTTATCCCTTATCCCTTATTCTTTCTTAGCATATCTTTCCTTTTCCCCTCTATTTTTTTATATTTTTCTATTTTTTTATTTTTTATTTTTTTATTTTTTATTTTTTATTATTTTTTATTATTTTTTTATATTATTTTTTTGGTCTTTTTTGGGGGGGAGGGGACTGAGGGAGGAAAAGAGGAGGATAGAAGGATCTTAAGATTCACATTATCATGTTATCTTTTTATTACATTCTTTCTTTTCAACTTTTCACGTATATAACTGTAAGCAAGACTAGACAGTGCCAACGCTAATTTAGAGCTTCTGAATCATTATTAGCCATCAGGAAGTGTACGGGTGCCTTCCCCCTCCCTCCTATAAGGGCGCATACAGGTTGTGTATGAGAGCCAAGAGGATGGGAGAACAGAAAATAAATGTAGGTGGTAGGGTTTGGGTAATCATTGTTTTTTTCTTTATTATATGTAATGTTTGTTTGTATATATGCACAAAGAGACCGTTCCAGATCGATAATAGAATGAAAATATGGGTAGACTGTTGAAATTAGCTACATTGAATGCCAGGGGTCTAGGAACTGTCACGAAGAGAAACAGAATAGAGTCATTAATTAAGAAGAATAAACCGGACATCGTCTTTCTTCAAGAAACACACCAAGCGAAAGATGGCCAAAACGAACTGAAACTACCCAACATCAACATCTATGAGAAAAGTTTTGGTACATCTAAAGCAAGGGGGTAGCAATCTTAATATCAAAGCACTGTGATTGTATTGTTGAAAAAACTGTGAAAGATTTGGAAGGTAGATATATTATTCTTCAGGCCACAATTGGTCTAGAACAATATACACTGATAAATGTTTATGCACCAAATGCTAATCACAACCTGTTTTACAAAGAGATATGGGGGCAGATAGAAAAGGTACAGAAAGGACATGTGATTTTGGCAGGAGATTTCAACATGGTTATGGACAAAATAAAAGATAAAACAATGACTAGGAAGGTAGACTGGAGGGCTAGACATACAATCTTAACAAAATTCATCGCAAATACAGGATTAAAGGATGTTTGGAGAGAATTAAAGGCGATGAAAGAAAATTTACTTTTTATTCATCAGCCCACAAAGCTTACTCGAGAATAGATTTTATATTTGTCTCACAAAGTTTGTTATCTAAAGTTGTAAATACAAATATAGAATTGATAAAAACTTCTGATCATGCTCTAATGTCTGTTGAAATAGAAAATAAGAAGAATTATAAGGAAGCTAGAAGGTGGACAATAAACCCTAGAATTTTTCAAACCCCAGATACAGTACAAAAAATACAAAGAGAATGGCTAGAAACCTGGAATATCAATGAAGAAGGTGGTGGTCAAATAGGAGTTATCTGGGACACTCTGAAGGCAGCGGCTAGAGGTTACATAATAAAAGAAAGTGCTATTATAAAAAGTCGAGATCAGCAAAATAAAAAAAAATTGGAGGCTACTATAGCAGACCTTGAATCTCAATTTTTTTTAACCAAAGACAAGGTTGAGGCCAGGAAAAGGGAATTAGAAGATATAGATCTACAACAAACCCAAAGAAATCTACTATATTTGAAAAGAAACTTTTTCGAATACAGTAATAAAAACTCCAAGATGCTAGCAAAATTAGCACAGAAAAGGAAAGGAAAAAGCATGATAGGAAGGATAAAGGATTTAAGCGGCAATATATCTACTCAAATGAAAGAAAAATTAAAAGCTATTCAAGAATTTTATCAAAACTTATATACAGCCAATAGAAGTAGTAAGGAAGTTATGGAACAATATATTGACAAAAACCTAAAAGTAAGACTAGCGGAAGAAGACAGGCTTGAAATGGAAAAAGCTATTAAAGAGGAGGAGATAGAGGATGTTATAAATAAGCTAAAGAATGCCAAAACTCCAGGAGATGACGGATTGGGACCAGAATTTTACAAGGTATTCAAATCAATGTTAATTCCTAAGTTAAAGAAGCTTTATAATGAGATATTGGAGGGCGAGCAAGTTCCTTCCTCCTGGAAACATACCTTAACTATTTTAATTCTCAAGCCTAATAAAGATCCAATAGATCTTGGATCTTACAGACCAATATCACTTATAAATCAAGATGCCAAGATTTTTACAGCAATTCTAGCCAAAAGAATGTACACATTTATAGACAAATAAATTAAAGAAGACCAAACGGGCTTTATCAAAGGTAGACAAATGTCAGACACTGTAAGAAGAGTTTTGAATGTTCTTTATGAGATGGGAAGATCACAGGACAAAGCATGCATTTTGTCTCTAGATTTATGTAAAGCCTTTGATTGTGTCCAATGGCCTGCGTTAAAACTTTTATTAGTGAAATGGGGATTTGGCGAAAAATTTCTAAGTGTAATAAACCAACTCTATTCTCATAGCACCTCATCAATCATTGTCAATGATGGGATGACAGAAAAAATTACCCTAGGCCGAGGAACAAGACAGGGATGTCCTTTTTCGCCAGTTCTGTTTTGCATAGTGATAGAGCTACTAGCTAATGCAATAAGGGAGGACCAACCTATTAAAGGTATGGGTAAGGAAGGCAAGATAAAAATCAGTTTATTTGCGGACGACGCTTTGTTAACAATAAAAAATCCGGTAGAAAATATATTAAGAATAAAAGCACACCTAAAGGAATTTGGTGAAACAACCGGATTATGTGTCAACTGGCAGAAATCAGAAATCATGCTTTTCAATCAGGATAATCGAGACATGGAAGAGATCTCCAATCATGAACTGAAAGTTTGTAAATGTATAAAATACCTAGGGATACTTTTAGATAAAGACATTAGTAAAATGAAAGAACGAAATTACACAAAAATAAAGGAAGAGATTAGAAATAAATTACAAAATTACTCCAAATTAAATTTATCATGGTTTGGTAGAATAGCAATGGTAAAAATGAAAATACTTCCTAAAATAAATTTTCTTTTTAGAATGTTACCTATTCAATACACAGAAATTGAAATTAAAGTTTATCAAGATCTTTTAAATAAATTCTGCAATGGTGGAAAAAAAGCAAGAATAAATAAAAGCTTATGGTACAGATCTCAAAAAGAGGGAGGTATAGGCATACCTAATCTTAGAATCTATTACATAGCTAATCAGCTTAGCTCCCTGGGGGAAATACTATTTAAACCTCAAAAACTAATATGGTGGGAACTTCAATCAGAGGAACTAAATGAAGACATAAATAAATATGTGTTTAGTTTCCCCCAAAAAAGGAAAAGTTACCCAATTAAAAATCCTCTCTAAGTTCCCTATTGCTCACTTGGAAAAAGTATGGAAAGAAATTAATAAAGGAAGGTTCCCCGCTTGGTGCGGTGATCGATCAGATAAATTTCCCCACGAACATGAAGAAATTGGGAGACTTATTTAAATTAAGGAAAGTGGCAAGACTAAAAGATTGGATTAAAAAGATGACATCAAAACAAGAAATTAAACGTATTCTGCAAACTCAGGAATTGTCGTGGTTGAATTACGCCCAGTTAGAAAGCTGGACGAAAGAATGGATTAGGAGAAATACACAACTTAGAGGATATACAAAATTTGAGCAATTTCTGACAACATATGAATCAGAGAAAGGAAATACAGGGAAAGGAACAGTTGGCAAATTATATAAAATAATTCAAGATTCATTTGAGAATAGGGAACAGGACACAATAAGAGAGCTATGGAAACAAGACATAGAGAAATAAATAAATAATGATGAATGGAAAAGAATTTGGAATTTGAGGATTTTACGGTCATTATCAGTCAGAATAAAAGAAAACTACTTCAAACTAGTTTTAAGATGGTATATGACTCAGTCAGAATGAATAGAATGAATCCAAAATATTCTAAGCTCTGCTGGAAATGCGAAAAAAAGATAGGTACCTATTTTCATTTATGGTGGGAATGTGAAATAGTTCAAAAGTTTTGGCAAGAGATTATTGAGGAGATAAGAGAAATACTACAAACTGATATTAAATGTGTACCGGAAATTGCTTTGTTATCATTACCATCTATCAATGAATATGATGTGAAAACTAAAGAATTAATAGCAAATCTTATGACAGGAGCTAGACTGATTATTGCTAGGAACTGGAAACTGAAATCAGACCTTAAAATTGCTGAATGGTATAAGGAAGTGTGGGACATAGCACTAAATGATAAACTATCTTGTAATATAAAAGTTTTGAGAGGTGAAATAAAAAAAGATACTTTCTATGATGTTTGGGGGAAATTTATAGATCATGTACTATTAAAAGGGAAAGGGATACAACCAACTTATAACCCAACACAGTTCTGGCGTAAAGGACCTTAAGAAGCCTATTGGAAGAAAAAGAAAAAAAAATGAAGAAGAAAGAGAAGATGCAAGAATACTGGACGGTTTCTTGGGGGTGGGGGGCACTTTGTACTGTTTATGATTGTCTATTACTGTTTTTTTATATAATTGTTTATCATTGTTATTTTGTCTTTTTTTATGTTCAATAAAAAAATTATAAAAAAAAATAAAAAAATCACAAAAAATGAAATAAATGGTAACGAAACGGTAACGAAAAAAAAATAATTCTCATAGAGGGGGAGATGTGGTAGTTCAAAGAGCTAGGCCCTTGTAGGGAAATTAGAGGTTCATGGGATATGTAGCAGTCCTAGTTAAAGAGCAAAGAGTTGTTTTTCAGGAATCTTGCAGATCCTACTCACTTATCATTTATCAGATGAGACAATTTATTTATTTATTTATTTATTTATTTATTTATTTATTTATTTATTTAGCTTGTATGCCACCCACTACCCAAAGGTCTCTGGGCAGCTCACAAAAAAAATAGACAATTAAAACATCAAAATTACAATAAAATTAGAAAAAAAACATGTGAATACAATAAATACGATACATTAAAAACACAACACTAAAATTGCCATCAGGACCCACAATCATTAGTTTAAAAACTTCTGGAACAGGAAGGCTTTTACCTGGTGCCAAAATGTTACCAATGTCGGTGCGAGGCGAGTCTCATTTGGGAGGGCATTCCATAGTCTGGGGGCAGTTGCTGAAAAGGCCCTTTTCCTGCAAGCCATCCCCTTCACCTCCTTAAGGGATGGCTCTTTCAGGAGGGCTCCCTGGCTCAATCTTAATTGCCAGGTAGGTTCATCTGGAAGGAGGCGGTCCTTCAGGTATCTAGGTCCTAAGCCGTTTAGGGCTTTGTATGCCAAAACAAGCACTTTGAATTGGGCTCGGACAGCAACTGGTAACCAATTAACGTTATTCAGAATTGGCGTGATGTGTTCCTTGGTGGCCCTACCACTCACCAGCTGCGCAGCATGATTCTGAACCAGTTGCAATCACCGGACCGTCTTCAAAGGCAGCCCCACGTAAAGTGCATTGCAGTAATCAATACAGGATGTTACCAGTGGATGAGTAACTGTCATGAGGCTCTGTTCATCTAGGTAGGGGCGCAGCTGATATGTATTCCGCAGCTGGAGAAAGGCACCCCTGGCCACCGAGTCCACTGGGCTTCCAGAGTTAGACCGGGGTCCAGGAACACCCCCAAGCTACGGACCTGGTCCTTTAGGGGGAGTGCAACCCCATCCAAGACAGGGAAATGGCCCTCTAACCTGTCCGGCGAAGCACCCACTAACAGCACTTCTGTCTTGTCTAGCAGAAATAATTCAGGAAGACACGACAAGTTGCAGACCAGAAGAGCTCTGCAAGAAAGGAAGGCATGTCAAGAAATACAGAGATGTTTGAATATGCAGATTAATGGACATTCATACTTACAGAGGGATTGAGAAAGTGGGAGTAGGCCAAGGAGACTGAAGTTTTTTTTTTTTTTTGAAAAGGGGGAGGGAAGCCAAGATTAAGCTAACAATGTGTTTTTATGTAGCTTATCAGATTTTAGAAATGGATTTCAGAGATCAGTTTGTTAGAATTACTTAGAGTTGGATAGACCTTTGCTATTTTAATGTGAATTTTCTTGGTATATCTAAGTTCTCTAAATTCTTTAGGATTTTAAATATTTTTTTCTTACTTTTATTTTCATATTTTAATAAACATCATTATATTTTAAGATTACCTCTGTGTTTTTGATTAAGGTGAGTCAGAGTGAGCAGCAAAGTAAAGAGGTTTTAAAAGAACCCACAAAGGTGTGAACAGGTTTTCTGAGCCCTGGCAGGTGGGAAAAGAATAGAGACTGTTCACAGGGCTGAAAGTTTTGGGACCTCAGTTTCCCAGATTCTTTGCAGACCTCAACTGTTACTTTAACTGTTTTAAGTTAAAGTAAGCACTTTGAATTCTGTCCATCAATGGATGGGCAGCAAGTGCAGCTGCTATTAGCAAGAGAAGTTATATGTTTCCTGTAAGCAGCCCCAGTTATGGATCTAGCTGCAGCATTTTGGGCTCTGCTGATCACCTGGGAAGAAACAACAGAAGTGGAAGAACCCAGGAAAGAATCTAAGATGGAGGAGGGTGAAAGGGAGAGGAGGGGAAAGGAGGGAAATATAGAGGAGGAGATTAAAATGCAGGAAAATAATAAGACACTAGGCAGATAAGATTGGGACTGGGGAAGGAGAGGTCAGGAGACACAGAAGAAAACAGGTGACTGAAGTCAACATATAGAACATAGGATCAAAGAGTTGGAAGAGACCTCAAGGGCCATCTAGTCCAACCCCCTGCCATGCAGGAACCCCCATCACAGGAC
The DNA here is from genome assembly GCA_029282475.1 of Phrynocephalus forsythii. NCBI lineage: Eukaryota > Metazoa > Chordata > Lepidosauria > Squamata > Agamidae > Phrynocephalus > Phrynocephalus forsythii. The sequence goes on along the minus strand of JAPFRF010000004.1, from coordinate 115,049,428 downwards.
GCCATCCAGCCTCTGCTTAAAAACCAAAGAAGCAGACTCCACCACCCTCCTTGGTGGCAGCATATTCCATTGCTGAACAGCTCTAACTGTCATGAAATTCTTCCTAATGTTTAAATTGAATCTCTTTTCCTGAAGTTTGAAGACCATTGCCCTGTGTCCTAGTCTCTGAAGCCATGGAACACAAATCAGTCCCTTCTTCAATGTGATATCCTTTCAAATATTTAAACACAACTATCATATCCCCTCTCAGCCTTCTTTTTGTAAGACTAAACATTCCCAGCTCCCTAAGCTGCTCCTCATAAGACATTTCTTCCAGACCCTCAATCATCTTGGTCGCCCTTCTCTGGACCCGTTTAAGATTGTCAACATCCTTTTTAAAATGAGGCACACAGAACTGGACACAGTACTCCAGGTGGGGTCTGACCAGAGCAGAATAGAGTGGTAATATCACTTCCCTTGATCTAGGCATGATGCTTCTTTTGGATAGAAGGGTAGTACTGGAGGAACGCAAGCCTCTAAAAGAGTGAGGAGATATAGTTAAGGACAGGGAGCCCAGTCTTTCTCGAAATCCCCAAATTGGAGGCTAAAAGGATAAGGTCACTTCAACCTCCTCATCAACCTTCTTATTGGGGATAATGAAAGAGAAAGGAGCAAATAAGCTAGACTCAGAAAAAATACTTCCTGTGGGGAGAGTGGCAGCATCCTGGCCAAAGGCACAAGAGCAGAGTTTCCCAAACTCTGCATATCATGGGCTGTTCCACAGGGAAGAAGGGAGAAAGCAACCACCTGGGTCCTGTGGGACTCCATATGCCATCCAAGTTGTGGTACCTTCTTCTCTGGCATATATGGGGGTCAATGACGTTTCCTGAGGGAAATTGGTGGACCTGGCATTGAACCTCACTAAGTTTAAGAAGACACCTTGGGTCAGAGTGGCTACAGGATTATACAAAGGGCATTATGTTGCTGGAAGTTCACCTCAGCAGTCGGCAGGGTGAAAGCTTCAAAGGGGTGTTTAATAAAAATAAAAATAAATTGTTTCACATAACTACTGACCTGCATCACTGAGGTAAATGTGGGTGAAGGAAAGCTCACAGACCTGGCTGCTAGAAGAGGGAATCACACAGGAAGAATTTTTAGCTCTAACCAGTTCATTCGTTTTGGTCTGGAAGCCAGTAGCATCTGTGCAGGAATTCGCAGCTCTAGCATTTACCATTTTGGAGCTTTTTCAGGACAAACAAGCAAGGGAGCCACACAACAGAGTGTGTTTGAGCTATAACCCATCCGCTCATTTAAATTAGGAAATCAATACCGTTTGTGGAAAACATCGTATTTATAGCTCATATGATTTCAGAACAATTTCAGGATAAAGAGAGCAACAAACAAACAAACTCTTTGTCTTTGTCATGCTTGGAGGGCTTGTGAGGATGAGAGAACAAGGCAGAAGGAGGGACAGATTGGAGAGTAGGCACTCTTTGGCTGCTGTAGCAATGCTTTGCAGGCTTCAGCCAAGTGATGGATTGATGGTTTTGTGTGATTCCAAGTCACCCAAAAGATGGGGCTCATCACCACTCAGTACTAAGAATGGAAAAATAATATTTTTGTTGCACTTAACAGCAGCAAACAAGTTTGCCCACCCAGTCTGGAATAAAGAGGTGACACAAGTTCATATGGGTTACATTAGGGCCACAATTTTGTTTCTAATTAATCTTTTTTGTCTTTGAACACTGAACCTTACCCCTGATAAGGGGACCTGAAAGTAGTGCAAGCAGGTAAGTGTGTAGAATCTCCTGACTTCCGGCCCAATGACAGATTCATAGATTAATTATATTCAGAAGAGGGCTGCCCACTAGGGATGGGCACAAAACAAAAAATGAAATGCTGTTTCATTGTGTCATTACGTAATGAAATGAAATGAAATGAAAACAAAACGAGGAAGCAGTATTTTGTTACAGAAGAAATGAAATGGTGGTTTTTCTTTTTTGTTGAAACGAACCATTTCGTTCTGTCTGTAAGCCGCTTTGGGGAAGGAAAATGTTTTTTTTTAAAAGCCCAAGGCTTTTTTTCCTGGTTAGGGAAAAAAACCTGATCGGCACTGGGGTGGGGTGGTGGTGGGGGAAAGTCCCTCCACCACTTTCCAGAGCCCCCCCCCATGAACCATTTTGTTAGTGGTTCATTCCGTATGAATTTTTTTGAACAAATTTGTATGAAACAAAACAAAAATGTGTGTGGGGGGGGAGGAAACAAAATGAAACATTTTATTTTTCATTTTGTGCCCTTTCAGTGCTGCCCACCTGTTCAGCACCTTCCTGAACTCTATAACTCTAAATAATCTAAGGCAGCCTTCACATCTGCTTAACAGTCATTTAAACTCCTAGTTTCCTATTCCTACTTTTCTACTCCATCTTTCAATTGTTATCTGAGGGCTGCCACATAGCCTGCCTTGCCCCCGCTTTAAACCCTGTGACAGTTTCACACTGAAAATCTGAGTGGGTGGGCAAAGAAGCCCTGCCTGGGGATGTAGTGCCTTTGTGGAGCTGCCATCACCTTGAGAACATGCACAACAGTGAGGATGATGGAGGAAAGTATTTTTAAAGAAATGCCAAAAATGTTTAAAAGCAGCTAAAATGACTAGAACTTGGGGGTGGGGGTAGATGAACACAAGAATGGTTGAATCAGTGGACAGAATGAACCCATGATTTATCAATACAATTTATAAATACAGTGGACCCTTGTATAACAAACGGTTTGTATAACATAAGATTTGTACAACATAAAAAAATTCTGGAGATAGGGGAGATTTGCTTAACAGAATCGCCTATGGGGCAAATCTTTACAACATAAAAATGGGATCACTCTGTTTTCTATGCATTCCTATGGGAAATTTGTATAAAGGAAAAATTGCTTAACATAGTTTCATTTGGAATGAATTAACTCCTTTATACAAGGTGCCACTGTACATGGGTTGTTGTTATGTGCTGACAAGTCAGCTGAGTGTGACCCTATGAATGAAAGATCTTTAAAATGCCCTGTTCTCAACAATATGGCTCAATTCTCCTAAGCTGAAGCCTTTGACTTCTTTTTAGGGATCAAACCAGCTCCTATCTGCCCTTACTCTTTTCCTGTGGCCTTCAAACTTTCCAAGCATGGCTGCCTTTTCCATAGAATTCTACATTCCCATAAGTTGCCTAAGTTAGGACAGCCTCTGTTCCAACATTTTTACCTCTACAGATTGTTCAGCATTTGCTCTAGGACCCACTTGTTTGCATTCCTGGCAGTCCAGGACATCTGCTGAGTTCTCCTCCAGTACCACATTTTAAACATATAAAGTTTGTATTATTTTAAATTGCGGTTGTTTATATAATATTTATTATTATATAAACCCCGAATGTTCACTGGAAGGACAGATTTTGAAGCTGAGGCTCCAGTACTTTGGCCACCTCATGAGGAGAGAGGACTTCTTGGAAAAGTCCCTGATGTTGGGAAAGATTGAAGGCAAAAGGAAAAGGGGACGGCAGAGAATGAGATGGTTGGACAGTGTCATCGATGCAACCAATATGGATTTGACCAAACTCTGGGAGACAGTGGAAGACAGGAAGGCCTGGCGAGCTCTGGTCCATGGGGTCACGAAGAGTCGGACACGACTGAACAACTGAACAACAACAACAACAACAACAACAACAACAACAACAACAACATAATATTAAAAAGCAGCTCAGCTCTGATCAGCTTTCCTACCGTAACTGGCTTCTTTGAAATGGACGGGGGAAATGTCTCAGTGGACCCTGATAAAATAAAAAGGAGACTTGTGGGTTTCTTCTGGGTAGTACATGTGACTTACCCCCATCTTGGCTCATCTGCATTGCCTACCTGTTGCCTCCCGAATAAGGTTCAAGGCTTTGGTTTTGGTTTACAAAACCCTCCATGGCCTGGGACCTGTCTATCTGGTGGAGGGATCTCCCAGAGATCAACCTCATCCCAACCAACCAGAGCTTTACTCTCCCTTTCGCTCCAGGTGGCCACTCTTGGAGAGGCCCAAAGGGTTTCTACCCGGAGCCGAACCTTCTCAGTGGCTGCTCTGGCACTTTGGAACAGACTGCCGTCAGAGCTGAGTCGCTGCCGGCCTTTAGGAGAGCTTTGAAAACCTGGCTCTTTAGGGAAGACTTTGGCGATGGCTGAGTGCACGATGGTATGTTTGTTTCTCAGTTGCTTTGCTTCTTTTTTTCATCCTTTCTTGCCAGATCTCTGGTCATATGTCGGTTGCTGTTTTATCTATCTTTTTTATTATTTGATTTTGATCCATTGTGGAGTCTGTTCATTTGGGCAAACTGTTTATTTGGGCAATTTGTTGTGCACCGCCCAGAGTTCCTGAGGGAAATTCGGGCGATCAATAAGTACAAAAATAAAATAAAATAAAATAAAATAAAATAAAATAAAATAAATATGTTTCTGACTGAAGTTCACTTTTATTCTTCTTTGGCAGCACAGCAAATGGTGCAACGTCAGCAATAGAATGTAGATTCCAGTGGTTTTATGATACCAGTAGAGATTGCATGAACACCACTCACCTTTTATTCCTCACAGCTGGTTCAGGGATGAGAAGACCTAACTTTTTATTTATTTATTTATTTATTTATTTATTTATTTATTTATTTATTTATTTATTCATTCATTTATTTGACCTTTATACCTTCCATCTGATTGCTAAGGGCACTCTGGGTGGTTTACAACACAGTAGCATAATGGGCAACAATTTTAAAAATGCCAAACGTAACGGACATATGAAAGTTAAACATAAACACCAGTGTGTTGTGTCGTTACAGTCATGACCAACCCTTCATGACTCCACATCCATGGAGTTTTCTTAGCAGGAATACTGGAGTGGCTTGCCAGTTCCTACTCCAGGCACCTACATTACCTGGTATTCCCTGGTGTTCGCCCATTCAAGTACTAATCAGGGCCGATCCTGCTTAGCTTCCAAAATCAGGTGAGATCAGATGTGCTTATGGCATAGTACACGTACCCAAAAAGCAACATCAAACATAACTTAAAAATAATTTTCATGTAATTTTAAAGCAAGGTGGTAAAACTGATCATATGGATGCTGAGACAGCCACTGTGATATGATGCTATTAGTTCCAGGGAAGAGCCAAATTTTAAAGGCCCATCTAAAATTTCCCCGGAAAGGGGCTTAGTGAATTTTGAATGAGATGGGGAATCACTGCTGAGATGGCCAGTTTTCCAGTTTTCTCTTTCTAAGCTTGTCTTGAGGTCAGTAGTCTCAACTGTCCAGCCTGGGAAGAATTGTGGAGGCAGGCAGATCTCATGGGAAAAGGAGAAGCCCCATCTAAAGAGAATTTCCACCTCTCCCTTGCCCTTCATACCACTAAATCAAAAGATGGGCTTTTGATTTAGATTTCGATTTTTGATAGCCATATTGAGGAGAGGTGTGAATGTGTGTACGTGAGCTGTGACATGGCTTTGGAAGGACTGGGACAATAAAAATACCTCCCTCCCTTCATCTCAGATGCAGCCTAAGAACATCCAAGCTCTGAGCCTCAACAGACTGCCTGGCTCCCCCCCCCCCCATCTTGCCAAGGACCTTACATCTAAGAAATAACTCCTGGCAAATCCATCTTTTGCCATGTCATAACCTATTGGTACTGCTCTGAGGAAGAGAGTTTCCCCCTTGAAATATTAGACACGTTTTTTTGTGAATTTTCTAGTAGCCTCAAGGTATCACCTGTTCCACTTTTGTATTTGGCTTTTGTGATGGCTACACAGCTCCTCAACTTGTTTTGCTTCAAAAGATGGGCTTGCGTTTCTCCCCTTTCTCTCTCTGTCAGCTTAATTTAGCTCACAGAAGAGGGAAAACAAGATCAGAATTATAGTTTGGCATGAGCCACAGGAATGATAAATAGTGGTCAAGGACACTCAAGAAATAATTATCTCACAACTGGTGAAGTGCAGATAGAGCAGCAGCCTGATAAGACTGGATTCTTCACTGTCTCTGTCTGTCTCTATATTGGTGGATTCCCACTATTTGAACCTTGTTTACTTTTATTGACTGAGTCACACTTGATATTTCTTTGTTCAAGATGTGTTCCGGATGGGCTCCAGCATGCCCAGAGTGCTTAATTTTCTTCTGTCAATTTTGAGATGCCTATTTTTAGAACAACTCTCTTCTAAATGTTTTGCTTTTAGCTTTCTTTTCTAATTATCTTTGTACACTGGTACCTCTACTTACGAATTTAATCTATTCCGAATGCATGCTCTTAAACAGAACAATTCTTAAGTAGAGGAGCCCTATCTAAAATAAATAAATAAATAAATAAATAAAACATTTGTAAGTAGAGTAGACCACATCCAAAATTTGTAAGGCAGCAGTTAAAATGCCAACTGTTTTCAAGTCGAATTGCTCTTAAATTGAGCCGCTCTAAAGTAGAGATACCACTGTAGTTGATTTTTTGTTAAGGTATATCATCCCTTCTAATAGCCATCTTGGGTGGTTGAGTGGTTGTCAGTAAAATGAGGTAATTTTAGATTCTGGATTTAATAATATTCCTCTGACTTGAGATGGTAAATTTATTTCAAAATATTGTGAATCATCTCTCCTTCGTCTTTGAGCAGTACTGCTAATTTTGTCCAATGAGGTCTTAGATTTCTGCCTCACAGTCTGCCCCGCCCCATAAGATAACAAAGTGTCCAGAAACCTAAATGGTTGCCTATAAAATGGGAAAGAATATATTTTAAAAAAACTAAAATGGTTTGTTGACCTGTCAATTTCCCAGAGCATGGAGTTTTGAGGGTATCATCTGAACTGAGAACCATCAGGATGTAATGGGTCTGCTTAGACTCTTCACATCTGCTGCTATGTTTGCGAAAGGAAAAATTACGATAGGAATATTTGATACAAATCAAAGAAAAGTTTCCTGTCTCCTCATTTTGGGTTCTGAAGCTGCACAAGGGCTCCCTTTTGTCTGAGGATGACTTTGAGATCCTGGGCCAGGGAGGGGATTGGCTGCAGTGGTCCCAATCCTGGGGACAGCAATCTGGAGGAGGGGTTTGGCTTCCCATCCATTCCAAGGTCCCCAAAAGTTTTTCCAGGGCAAAAAGAAGTTCTAGGGAGACTCGGAACCTGGTGGTGGTTATGGTGGTCACATAGGACTATTTCTATTAATTTCAATCAAATATTTTCATTGCTAGGTAATGATCTTTGCACTGTGCAAATTCATGCAAGATGGTTGCAGCCTTTCTACAGGCTGTTTTGAGGGAGCCTTGTGACACAGTAGTTAAACTGCATTATTGTATTCAAGGCTCTGCTCATGGTCAGTGTTCAAATCCAGTGGATTCTGGCATATGTTTCAAGGGTCAATAAAGTGAGTACCCAATTTACTGGTGGGTAAATTTACTAATTTTACTAAATTTTACTAAATTTACTAATGATTAGACTGTTTAATTAAATTGTAAACCATCCAGAGAGTGCTTTAATCACTAAGGAGTGATATATGAATAGCACACTTAATTTTTCTGGAAGTTGAGTCATGGCTACTGGACGTCTTTTTTGAGAGATAGAAATGTTTCGCTGTTCATCCAAACAGCTGTTGATGAAGCTGTTTGGATGAACAGCGAAACGTTTCTATCTCTCAAAAAAGACGTCCAGTAGCCATGACTCAACTTCCAGATAAACTCACCTGGATGACTGAGAATCTTCACAGACACACTTAATTTTGTTTTATTTTCCCAAAGAAATAAAAGATCAAGGGCACATTTTCCTATTCTGGTTTTTGCAAAGCCTCGCCTTGCATTTAGGTAATGAAATGCCCAGGGTTCAGTCTCACACCTTCTAGAGACCGAGTGCCCAAGCTGCTATTCAAAACCCACTGATTTTTTTCAAAATGTGCCAATGGAACAATTTAACCTGAATACAGGTGGCTGTGAAAGGGCGATGTCGGGTGCCCACAGAAAGGGCTCCAAGTGCCACCTTTGGCACCAGTGCCATAGGTTCGCGAACCCTGTTCTAGAGTAATGTAACTTCAGGAGAAGACAGGACCCAAGAGAAAAAAATTTCTCACCTAACAAAACCCTTAACAACAATACAAGGCACTTGTTTCAGGTGGCTAGGACAAGCACATGGAGGATGTAGTTACAGGTCCCACCATCTTCCTCAGACTAAAGATGCTGTTTGGATGAGCAGTGAAACATTTCAATCTCTCAAGGAAAGAATCCCACTGCCATGACTCAACTTGGCTTAGGACCTAGATATCTGAAGGACCATCTCCTATTAAGATCTAGCCAGGGAGCCCTCCTGAGAGAGCCATCCCTGAAGAAGGTGAAAGGGATGGCTTGTAGGTCTAGTAGGGCCTTCTCAGCAGCTGCCCCCAAGCTATGGAATGCCCACCTAAGTGACATCCGCCTGGTGGCAACACAAATGACATTTCAGCGCCAGGTAAAAAACTTCCTGTTTCTGAAGTTTTTTAATTGACATGACATAGAATGTGTGTCCTGGTGGCAATTTTAGTGTTTTCTGTTTAAATGTTTTTATTGTTTTAATTGTCCATTGCCTTTTTAATGTTTTAACTCTTTTAACTGTTCATTTTAATTGTAAGCTGCCCAGAGACTTCCGGGTAGTGGGCGGCATATAATTTGTATAAACAAACAAACAAATAAACACACTCAGGGTGGCCATGCCTTGGGAGATGCGGAAGTCAGCAACGCACAGCCGCGCCTTCTCGGTTGTTGGTCCTTCATTATGGAATCATCTTCCGAGTGAGTTGCGCCTTGCATCGTCCCTGCCCGCCTTCAAAAAGGCTTTAAAAACCATGCTTTTTAAGGAGGCTTATGGTGACCTTATTTCTATTTAATTCTTTTTTTTTGTGTGCCCACTGCTGCTTGTTGAGGGTTTCCCCTCTTTTGCCCTTATTGCTGTCCCTTCACTGATGTTTTTATTACTGTTTTATCTGATGTTTTTATCTGTAAACTGCCCAGTCCCTCCGGGAAATGGTGCGGTATAAAAGTGTAATAAATAAATAAATAAATAAATAAATAAATAAATAAATAAATAAATAAACTTCCAGGTAAACTCACCTGGATGACTGAGAATCCTCACAGACATTCACTGGTGTTGGTAGCAGAGCAAGAGGCTGGGAGTTCAAATTCCCCACTGTGCCACCTTGGTAGGGACTGGGTTCCACGATCCACATGTCCCCTTCTGGCTCTGCCCTTCCAAGATATCCTTTTCATTTGTCAAGAAATCTTTGAGTACAGATTGGCGAAGCAAACTCCGCCGACTCTTGTTTGTCTGCTTCTTTGCACTAATTGCTATCAATAATGGAAGGCGGGTCTGTGAGTCATAGGAGGCCGCGATTCTTAAATTAAACATCTTAAATTCTTAAATTAAACATATTTGAATCATTACAGCAGATTTTATATGTTCGGCTAAACACCACGTCCTGGCTGATGATGATGAAATGCACTAACAGTAAATTACATATTGATTCCAAAAGACATCAGTGGATGAACAGAAGGAATGGAAAGTTTCCTGGTAACTGGGAGGAGAGCTTCCATTTTCAATGATGGATGGTGTTTTCTTCTCCCTCCTCCCTTACTTCTCTTCTGGCCTCTTCCTACCACCTTGTTCTTTGTCACATTTCGCATCGTATGCACATATCCAAGCTGACAAACGAGGTTTCTTCCAAGCCATCTGGATTATGTCAGACATCAACAATGCCGTGGTTGTGAGCTTGTAAAATGTCACTTTGTGAGGCAGCCCAGATGGGAGCATCCTGAGTTTATTTAGCTGTTTATCTGAGACAACACACCATTTCTATTATTATGACATACCCTCTCTCCCCTCAAGGACCTTCCTGTGTCTGTCTGGCATCCCAAGGGACCAATGGAGAAGCCAATTACAACTAGGCATCAAAAGGCCCTACCATTGTCATGATGTTGACTTGTAATAAAGAGGCTCGGTGAATGATTTATCCATCACCACCTGCTGAATACAGAACATGAGATGTCTCTAGCTGGTCAAATTGAAAAGCCCATAGTAGAGCTGTGGAATGAGATACAGGCATTCAGAATTTCCTTGTGCAAAAACACACCAGGAATGCAGTAAATAAATAATTGGAATGGACAAGAAAGTAATTTCATTCTTTCCTTAACCTTGGTAATAAAGGGACTTCTCCTACACCTTCTAGGAAAAATGGCCAGAAATCTGTGGTCATTCTGGTTTTGTCTCATCTTCCCACTTCAGTCCTACTAAAATCACCATTGCTTGGGTACATGCCCAGAAGGAGTAACAAGAGATGACTCTTGAAATGAGAGCGACGAGAAAGAGAAAGCTAGAAAGGAATGATACGAAATCATATAAACCCATATGAATGGAAGGGCAAAGAATAAAAAGTGGATTCAAAGATACACCTTAGTTTTATAAAAAATCCAAATTTAGGGCAAAGGGAGTAGTTGGATCATGGTATATTAAGGAAGACATATGCAAGTACTCCAAGAAACTAAGAAAACAACACCAAGAAAAACAACGCTATAGCAAGAGCCTCGTGGCGCAGTGGTTAAATGCCTGTACTGCAGGTAAAACTGTGCTCACGACCTGGGTTCAATCCCTGGTAGCAGGCTCAAGGTTCACTCAGCCTTCCATCCTTCAGAGGTCGGTAAAATGAGTACCCAGCTTGCTGGGGGGGCAATGTGTAGCCTGCACACTGTAATTAAAATTGTAAACCGCCCAGAGACGACTTGTAGTGGTATACGGCGGTATATAAGCAGAAGCAGATAGGAAGAACACATTGTGGTGAAATAAACAGGAGAAAGAGGGGAATAAGGAAAGGTTTCGAGGTTGAAGCAGGCGCTAGCAAGGAAGATTAAAGCTTATGAAACTAAGCCAGAAGCAGCAGAGAACTAAGCTCCTTCTACATGCTGAAGGTCAAAAAAAGTAGGTTTGGTGGAGGTTTGGTGGATATATCAGCTGCTTAGGTAGTCTCTGGTAACACTTATTGGCTGAAATCCATTTGGCGCAAATGATGATGATTATATAATCATCTGGCACTACTAATCTTTATTTTGATTAATCTAAAACTATTTTTAGTTTATTTTGATTAAACTAAAAACTAATTTTGAGGCTGGGTGTGATCCCAAGCAGAGTTGCTTCCGAGAGAACCAAACAAACAGGAGGAAGTGAGTGCTGGTAAGTTTCTGAGCTGCTAGCAGTTGGAACAGAGCTCTTTTAGAGGCCTCTGCTAATTTAAACTGCTGATTTAAATTACAAAGAGCCACCCTTATTCAAAAAAAAAAAAAAAAGGAAGCAGCTGGAAGCTTTCTCATCAGCATTTATCTTGCTTTGTTTTGCCAGCTACATTCCATCCATTCTGTGATTAGAAGGTGGGTATGCCATCAGGTGTAAGGATGTGCCATTGGAGGCTAAGACCAATATAATCCATATTAGGAATAGGCATTTTGTTTCGGAACCAGTAGGTTACGAAACGAACCATGAGAACCCATGTGGTCCTTGGAACTGACTGATAAATGCAGATTCAATTGCTTTACCTTTATCTGTCTTGCGCAGGGTTGAAATCCAATGCAGATGCATGCTGCGACATCATCTGTGCTTGATCTATGATGCTGTACAATCAGGAGATGTGCAGGGACAGGCATCACCCCTCCTCCCTCTCTGATTGACCAGCAGCATGAAGCAAGAAAGATGATGTTGCAGCATGCTTCCTCATTGGATTTTAACCCTGTGCAAGACAGGAAAGGTAAAGCATTTGGATCTTCATGTATCAGCCAGTTCCAAGGACCACCTGGGCTCACGTGGTTCATTTCATAACCTACTGGTTCTAAAATGAAATGCCCATTCCTATTCCATACTTTTAAATTTCCAATCACCATGAAAGCTGGAGTGTAAAGAAAGCTGACCAGAGAACAACATTGCTTCTTTTGAAATATGGTGCTGGAAGAGAGCTTGTTGGATACCTTGCACTGTTAGGAAAATAAGCAAGTTGATCCTAGAGCAAAGCATCTTTACCAGAGATAGCAGGACAGCAGAACAGCATAAGATCTTGAAACAGAGGCTTTCTGGAGCTAAAGATGTGCTGGGAAACACAGGCAGACTAAATAAAAGATGGACCAACTCCCTGAAGGGAGCCACAAGCCTGAGTTTACAAGCAAAGCAAAGCAAAAGCAAAGTGTTCTTCTTATATACAAGTAGTCTCTGGGCGGTTTACAATATTTTTAAAAGTGGCAGGCAGGAAAAGAGCAAGCAGACATTTTAAATGGAAAAGATGGAAGGCTGAGTGAACCCTGAGACTGCTACCAGGGTTTGAACCCAGGTCGTGAGCACAGTTTTACCTGCAGTACAGGCATTTAACCACTGCGCCACGAAGCTCAGACAAGACCTGAACAGGGCAGTTGAAGGCAGATCCATAAGTGAGTGGCAATGTGTTCACACATAACTGTCAGGGTCTGATAGTTGGGATTCAGCCTAGGAGGCATTTCCATTTCATGACTGGGAAAGCCCACCTGGTGGTATTTTTCCTGCCTGAATCCACATGCTCCAGACTCCAGAACCTGGAATCCAACCCAGCCTGGGTTACCTATTATTTGCCTTTAATTTCCTCAGGTTGTTTATTCCTGGCTTGGCACTGCCTGCTCATCTCCACTTATTTACTGTTGGTTACTGGGATAATTCCTGTTTGCTTTCCTGTTTGCTTTACATTTCCCTTTACCTATTTTCGTCTTCCCTTCTTCCCTTCACCTTTCTCATTAACTCACCTTCCTCTGTCTCATTAACTCACCTCCATCTGCAAACAGCTAGGACATGGGTTATGACAATCAATAACTGGGCAAGGCATGCTCTGGTCACGAGGCAGTCACGAGGCAACCCTAGCCAACCAGCATATATAACATATGTAATGTTCCCCTTGTAACCAATCACTGGTTCTGTTCATACTGTGGAATGTAAATGATATGTAATAAAACCCGAATGGCAAGGGGCTATCATCATCACTCCGCTGGTCAGACAACTGGACTCGAGTCTGCATTCTTTCATCTGGACCCCCCACAAACAACAATGTCATTCACTCATCCCCATTCCTTCCCCCCCAGCCCCACCCCAACTCCCAACTCCCTGACACACCCTTTTTTACTCAGGTTTATGCTATTTCTACAGATCCAGACTGTCTCCAGATCCCCAAATCCAAATAAGCCCCCAGCTTCTTATGAGATCTAGCTTTGGTCCCTCTGCTTTTGCCAAAAAATTATTTTGTTTTAGGAAACATCCACATGAATCCAATGCATCTGATATACATCCTGATGACTGTCCATGGTGGCCCAGAAATTTGGGGAGCTGCAGTTCAAAACATAACTTTTTCAAGCTCTGGTGACAAATTCAGTACCCCATAAGTTTCTTTGGAAAAGGCCAGCAGTTACAAAATCTGCCCTTTTCTAAGCAAACACCCAACCTGACTCATTATCTCTAGCTATGTGTTCGAAAGACCTGTTGATCTGAAGAGTTATGGCAATAAGGCACACACCATGTTGGGTGATTCACTTGTTCTCAAATATAGCAGGAAAGGTTAGATCAATTGGAATGCTGTGGCAAGAGTGCAGAGATGGAGTTATTTTAGGAAATGTAAGCTGAGTGTTCCTTAATAGCCAGGGACTTTAGCCTAACCCAATTAATTGTGGTTGCTGCTTTCCCCACAGGAAACAGCTGACCAAGCATCATACAGCACAGAAACGCACAACGCTAAGGGAGTACATGGGGATCCACACCCCTCTGGTGTATATTACCATTTGGGACTATTAAAATCTACACTGTTTGACTGTACTGTATAGTCACCTCTCTCCTTTCACTTGTATTGGTGCTGCTCTACTTTCTGATTATGGGGTGTAGAGATGGGCACGAAACGAGCGATTTTTCATTTTTGTTTTTTCGTTTTGTTACGCAACGAAAATGAAATGATTTTTTAAAACAAAACAAAAATGAAAACGAAATGACCAAATTTGCCGTGTTTTTCGTTTTCATTGCAGCAGATGCATTGAACTAAAAAGAATGCTAATGAAACAGCAATTTTTGTTTTTGTTTTCATTTTTCGTTTCATTACCTAATGAAACAAAATGATTTTTTTGCAAAAAATGTCACAAAATGAAAATGAACCAAAACGGACCCCTAAATGACCAAACGACAAATGAAACACCATTTTTTTGAGTCGTGTCCATCTCTAATGGGGTGTGGTGGCTCAGTGGGTTAGAGCACTGAAACTGTTGCCTACAAAGTCAACAGCATGGCGGTTCAAATCTCAGGTGCCACACAGAGGAGTGAGCTCCCACTGTTAACCCCAGCTCCTGCCAACCTAGTAGTTCAAAAGCATGTAAATGCAAGTAGATAAATAGGTACCACCATAAAAAGCTGGAAGATAAACAGTGTTCTGTGCACAGAATTGCATTCAGCCATGCCGGCCACATGGCCCTGGACTTGCACACCACTGGCTCTTTGGCTTAAAAACAGAGATGAGCACTGCCCCTAGAGTCGGACACGACTACTGTAGCATGCATGTGCAGGGGGGAACCTTTAGCTTTACTTTCTGGTTACTTCCCTCCTTTCCTGTGATTCTTCTCAGCTTCAGAATTCTGGCATAGATATCATTAAATAAGGGCACAAATCACTGGTTTAGTAGTTCATCCCAGCTCCTATAGTGGCCTAACAGGACTCCTCATCAAAGGTCTGTAGTGTGCGTTTCACTTTCATGTAGTGATGATCATTAGAGATGGGCATAATGGTCTGTCCCAGTTCCTTTATCAGTCCAAGAGGTGTTCCGTGGTCTAGCACCCTGCCCCTCTGGCATGTGCCCACTTGGAGGCCGTGCCCTAACTTCCCTGTCCTGCTATCTCTGGTCACTGCTTCTAAGCAGGTGCCAACCAGAGGGGGTGGGGTGCTAAACCATGAAATACCTGTTGGGAGGATAAACATACTGGGACAAAACTGCTGAATTGATGGTTCCATACCTGAAGAGGAGAAGGCCCTTCATGCATTTGGGATCACCACGCAAGCAAGAACGAGGTTGTCCATGGTTGTGGCTTGCTTGTAGAACTTACACATGACCCACCATGGAAGAACATATCAGCCCAGGGTGTCAAACTAGGCACCCACTCTAAGCATGGTCAGACCTGAGGGTTCTATAATGTCTGATGTTCCTCTCTCCTTTCTTTCTCCCTTCATCTCTCACCCATTCACACACATATACCTGGTATTAATCTCTATGTGCACATAATTTTTTCAGGTTTAGAATATGTCTGTGAAGATTCTCAGTCATCCAGGTGAGGTTATCTGGAAACTGAGTCATGGCAACTGGACTTCTTTTCTTTTGAGGCAGAGAGTTTTCACTACTCATCCAAGCAGCTTCATCAGTCTGACAAAGCTGCTTGGATGAGTAGTGGAAACCTTTTGGTCTCACAAGAAGTCCATTTGCCATGACTCAGCTTCCAGATTCAAGTTTAGAACAGTGGTAAAACTGTTGTAATTAGACATGTGCAGAAGGCCCCTTTATGAAATAGGGGTCTGTCCTTCCCATGGGCTCTTTTAGAGACTCTCTGATCCCATGATGGTTATTGATTTCTTATTTTCCCTGAAGACTGTTTTCTTGTGAATGGGAAAATGAAAATCCCAATCTAACTCATCGATTGAATGGTTCAAGCAGGACAGAAGGGCTTCTGGTTAAGATTTGACATTTGCAGAGCTGGGTACTCAGATTATTTTCATTTCTCTTCTTCATTTTCCTTCCAACTACCAGGAGATGGCTTTCTAGGGCAGTCAGCAGGAAGACAGTGAGTGATGGATATTAAAAGGGCAATGGACACACTCCTCTTGATTTGTTCTTAAAAGAGCAACATAGGGTGCCAGCCCTTCCTTTGGCTTTCCCTCCATTATTTTTGTAACATGAGCAAGCTACAATACTGAGTGCAAAATATATCTGTTTATTATATATTTCTCAAATTGTGTTCAACAAAAATGTTCTCAAATCACTGTCGATACAAACAAGGTGGCTCTGAAGCAAAAATATTGACATTCAAGAAATGCAGAAATGAATAAAACAACAATTCAAAAGCTGGGGTTTGTTTATTTATTTAAACTCTTTGCCTGGCGCTGAGGTGACTTCAAAACAGACACTAGGTGAGCCTTCCTGGGGAGACATTCTCTAGATAGGATGCCATTGTGGAAACAATGGTTTCCATAGCAACCACCCACCTTCCCATGGCAGGGAAACTCAGGTGACATTCTGAGGAGGAAGAGAGAGATGATAAAAGCTGGGATGAAACAACACTAAGAAGTTTAAATCCTATGAGCTTGTCAGTTGAGCCAAGTGGGTGGGGAAATTGTTATGAAGGGGTTCTGATTATGAACACTGCAGATTAGAAAGAGAGGCAGGAAGAAGGAGCTTCTGTTCTCATGGGACAAGAATAAGATCTTTATCATCACCATGATTCTGGTAATAGAACCTCAAGGCATTGGTACAAATAAACACAAATAATCTGGATTTATTCCTCCTCCTCCTCCTCCTCCTCCTCCTCCTCCTCCTCCTCCTCCTCCTCCTCCTCATCATCATCATCATCATCATCATCATCATCATCATCATCATCATCATCATCACCACCACCACCACCACCACCACCACCACCACCACCACCACCATCTGGTGAGCACAGCTGCTGGGTGTTAAACTGGAGTTGTCCTTCGCCAATGATCGAGCTTTTTCCAAGTGCCTAGGATGACTGGAGATATCTATAGAATATATACTGTTCCTAATAATATCACCATTTGTAGTTGACTGGTGTTGATCTCGTCAATGCCGAGGGTTTTCAGATGTTGATCCAGGTCTTTTGGGATTGCACCGAAGGCACCTATTATTATTCGTATTGTTCTTGCCTTTCTTATTCCATAGCTTTTCAATTTTGATTTCTAAATCCCAATATTTGGTTATCTTTTCTAATTCTTTGCCGCTGACTCTTGTGTCTCCCGGTATTGTCACATCAACAATTTGAACTTTGTTTTCTTGCTTGTATACTATCTTGATGTCTGGAGTATTGTGGACAAGGTGTCTCTTGCATTGGATTCTGAAATCCCAGAACACCTTGATGACTGCGTTTTGAATAACCTTTTCTGGCTGATGTTCCCACCAGTTCTTGCTTGATGGTAGGTTGAAATTTTTACATATGTTCCAAATTTTTACTGTCTGTCAGCAGGTTGGGAAGCTCCCTCTTGTTTAGGGGCATGATTCTCCCCATTCATATCGAGGTGATCAGTTTGGGTGTCCTTCTGGACCCCACACTGTCTATGAAGTCTCACATAGCATTGGTGGTCCATCCTGCCCATTTTCATCTCTGGCAGGTCACCCAGCTGCATCCCTATCTAGACACCAGACACCCCACTATGCTAGTCCATGAGCATGTAATATCAAGACTGGAGTATTGCAGTACTCTGTATGTGTGGATGCCCTTGGGATTGATGCAGAGAGACCAGCTGGGCCAGAACATGGTGGCTAGATTGTTGATGGGGAGCAGGAAGCACCAGCATATATCATAAGAACATAAGAACATAAGGAGAGCCATGCTAGATCAGGCCAAAGGCCCAACTAGTCCAGCTTCCTGTATCTCACAGTGGCCCCACCAGATGCGTCTGGGAGCACACAAGAATAGATATCTGTCTCCTGATACCACTTCCTTGAAGTACACATCTCCATCATGGTTTGTAACCTGTGATGGACTTTTCCTCCAGGAATCTGTCCAATCCCCTTTTGAAGACGTCCAGGCTAGATGCCATCACCACATCCTGTAGCAGGGAGTTCCACAGACTTACAACGCGCTGGTTGAAAAAATATTTTCTTTTGTCTGTACTTACTCTCCCAGCCCTCAATTTGAGTGTATGTCCCCTAGCTGTGGTATTTTGTGAGAGGAAGAAGAGTGTCCCTCTATCCACTTGACTCATGCCCTGCATTATTTTGTACGTCTCAATCATATCCCCCCTCAGGCGCCTTTTTTCCAGACTAAAGAGCCCCAAATGTTTTAGCCTTTCCTCATAAGGGAGGTCCCCCAGTCCGGTAATCATTTTAGTTGCTCTCTTCTGCACCTTTTCCAGTTCTGGGCACGCTGTCGTGACATGAGGGAAGAAGTTGAAGACACATGGCAATATGACCTAGTATGATCCTATACAGGCATTTCTCCTTCATGTTCCCTGTCCCCCTGCACACCCATTTCATCAGGAGAGACCTTTCTCTTAGTCCCACCACCTTCACAGGTACATGTCATGGGTACACAGTGCAGAGCCTTCTCTGTTGCTGCTCCCACACTCTGGAACACCTTCCCTCGGGAGGCCAGGCTGGTCCCATCTTTCTGTCCTTCCATAAGCAGGCAAAGACCTTTGGGCAAGCTTTCCCCGAATGACTGGCTGCCTGAGCAAGGTTTTTAAATGGTTTCATCTTGCTGCTTTGAATATGTGTTTAGTGTTCCTTTTGTATACAGTGGTACCTCTGATAACAAATTTAATTTGTAATCTGAGGCAATTCTTTTTCAAAAAAATAAAGTTTTCTGAAATGCAGTTTTCCATTGAAATGAATGGGAAACCGATTACTCTGTTTCAGAGGTCTGGAAAAAGGTAAAAAAGTGAGGGTTTATTTCAGACCTCTTTATAAAGTGCACTTTAAAGGCATGCAGTTCTGGACCCCCCGAACCCCCTGCAAACATAGACAAAGGAAACTAGCAAGCCTACCCCAGCCTTTTCCTGCCAAAAATGCAATGGGGGGGAATGCAAACAGACAAACTTAAGCAGCAAGATAAATCCAGCTCATTTTTGCCTACAGAGCAATTGAAAAGATTGCAAACATGGAGAAAAGAAAGCAGCAAGGCTACCCCAGCCTGTTCCCGGCAAAAATGCAAAGAAAAGCTGTGCAAAGATTAATAAAAACTAGCTCCCTACCTTTCCAAGTTTGAAAAGTCCAAATCCCTCAGCAGAAAATATCCAGAATGGCTCCAAAACACCATGAAAGAAAATCACTCTAACTCCTCCCACCCTTCCACAAACTACACGGGGTGCAATGCATCCTGGGTACACAGTTTTTGCAAGGCATTATGAAAAAATCTTTATCCAAGGCAGCCCATAGACAACAATTTTTATCAAAGGCAGCCCTGCACTGGGAAATTTCCATTTGCTATCCAAATCATTCGTTATCAGAGGCATTCGTTATCTGAGGTATTACTGTATCGCATTTTAGTGTGTTATTATTTTGATCCTTTTTAGCATTTGTATGCTTACTATTTCTAACTTTTCATTATCTTTGAATGATATAAGCCACCTTGGCGTATAACAACAACAACAACAACAACAACAACAACAACAACAACAACAACAACAACAATCACACAGTGATGGTGACAGGCTGTATTTACCTAGAAAATTAGGTGGTAGAGGTCCTTTGCAAGTGAAGCAGACAGTTGAAGAAGAGAAGCATGTGTTGGCAGATTATGTAAAAAATAGTACAGAGTCAGCATTATTGGAGGTTAAGAACAAGGAGGTGTTTAAAGTAAAGCAAACAAAGGGTCAATACAGGAAAAAATGAAAATACAAGCTGATAGCTGGCATAATAAAGAACTGCATGGGCAGCTCCTCGGAAAAAAATCAAAGGATATGTAGATGAGGAAAATACCTGGTTTTGGATCACCAACAGAACACTGAAAAAAGAGAAGCCCTGATTTTTGCAGCTCAAGAACAAGCTATCAGAATAAATGCAGTTAAATCAGCTGAGTCCCCTACATGTAGACTCTGTAAAGAGGCAGATGAAACTATCAACCATATATTGAGGTGTTGCAAGAAAATTGCTCAGACTGATTACAAACATCCTCATAACGTAGTTGCTCAAATAGTCCACTGGAATTTGTGTCAGAACTATCATCTGCCCGTAGCAAAGAACTGGTGGGATCATAAGCCTGAAAAAGTGATTGAAAGTGAGCATGCAAAAATACTTTGGGACTTCCGAATGCAGACAGACAGGGTTTTGGAGCATAATAACCCAGATATTGTGATTGTGGAGAAGAAAAAAGTCTGGATCATTGATGTTGCTATACCAGGAGATAGTAGAGTCACGGAGAAACAACTTGAAAAAAATTACCGGATATCAGGATCTGAAAGTTGAACTTCAGAGACTCTGGCATACAGTACAGGTGGTCCCAGTGGTAATCTGCACACTGGGTGCAGTGCCTAAAGAGCTAAGCAAGTATTTAGAAGAAATTGGAGTTGACAAAGTCACCATCAGTCAGCTGCAGAAAGCCACCTTAATAGGATCTGCTCACATAATTAGCCGATAGATCACGTGTTCCTAAACGCATGGGAAGTGTTCAACTAGTGATTTGTAACACAAAATCCAGTGTAGTTAGCTGTGTGATGATGATGATGATAAATAAATAAATAAATAAATAAATAAATAATGGATAGTGGTGGTGGTGGTGGTGGTGGTGGTGATTGCTGCTTGGATGATAGAGGAAGAGGATGAGCTATTAGTAAAACAAGAGAAGAAAAAACAAACTGGAACAAGTACAATCATCTTAGACTGTAAACTTCTCTTCTCACTAATAACCAGGGTTAGTGCATGCAAGGTTGCTATTATGTCTACACTCAACCCTCCATCTGAGTGCTTTTATGAGCCTTATTTGAAATGGTTTGACTGTTTACCAGATGGCCCTTTTAGTTGTCCCAATAAAATGGTTTCACATCTGGAACATTGAACACATGAGACAACTCTCTCTCTCTCTCTCTCTCTCTCTCTCTCTCTCTCTCTCCCTCCCTCCCCCCCTCCCCCCCTCTCTCATGGGTTCTCCATAATGAAACCTACAATTCAAATGCAACGTGAACCACATTGGGAACAACATCCAGCAGGATACAAATGCAGCTGCAGTCTGCCTGTCATCCAACCTCCTTCCCCCACCTTATTAATTCTTATTCCAGCTTATCCTAGACGGGAAGCCGTACCACTGATTGTTCACTCTCCTCTTCATCTTCTTCCAAGCTGTCGGGACACTTGGTTCCATAGAAATGTGCCCACATTTTGGCACTCGACTGCATCCCAATTTCAAGTAGGAAATTTCCACAGCTTGGCTGAAGCCTACATCAGCTTCTACTTGCCGATATGTGATCAGCATCGCTTTGTAGGAAATGAGAACAGAGAGAAAAAGAACGAAAAAGCCTAGTAGCAGAAGGGTGTGAAAGCTAAGGACACAGGAGAGTGTTCTCTGATGGCCTGTGGTGTCCAGTGGCAGCAGATCTTCTGACTTTGTGACCTCCAAAAGAGCTTGGCTCAGTTTTTGCTAACCCAAGGCCATGGCTTCAATTATAGAGTCAATTAGCCTCACGTGTAGTCTGCCAGTTTTCCTGCTGCTGTCAACATTTCACAGCAGGATTGCCACATCTTCTCATGAGGGAACAAATTGTGCTCCATAGTGTTTAAAGCACTCTCTGGGGAGTTTGCAGTTTAATTATGCAGGCTGCCTACCCACCCCCGATGAGCTGGATATTCCATTTACCAGTTTCTGAGGGATGGAAATTTGAGTCCACCTCGAGTCAGTTACCTGAGCCCTGAATCCAATTGAGATTTTGAGCAGAGTCTTAACTGTAGCACTGCAGTTGTGCTATTAGGCCCTTATACTCTATGTTCGAAGTGTAATGGCAAGAGTTCAGTCAATAGTGTTTCTAGTAGCAATAATTCCAGTTTGATGTAATCTGAAAGCCACTAATGTGTCTTTCTGTCAGTCTTTGGTATTTTCTTCTTCTTCTTCTTCTTCTTCTTCTTCTTCTTCTTCTTCTTCTTCTTCTTCTTCTTCTTCTTCTTCTTCTTCTTGTGTCATTACAGTTATGACCAACTATTCATGACCGTATGTCCCATGAAGTTTTCTTGGCAGGAATAGTGGAGTGGCTTGCCAGTTCCTACTCCAGGTGCCTACAGGACCTGGTATTCCCTGGTGATCACCCATACAAGTACTAGCCAGGCCCTGCTTACCTTCCAAGATCAGGAAAGAACAGGTGTTTGGGACATCTAGGCTTGGTATCTTATACTTCACCAAAAATAAGCACAGGTGTTTCCAAAACAGATGACAACACAGGTACTAATTTTCTTGAAATCACATGCTGTATGCTGATGAGTATATAAAACTGTGAAACTAGAAGTGAATAATAGAATCTTAGAATCATGCAACCATAGAACTTGGAGGTCTTCCAGTCCAATTCTTATGCCCAAGGGAGAAGATCTCATACCATCCTGGACAGATGGCTGTCCAATCTTTTCTTGAAAACCTCCAGCAATGGGGTTCCCACATCGAGAGGCAAGCTGTTCCACTGTTCAATGGCTCTCACTGTCACGAAATTTCTCCTTCTTTCCAGGTTGGCTCTCCCTCTGATGAGTTTCCACCCACTGGTTCTTGTCAGACCCTCAAGTGCAATGGGAACTGTCCAGTGTAAAAAACAATGCACAACCACTTTACTCTCCTTGGATGTGACACCTAAAGAAGCTTGAGTCCAAGCGTGACATCCCAGTTGCTGGCCAGCCCCAGGTCCAAGTTTCTTTAGATTTCTCTTCTAAGGACAGTAAAGTGGTCACACATCTTTTTTTACACCATACAGTTTCCTGCTGGTGAAAGCACCTTCTTTACTGATTATTTATTTATTTATTTATTTATTTATTTATTTATTTATTTATTTATTTTTTATTGGATTTCTATGCCACTCATCAAGCTACCAGGCTACTCTAGGTGGCGCACAACAAAGGTGAATAACAGACATAATATAAGTGGAAAAACAACCAAATTAAACTCATTAAAATAGAAAGAAGGCAGAGACTAATACAATAAACAATTAATTGATTAAAAGGACAGAGGCAGTATAAGCCTTGGTGGGCTACAAACACTAGAGGTGTGTCTCAGGCCCAGGGAGAGACTGCTTGAATAGCCAGGCTTTTAATGTATGTTCATGTATGCCAGGTAGATGTCAGAGAGGTAGATAATTCTACAGATGAAATCTGGTTCTTGGTTTTTGTTTTCTGGGGCTCCCTTGGGGTCCAGTCCCTCGATAGCTCTGCCTGGGAAGCATGGGCAGTTTGGGCAGTTCTCTGTAGATGAAATAACTTGAACACACACCTAGGTCCTAAGCCGTTTAGGACAGTGGTTCTCAACCTGTGGGTCCCCAGATGTTCCTGGACTGCAATCCCAGAAGCCTCCACCACCACCACTCGCTGTGCTAGAAAGGGTTTCTGGGAATTGCAGTCCAAGAACATATGGGGACCCACAGGTTGAGAACCAGTGGTTTAAGACTTTGTGTGTTATCATAACTCCCTTGATGTCAATCTAATTTTCACTTAGACCACATCTATGATTATAGACCAATGAAGATGCCCAGTTTCCAATGGACAATTCTGTCCCCACCCTTAGATGTTCTTTTTGGGCATTCCTTCCTCCTTCCTTCCCTCCCTTCTAGATATGTAAAATTTTTGGAAATTTTGGGGTGTAGTGGGGAACAAAAATGAAATGAATCTTCCCTTGTTCCCCCCACTCCAATTTCTCTGTTTTTCTCCAAAAAAATCTGATGGCCTTAACATTTCTGGAAATTTTATATCACTTCTCCTTCCTTCCTTCCTTCCTTCCTTCCTTCCTTCCTTCCTTCCTTCCTTCCTTCTCCTCATCTCCAAAACTGATGCTCTGGTGACATCATTCCTTTCACTTTGGGTTATATCACTGCCCACACTCAGAGGACAAGCACACACCCCTTGAAGTCCAGAACCTGAGCTTCTAGGGCTGGTTATCCCTCTTGACACCCCTTGCTGGCCCTCTGGATAGGGCTGCCAGGTCAACTGGGTTCCATTCTTGGAGATTTCAGAGCATGGGGGTGAGAACATAGTTCAGGTCTTTGTTATGCCACAGATATTGGGCAGGGGAGGAGAGAGTTCGTCCCCCGGATTTGCGACACTGCTCCCACAATATGTGGTGCCAGTAGGGCTATGGGCAGGAACACTGCCTCTCCCTGCCTGACTCCAAATGGCACAATGGTTCTGTGACACCAGGAGTAGACAGGAGTAGAAGATGCTGGAGAGACGGTCAGGGGATGCACACACACTTATTCCTATCAACACCTTGACAATGAAGCAGTGACTAACATAAGAATATAAGAAGAGCCTTGGTGGATCAGGCCAAAGGCCCATCTAGTCCAGCTTCCTGTATCTCTCAGTGGCCCCACCAGATGCGTCTGGGAGCACACAAGACTAGAGATCTATCTCCTGATACCACTCCTCTGCATCTGGCCCTTGAAGTACCCTGGTTTTCAGCCTGAAGATGATACATCTCCATCATGGTTTGGAACCTGTGGTGGACGTTTCCTCCAGGAATCTGTCCCATCCCCTTTTGAAGGCATCCAGGCCAGATGCCATCATCACCTCCTGTGGCAGGGAGTTCCACAGACTAACAACTACCTGGGAATGGATGGAGGGCAACACCCAGATTTCCAAGCCATGCCAGGCATACAGATAAAGCCATCTCCTTTTCCAGTTCTGGTCATGAAGTGGGTCTTAAATTAGACAAAAATTAAACTAACAAAAAGAGGGAAGGCGGAAAGAGAGAGGGGGAGGAGGAGGGAGATGCATTGTGCAGAACAACAGCTTTCCGAGCAGAAAGCAGTTTGGATGGAGCATTGAGTGAAAGGAGAATCCATGGGAGTTCTTAGCAATAGCTTACTCGGGAATGGAAGTTTCCGAGACGGCATTATATAAATGTGCCTGGAGAGCCAAGAAGACCTCATCTTTTCCAGCACACGCTGAACTCATTGTGGGAAAACACCTCACTCACTGCAGAGCTGAGTATTTTGATCTCCTTGCCTCTTGGCCAAGCCTTAAAGAGCTTACATCCAGAAGGAAAAGATAAAGAAGCAGAGGCTTCAGCAGATGACATAGGCAGAACTTGGAAAAGTTTCTTTTTGGGGGCTCTACCTCTCATCATCGCCCAGCTAGCATGGTCAACGTGGGATCCCACAAACTTCCCTCAGGCATATTTGGGGATGTTGCAGCTATAGAACCCTCATAAGGATGAGCTTTCAGCTGTGTAAGGTTTCCCCATTTACTCATGAGTAAGGAGGGATAAGCAGTGGCTGATCTCAGTGTCCAGGCCCAGTGGGACTGTTTTGATCCCAGAGGCTGATGGCAATGTTGGAAATCATCCACTGATGAGGAATGCTGAGTCACGTCGTGAATCATCTTGCATAGAACTCTCTCCTTTTTCTCCCTCCCTCCCTTGCTAATTCATTCCCTCTGTCCTCTCCCTCCCAGCAAATGCAAAGCAAGGAGTTGATCCTATAAAACACTAAACAGAGAGAAGGATTGAACATATGGCTTTGAATAATTTCTCCATGCCAAATTTTCTTTATGGGCAGTAAAATGTGCCATTTGTTTATTCCTGATTACCTTCCCTCCAACCTATCATTGGCACCTAGCCTTATCATATTATTTTTATTTTTGCCGTTGTTGGACCAACATTCAGCCACTCAGGACAGTATAGAAATGCATAGGCTTTCGAAGGCTACTAACAGTCCCCCCTCTGATCTTTGTAAAGGGCACTCCTGCCATATTATTCCTAACTAGAGGTGGACACAAAATGGAAAATAGCATTGTGTTTTGTTTTGTTTCTGGAGTAGTTTCATTTTATTTCTTTGTAATGAAATTTTAAAGTAGTTTTGTTACAAAACAAAATGAAATGAAATGAAACATTATGCTCCCCGGGTCCTAAAGGGCCAAAGTGGCAGGGGTACCTTCCTCAAGCTCTTCAATGTAAGCCCCTGAAATTTGGAAAAGTTTGAGGTTCAGGGAACTGAGTTATGAAACTCCAAAGGAGGTCCAGGTAGTTAAATGAGAGAGTGTGTGGTGTGCATTCTAGCAATTTAGGAGTTAATATGAGTTAAGCTAGTGGTTAAATTAATTCCTAAATTGATAGTTGTTATGAGTTTTTTCAGGATGTTGGGCTGTGTTCTGGAAGTTTTTCTTCCTGACATTTCAACAGACTCTGTGGCTGGCGTCTTCAGAGGGTGAGGAGCTCAGGGAACTAGGAGTTCTTTCTGCACTCAGAGCGCAGAGAGAACTCCTAGTTCCCTGAGCTCCTTGACCTCTGAAGATGCCAGAGAAAAGAGAACTCCTTGTTCCCTGAGCTCTTTGTCCTCTGAAGATGCCAGCCACAGAGTCTGGCAAAACGTCAGGAAGAAAAACTTCCAGAACACAGCCAAACAGCCTGAAAAACTCACAACTATCAGATCCCAGCCTTGAAAGCCTTGAGAATACATTTAACTCCTAAATTGCTGGTAGTTTTCACACCTACTCTACTGAAGAATAGAACACCTATATTTGGGTCACCTATGTAGGCTTTTGGAGCCCACCAGTGGAGCAACCAGGCTACGTCAATACCATCGCACAGAGGGAGAAATTAGAAGGGCTGCCACACCAACTCCATGGGCTCCATCCCAACAAAGCATTACAGCCCCAGTAGAATTGCTGGCTAAGGAGAATGGCAGGGGGAAAAAAAGCAAGGATTACTTCCCTTCCATCTCTCTCCAACTGCTCACCCCCTTGCACAGGCACTGCAGTTACCACCACTGCAAGCTCACTGTGCCACCACCGTCCTCCTTACACCAGAATAAATGGAACATGTGAGTAAAGCAGATAAACCTTACATGTGACTAATCCAGAGAAATCTTACTTGCACATAAACCATTGATTGAAAGAACTGTCTAAGCTCTTCTCATGTGACAATAAATGAACAGGACAATCACACATGTGTGGAGTAAGTTAGTTCGCACTGAAGGTAAGGATTTTTTAAACACAGACCCCTTCAAATTCTCCCATTTGGACAGAGCCTAATTTGCAAATCTGCAGACAAAGATGCAACAATTAGAAGTGTTTTTTTCGCAAAGCCAACAAAATCACAGGGCACCTCACTGGATGAAGAAGACTGATCAGGATGAGATTTTCAGATAATTGTTGTTATTATTTTGGAATAAAAGTACCAAGATTCTCCATTCCAGGAGACATTCCAGATGCCTCACCTAGAAAAAAAAAGACTTTGCCTTGTGTGAGAAATAGAAGTTTGATTTCCATATTTGGTGGGGGGAGGAAGAGGGGGCATCATCCCTTTGGTTGATGGCTTTTGAAGGTGGCGGAGGAGGATATATCAGCATGATAATTTACATGGGAGAAGCGGATGTGGATTTAAGCAAAAAAGAGAAAGCGGGTGTGTATTTTCCAGGCACAAACACCCATGTGAGCCCTAGTTGGTTTTGGAAGTGTATGGATGGTCTCCTAGCAACCACACTCCCTGCTCTTTTGGCTTCTGAACGGACTCAGTGTCTGCTCAGTGTCTTGATATTCTGCCAGTCCCCCTCCCCTCCCCAGGAGCACTTAGGCTGAAGCGGTAGGCTTATGCAAATTTTAAATCGCATTGTGAGATCAACATTTACTATCCCACCCCCTGGATCGCCAGTAGTTTGGAGTGGTTTTTGAAGACTGGGGATACCAAGGTCCTACAGATAGCGGAAGAAAATAGCAGAAGAAAGCATAGGCAGTTCATCGACTGGGAGAAGAGGTTGGCTCACCCCAAATTATTTTGAAGGGCATCTGCCTGGCCTAGTCAAGAACTGTCACTAGACTTAAGACAACATGATGGGAGCAGGGGAGTGGTGACTAAGGCTTTGGAAAACTGTTGGCTGCAAAGTTGGCAGCTCAGCAGTTTGAATCCCGGGTGCCACGCAGTGGAGTGAGCTCCCACTGATAACCCTAGCTCCTGCCAACCTAGCAGTTCGAAAGCATGTAAATGCAAGTAGATAAATAGGTACCACCATAAAAAGTGGGAAGGTAAAACAGTGTTTCCTTGCAGCCATGCTGGCCATATGGCCATGGACTTGCACAACATGGGCTTTTCAGCTTGAGCACAGAGATGAGCACCATCCCTAGCACACATGTGTGCAGGGGGAACCTTTACCTTTTTACCTATGGGAGGAAAGAGTCTGAGGGCCTATCTACATTGGCATATAGCTGTAATATATAGATTGCTGAGGGCACAGTTTGGATCAGGAAGAAGACCTGGTCCACATGTGCCTCTACTTAGAATGTTCCATCCTTTCCCTTTAAGAGCTGTTGTGAACCTCTTTGGCCCAGCGGTAGGGCATGCATTCTTTTTTGCTTGCCCATGGTTTACGTGGAAGATAGCAACCCCCAGCAGCCTCTGCCACTGGTGCTGCAGATTCTGAGGGGGAAAAGAGGAAAAATGAAAGAACCAGTATATGAAAAATATGAGGGGGGACCTTTGAATGAACCAGAAAGAGAAGAAATATGGAAAAACATTCCTGTGCATCTCTCTAATTAGGGATGGGCATGAAATGAAAAAAATGTTTCCCTTTTGTGTTCTCTGGCTACTCCAAAAGGTATAAACAGCCTTTAAAAACAACGTTTTAAAAGCAGAAGCAAGGAAACAGAGAATCAATCTACTCCAAATGTAAGCTACAGTCCACGAAAAAGAAAAATCATGCTCAACTATTTGCAGACACTACTATCTATTAACCTGTTTATCATCATCATTGTAAGCCTAGTGCAAAAAAACCTCTCACACACCCCAGCCACTTCAGAAAAACAGAGAAACCCCCCCAAAATAAGAAAAAAACCCAAGAACAATGGGTTGAGTTCAGTGTCATCTTCAGTGTCATCTGCCCCACTTGACAGAGTTTCAGTTCCCAGGGCCTAAAGAGCCCCATCCTTGCTGTATGGGTCACTGACGCAGCAGAGTGCTCTGAACATCCAGAACACACTTAAAAATGTTACAGTGATCTCATGTTTCTGGGCGTGTCTTTCTGGAATCAAGTGTTATTATCTATTGTGGAAAACAATCATTTGAGAAGGAAGGAGGGAGACCTGATGCATTAATCCACTTTTAAAAATTGTGGCTAAGTATAAATGAGAGTACCCATCATGCTGGGAAGAGCTGTGTGTATGTGTGCAATGTGTAGCCTGCATAATTGCTTATTGTAAACCACCCGAGTGCTTTAAACCACTATGGGTTGGTCTATAAGCAGCACACTTTGCTTTTTTTTTTTTGCTTTATATAGCTTTTAGATAGCTTTTATGGTATGCTTAAATTAGAGCTTAGAAATGTTACTTCTTGGGAGTATAATTCCCAGAGTCCCCCAATCAGTTTAAGTGATTTGTTGAAAAACCTCCAAAGGTTTTTTTTAATTATTTTTTTGGCCAGAATTCTGTTTGCTCGCAGTTTTTCTTACCTTTCAGATGAAAATTGCAACTAACGAAGTCAGAGTAAGCCAGGACTGCTCCATATCTGGTGTCTTTCTGTAAGCAGGCAAAGACCTTTCTCTTCAGGCAACTTTCCCTGGAGAACTGACTACTACCTATTGTGATTTTTAGATGGCTTACCATTCATGGTTGCTTATACTGAATTCATAAGAACACCTGTGTTTTCCATGTTAGTTTCCATCTCTCGTAATGGATTTTGTTTCCTTTTAAATTGCTCATGTGTCGCTTTTCGCTTTAATGTTGCCTTATACGGTTGTAAGATGCTTCTTCTAATCCACTCTTCTTAAACTTCAATCCTGTATGTCTTAAATGTTCTGGATTGTATATTGTCTCTCAGCGTTGCAAACTGCCTCGAGTCCTTTTCCAAGGAGAAAGGCAGGCTACAAATATTCCAAATAAATAAAATATATAAATCTGCTACTGCACACCACTTGTGTGACTTGTTAAAATTGAATTTGCTGAACATTTTGCCTGATATCACAGTGGTGTGAATGTACAATAGGATCCCAGCTTTTTTAAAAAAAATACCCTGATAATTTCTTTCTTTCTTTCTTTCTTTCTTTCTTTCTTTCTTTCTTTCTTTCTTTCTTTCTTTCTTTCTTTCTTTCTTTCTTTCTTTCTTTCTTTCTTTCTTTCTTTCTTTCTTTCTTTTTGTGAAATCTAAGTATATAAATCTTACAGATCCTTTCCTAAACTTGGCAGCTGGCCTCACTGTGCCAGTGTTTCTATGTTCATGGCTCTTTGCAGCAAACCTTCATTCCCAAATGACTGGTAGATTTAACATGTACACTAGATGGAGCTTGCACAACATATCTGTCTAGGGCCATGCACTGCCTTCAGCAAAAGTCCATGCCGCCACTCAATGGCACCGCATGGCATACTGATACTAGGGTTAACCTGCTAGGGGTTAGAGGAGAGCGTTCTTCACGGTGAAAGACAGTATGATATAGACTGACCTTCCTTGTTCTCCTGTATCTCATATCTATTTATATGGGGGAGACATGATTGGCTGAATTAATCAGTTTGATTATGTCTTAGTGTAGGTGAGGCATAAAATTATGGCTGTGACATACTAAGCAAAAAAGGACTGCCAATCAATATTTTAAGGTTTTATTATTTATTTAGTTTTATATTTATATACCACCAGATTTTCCAGATGGGAACTCAGGGCGTTTCATAAGGAATAGCATACAACAAGAGAAAAATAATAATCGGTTCCACAATATGACATAAAGAAAAACAAACAAACCCAACAACAATCATTAGAACCAAAATTTCAAAAGTTAAAAATGATTTTAAACATCAACAAAACTTTATATATGTATTCTTTTCAATGGGAAGTATATCATGGTCATTTTTTTTTTTTGCTAGAGTAATTTTCCATGTATAAGACTTTATTTTGTCTAAAATGTTAGACTGAAAATTGAAGGTCACCATATAAATGGGAGTAAGCTGAGGGGAAGACTGCGTGTTTGCAAAACTGTAATTTTGGATTGGAAAAGTGGGTGGTCATCTTATAGATGAGGGTGGCTTAGGGCCTTTTCACACGACCCCTAAGATCTGCTGGCCACTTAAATTCGGACCAGAGATCTTGGGGGTTCGTTGCTCTTCCTACGTCCCCACCCCTCCGCACTTCCTTGCTCCTGTCTGCATGAGGGGAGGGAGAAAAAAAAGAGAGGAAAAAATGCAGGCTCACCTCTGAAGCTGCCGGGAGCCCTGTCGTCGTCCTGATTCCTTCTCTTAAAGGGGCGGGAGGCAAAAACAACAACAACAAACAGAAGCGAGGAGAGCCCGTCACTCACTCCCTTAAATCCGCATCAGGGATTTTCACCCTCTGAGAGCAGGTACATGAAAAGTGCGCTGGGACGCGCTTAGGTGGGCGTGGTCGCACTTAATTTTCTACAAACTCTGGAGCTGGTGGGGAAACAATTGTAAGCTCCGGAGCTGGCAGCCATTTGCGGCGGAGTTTAGGGGTCGTGTACAAAGGCTCTTAGCTACTTGGCATGTAAGGGATGGAAGCCTTCCTAGAAAGTTTGGCTCAACCCAACCAATCCATGGCTTCCCGGATCCCAATCACATGTGCTCTCTTCTGCACAGGCGACACCACCTCTTCCTTGCGTTTGGACTTGCCTGTCCTGATTCTCATGCAAGCGGCACCCAGGCGCCATGACATCAAGGCATGTTGGCAAGCTGTGAAACAGCCTGTTTCACCGAAACATTCCTGAGATGGTCTCCCTTGTTTCCCAAGAAGCCCAAGGGGGAAGAACACCATCCAGAACTGCTAATTGACAGCCCCCTCCTGTTTGTTAACTGTAATGGGCAGCGGCGGCGGATACACTGCCGAGATCCTCCCCTGCGAACTACAGTGAATGCATCAATGGGTCAGGGGGAGCATCTATATTATTCCTCTCGCTGTATAGCAGCAACATAAAGCTGATGTGCTTTAGATGGGCAGATCAATAAGGCTCAATGCAAGAGCTGAACGTATTACATATTGATGGGCCAGTTGTGTTGTGTTAACATTTGGCTACAGAGTTGTAACTAAATAATCATCCACTCTCCCTGACTTTGCTTAACCTTATCTTCCTTTCCTTTTCTTTTCTTCTTCACAACCCTCTCTTGATCGTGGGTAGCCTAACTGTATTTTGCCTGGCCTGGAGCCCAAACCTAAATGTAATTATGTCCCATGAGCTCACCACTATGGAAAAGCATGACTTTCAGACATCAGCCGGAGAGGGGAGAACCAGACAGATAGAATGAAGAAGGGGGAAAAATACATTATCAAAACAGAAGAGAGGGGGTGGGAGGGAGGGAGGAAGAGAGAGTAGCAAAGTGAGATCAATCCAGATAATGCCTTTCCTTCTGTTTTATTCTTTAGTTCTGGGCACGCACCCAAAAGATGGATGGTTTTGAAGTCCCTTCCTTGAGCGTATCTGTGCATCCATTGTGGGTGGTGACATTTAACCAATGGAGCCCATATGGGACAGATGTATAGGGAAGACCCTTCAGACACAATTTGGATAGGCTGAATAAAAACTACTCCATCTGTTTTAGCTGAATTGAATTGGTGTGTCTTAATTTTGGCATAGATTATGTGGATGACACCTTATCCTTTCTTCCTTCTGTTCTATCTTAAATAAATAAATCTAAATCTAATGAATAAATAAATATTTTGGCTTTGTGTAGTTCTGAGCAGACTCAGATAGAGAGCAGGGCATGAGGATGGAAATGAGGCAAGAAAATTATCAGAATATTCTGCAGTTATTGACAGATGGGACCCTACACTAAAAGCCAAAAGAACTGGAGCATCCAAAGGAACCAATGAGTCAGAAGAGACAAAGGGCACTTTTACATGACCCCTAAGATCCGCTGGCAACTTAAATTCGGACCAGAGATCTTGGGGGTTCGTTGCTCTTCCTGTGTCCCTACCCCTCCACACTTCCTTGCTCCTGTCTGCGTGGGGGGAGGGAGAAAATAAGGGAGAAAAAAATGCAGGCTCACCTCCGCTCTGCCATCGAGCTGCTCCCGGAACCATTCCAGTCTCTTTCAGTCTCTTAAAGGGGAGGGCGCAAAAACACAAAAACAAACACAAGGCAAGGAGAGCCCGGCACTCACTGCTTTACATCCGCATCAGAATTTTTCACCTTCGGAGACCAGGTACTTGGAAAATGCGCTGGGATGCGCTTAGGTGGGTGTGGTCATACTTTATTTTGTTTAAAGTCCGGAGCTGGTGGGAAAACAACTTTAACCTCCGCATCTGGGAGCCCTTTGCCTCAGATTTTAGGGGTTGTGTAAAAGCACCCAAAGTCTCAGGATGCTAAGCAAAAAGGTGCTTTATTGAAACAAAAGCCCAACGTGTTTCGGCTTGGGAAGCCTTCTTCAGGGACTATGTTAAACTGCATTAAAACAAAGGGACAACCAATGAATATCTATTATTCTTATACAGCAATTGTTATAAAATATGTAGTGTATATTCTGATAAAAGGCTTATAAACACTTTGGATTTCATTTGTAAATGCAGCTGCTCAGGTAGAGCAGCTTTGCAGGAATGCTCTCTAGTGGGAAAATGTTCCTCATTTCCAAGATGCAAACCTAGCATCTTGTCTAGTTTTGTCATCATGATCAAGAGACATTATTTGACTTGCAATTCCTTGACAAAGCCACCTCACTTTGCACTCTCTAGATATTTTGAACTACAGCTCCCATAACTTGACTGTTGTCTGAGTTTGATAGAAATTGCATTCCAAAATATGATGGGCACCAGGTTGGCTATTACTGGGCTCTCGTATAGCCCAAAAGATGTGTTTTTTTTCCTGGTCTCACTCAACAGCCTGCATTGGTCTCTCTAAGGCTGCTTTTACATGACCCCTAAAATCCGCTGCAAAATGCTGGCAGATGTGGAGCATAAAATTGTTTTCCCACCAGCAGTGGACCTTAAAAAAAAAGTATGACCACACCCACTTAAGCGCATCCCAGCACATTTTACAATTGCCTGGTCTGGAGGACGTAAAATCCTTGTTGCTGTTCCTTGTTGCTGTTTTAAAGCATTGCATGCCTGGCCCTCCTCTGCTTTTTGTTTGTTTTTCTTGGTTCCCCACCTTTTAACAGACAGGAATCCTAAAGTCCTGGAACAATTAGCTGCTGTCAATGGCAGGCGGAGGTGAGCCTGCATTTTTCTCTCTCTCCCCTCACCGCAGACAGTAGCGATAGAGTGCAGGAGGTGGGAACACAGGAAGCAGAACAAAAAACACATTGGGGGGGGATCTGCATTTAAGTTGCCAGCGGGTTTTAGGGGTTGTGTAAAAGCAGCCTAAGCTACAGCAAGGAAAGGCTGCCACATTGTGCAGGGAGCATGGATAAAGTAGTAGGTGCATTGGCCTAGAGATTCTGGAAGTTTTATTCCCAAAAAGTAACATCTCCCAAATTCCACAGTGGAACCAAAATTCTGAGAAAATCAGGACCTATAGTGTTGGTCTTTAATCTAGCATTTCTGTTCCAAAGGATAATAGCCAGCAATGGGAAAGACCAATGCCTTAGTCTGTAAAGAGATGCGGGCAATCAGAGTTTTCAATACTGAGCTTGATGAACAAATAAATTGTCTGACCTGATAGAAGACAGATCTTATTCTTCCTAAGGCTCCAAGAATCCCCCTCCACAAACACACATTTAATTATCAGGGTGCATTTATTCCTGACACATTGATTGATTAACTGATTGACTGACAGTCTGATCAATTGATTGATTGATGAGGACTTTTTTTGTCACACATTTCTACTGCTTGTGCATCACCGAGAGCTGCTAACAGCATTTTAAACCAATTATTATACATGAAATACAATAATTAAAGGGGGACATTACAGTATGATAAAAGCTCTGGAGTTCTAAGGTGGTGGTGGTGGTGCAATCTCCAAAGGAAGAACCTGAGAAAGGTGTCTTTGACAGCTGAATCCTGCTGAAAAGCTACACAGGAATACAAAATTTGGAACAACACTTAAGCCTGATTTTTAAAAAAATTCTCCTCCAATAGTATAGTATAGTCATAGATCAAACAATATAGGAATGTGGTAGCATATAATACTTAAAATGTGTTTCTTACATGGCTATTCCTGTGATTTATTGGGTGGGTGGGTGGGTGGACAGATGGATGGATGGATGGATGGATGGATGGATGGATGGATGGATGGACGGACGGATGGACGGATGGATGGATGGACGGATGGACGGATGGATGGATGGATGGATGGATGGATGGATGGATGGATGGATGGATGGATGGATGGATAGATGGATGGATGGATGGATAGATGGATGGTAAGGAACTCCCCTTTTCATTCAACCTCACATCACAGAGAGAAGGAAATTGCCTGAGAGAGAGTCAGACAATTGATTTCTTTAGCCACTAGTTTCAGAGCTGTGTGGAAGCCAAGTCAAAAGAACCATAGGTCAGTGACTAAGCACTGGGTTTGCATGAAGATTATCCTTGTTTTGATCTCTGCCATCTCCAAGGGCACTTTGGTAAGATGTGAATTTTAAGTCCTGGAGAAGCACTGCCACCCACTTTAGACTAGGTCTGGGTACCTTTTTTCCATGGGAGGGCAGTAATGGCTGCCCTGGGATGCTTGGGGGTACACAGTTTCTCCCATTGTGGAAACACCCAGTGCAGCCCTCACCATAGTTGACAGCTGGCACAAACAGTTGGTGGCAGGTGCAGCAGCTCGAGGGCTAAGGCAGGTGCTGGAGCTGTGTGGAACCATGGTGCAGAGTATCTCGTGGGATCCCATCACCTGCTCTAGACCTCTCAGCAGCAGGTGCATGCTTTTGGGATGCCTTGCAGTAGCAGCTCACCTGGCAACCAGTATAACAAGAGAGATGGGCAGGAGGGCAAAAGGGGATGCAGGGGGTCCATCCTAGTTTATAGACCATCTTGAAGTAGACGGGTTGATGATCTGACTCTGTTTAAGGCAAGTGCCTGGGAGAACCATTTTTGACATCCTGATGCTGTGCATGTCCACTGGAAGTCATCTCATCAATGGGTCTGTTCCGAAGAAAGAGTGCTCTGAATATTTCTTTTTTAAAGTGTTCATTTCACCACTAGCTGCAATAAGGAGCCTCTGCCACTGTGAAGTGGTGGGGGACCAATAGGAGCCAGCTTTTCTGAACTGTCCTGTTTCTCCACAAGGCTTAGTCATCCCCAACAGAGGAAAAAAATGAGTCTGTATTTCCCCTCCTCCTTTCTTGGGGAGGAAGCTTTCTGGGGGAGATCAAGCTTGTGCACTTTCCATGAATTAAATGCTAAATACATTTTAAAAAATGTTATGAAAGTGTGTCTGCTTATAGGAGGGGAGGCAGAGAGAGAGAGAGAGAGAGACAGAGAGACTGGAAAGGCATATCTGTCTGTTTAGAAGGCAAAAACAGAGATTTCCCAGTTAACACCCAGGAATACAGACCTTCCTACTTTCTGCAGCCCCCAGTGGGAACCCAAGCTGTTTGCCAGCTGAGTCAAAACAAGGGGGGAGGGGAGGGGTGGGGAGAATCTGTGAGAAGAGGCACAGATCTGGGTCAATTGCCCCCAGGGCTTCCGTCCTCGCCACTCATCGCATCCTCAAGGCCAAGGCGGATGCGACACGCTCTCCTCCCTAAGGTGCTGTGAGAAAAGCCTAGAAAAATTTGGCCCAGTGAGCTCATCTCCTGCAGCTCAGCCGTTAAAATAATGGATGGATGTGAGCCGGATTCCTAGGAGTGGCGGGGTGTGGATTGGGGTGGGGGAGAGAGAGAGAGAGAGAGAGAGAGGAGAAAGAGAGGGAGGGCAGAGGGGGAGGGAGGAAGCACCGATTTCACTTGTGTAGCGTCAGGATTGCGTCAATTTGAGTTTCAACCACGTCTTCGGTCTCGGAAGCTCAGTTAGTCAGAAGATCCGGACCACAGGACAAGGGCTCACGCATCACAGTGCGGAAGGGGAGGACGGAGCCAGACCCTCCCTCCCCTCCTCCCAATCCGTCTCTCTCTCGCAAACACTCCCTCACACGCACGCACACACACATTCACACCCAGGCACTCTCACTCTCACTCTCTCTCCCACCCTCCTCTGTCGGAGACCTTCCCGATCCTTCCGGCTGCTGGTGGTGGCCCCACTGTGCCTAGGCGAAGGCGGGAGGCGCGCTGTAGCCGCGACCCGCGGAGCCGGAGGAGACGCGGGAGGGGAACCGCGAGCTGGTTTCAGCACCTTGGACAGAGCGCGCAGCCCGCAACATGGCTCCGATCGCAGCCGGCGGAGACGACTTCGGTAAGCAAGCATCCCTGGCCGTGACCCTCCCTCGCTCCCTCCCGCTGCCGCTGGCTTGAACCCACCCGGGATCAATGGCTAATGCCACTTCATCCTGGTCGCCCAAAGCCACGGGCGCCCGTCGAACTGGGTCCCATCAACTTCCCCGCCACCTTCCCACTCCCGTCCTTCCCAAACCTTTGTACGTGACGCTCGGCTTTTGCAAAAGTTTTGCTCCGTTTATTTTATTTTTATTTTATTAAATCCTCGTTTCATAGCTGATCCGGGTCCCTGCCGCTGCTTCCCTCTCCCCGACGTCGTCAGGACTGGGTTTGGGAAGCAGGGCAGAGAGAAAGACTTCCGTTGCCTTGATCTCTGTCTTTACTGATGGGAGGTGTTCTCCAGAGAGGAGTGATTCAGAGGCAGTTCAGTACCAAAACCATCTTCTAAGGACTTTTGGAATAATTGCCAGCACTGTGGCCTTAAGAGAGGGAAAGATAGCTTTCCACTGAAATACATTAGTCATCCACCCCGCACTTCCTTATGGAGAAGAGTCTGCCTCCCTCTTTCCTGTCCTCTGCCTTTGCATCTACCAGTCTGTCTGTTTAGGTCAGTATACTTAAAGTCTTCCAATGCTTTTAAACATGCATCATGTACAAAAACCCAAGGAGCATCCCTTGCCTTCAGGAAACCAAGGGTAGCAACCACGAAGTTTCCTGTATTTCGGGTCTGATTTAGCCTCAGATGTGCTCCTATCCATTTGGACCAGGACGTAGAAGGAGGGACGTACATTTTTTCCTTTTTTTCCCAGCTTCTTAGCAGCAGGGGCACCTGATGTCTGCCTTCCTCAGTCTTGCCCTGTCACTCTCCATCAGTCAAGGAGAGACACACCATTCCCTTCTGGCCAAAATACTTTGATTTAAATTGCCTTTGACCCTACCAAAGACAATGGGTGTCACCTGAGTGGCAAAGTTGAGAGGGCTTAGGATTCTTCATGTCTCAAATGATCCTGAATTGGTTCACATTTAGAGTTACTTAAAAGGCATTGGGTGTGGATTGTGCCACTTCAAATGGACTCTCTCTCTCTCTCATACCCTCTGCTTTTCCTCCAAAAAATACCTTCTAGGTTGGTGTTGTGATGCTTAGGCATTGTTCATGTTCACATCGTTCTATCAAAACATCAATAAAAGCAGATGGTATTCCTGCTGGCAGTCATTTGACAGCACATTTAGTTATAATTTCTTCTTGCAGCAGCCCTTGTGGAACTTTTGACTGTTATTTGTAACATTGTGCTTACCTGATAACTGACTTTATGAGGCTAATAAGTGCTGCCTTCTTCCTATTTAAAAAAAAAAGCTAGAATGGTAACTTGGGCAGTCATCCCTGCAGTTGGATACAGTCCGTCTACATTGAAGCTTCGAAGGAGCATGTGCAAAAGTGTGAATTGGCCATTAAAATCTGCTCAGCTCAAGGAATGATCCAGCCTGGCCTCTTTCCCAAGGCATCTTATGCAACTGACATTGCCTCACTGCCAATGGGTTTTATCTCAGCTCCTGGCCGCATGCTTTGCTGGAAAGAGAGAAAGAGAGAGAGAGAGAGAGAGAGAGAGAGAGAGAGAGAGAGAGAGAGAGAGAGAGAGAGAGAGAGAGAGAGAGAGAGAGAGAATGTTCACTATGGCACACACTATAGCAGCCTAATGGCCAGCATCCTTCCCTAAAGCAACATTTTTCAGCTTTCAAAACAACATATTCAGTTGCTGTGTAGAGTAGACTCCTTGTGAATCCATCTAGATTAAAAATAACCACAGTGAAGAAAAAGTGCCCCAATGCATTGCTACAGTTAGATCCCTATTAAAAAAGCAAAAAATGTTCTGCTTATATACAGCCCCATACCACTTCAAGTAATCTCTGGGCAGTTTACAGTTTTAATTACAGTATGCAGGCTACACATCCCCACCCCCCAAAAAGCTGGCAATGGATTTATAGAGAACAACCCTTCAATAATTTTGTTTTTTTGGGTAGGGGCCTTCATTTTCCCATGGATTGAACAACAACAACAACAATAACTACTACTGCTGCTGCTGCTACTACTACTACTACTACTACTAGTAGTAGTAGCAGCAGCAGCAATAATAATAATAATAATAATAATAATAATAATAATAATAATAATAATAATAATAATAATAATAATAATAATAATAATAATAATAATAATAATAATAAAGTCTTTTTTAAAAAAGGTGTGAGTTGATTAGTAGCTTGTGGATTCAGTTTCCAACTGCTTAAACTGAGGACTAGTGACTTCCTTTTGAGAATCTATGGGATTGTTTCC
This sequence comes from Phrynocephalus forsythii, assembly GCA_029282475.1. Lineage (NCBI taxonomy): Eukaryota > Metazoa > Chordata > Lepidosauria > Squamata > Agamidae > Phrynocephalus > Phrynocephalus forsythii. Next base: position 115,009,963 of record JAPFRF010000004.1, on the reverse strand, counting down.
CTATCTCAGCTGAAAGAAAAAAGAAAAGAAAAGAAGGGCAAAAAAAGAGAGATTTATCTGTTCCTGGAAGTTGTTTTCTTTGCTTCCTTCCTTCCTTCCCTCCCCGCCCTCTCTCCCTCCCTCCCGCCCTCTCTTTTCCCCCTCTCTGCGGAAGGAGGATAGCGATCATTTGTTGGAATACCGGTGCTTTTGTATAAAAGACCCGATTCCTTTCCTGCATAAGCAATGCCGTGCCATTAATATTTCATGAGTTGCCCTGTTTTTGCTCGGGGAATGTGGACTTAGGTCTTGATGGCTGCAGCCAGCGTGCGTGCGGCTGGGTAGACTGCCTTCAGAAACGTGACTTATGGCCGAGGATTGGATCTCCAATTAGTGGCATGCGTTGGGCCCCGCGCTGCTTACTCATGCAATGCTAATGATCGCCTCAGCGGCGCCCTCCTTTCATCCGTACGCCAGATGCCAGGGCTCCCTGCACGCCCGCCTTCCCTATGGCTGTTTGGAATGTGAGCTGATTCCTGCGAGTGATAGGGAGAAGTTAAGACAGAAAGGGTTGGGCAGAGTGGCAGGGGCCAGGAGATATACTGAGTGTTGGACATGGAGAGCTCTCAGGATACCTTTGGAAACCCTCTTGTATTTACCCTGCAATTAGCAGAGAGAGTACTTAAAGCACATCAAAGGCACACAGCAGATTCTCTCTCTCTCTCTCTCTCTCTCTCTCTCTCTCTCTCTCTCTCTCTCTCTCTCTCTCTCTCTCTCTCTTCTTTAGATGTGGCTGTAAAATGGGCAGGCAGAATCAGGGGGAAATTGTTGCCTATCTTCTGTTTTGCATGGAAAGCTTGTGCCAGGCCTGATCCTCCCGTCAAAGTTAGCATTTCTTAAAAGATGAAACTGTAGTCTCCATGGGACCATAAAAATTATGTAACTCATGGAACACAAAGAGAAATACAAAGACTAGTATGAAAGTGGGTGTCCTGCATGTGAATGAGACATTTCAAATTCCCTTTTGTCTGCTGAATGCAGGAAAAAAACTAATGTGAAGGATATTAAGAGAGAGAGAGGAGCTTCTCTGTGCCTATTGAATTCATACATTCAATCCAGGGCAGCAGCAAAATTGAATAGAGACGAGCTATTTAATACAGCTATGAATGTTGAGCTGTTTTCATCTCAGGCATGTGTTCAACAGCAGACACCCCTGGCCGCAGATTCCCATGCACGTTTATACCTGCAGGGGGCACAAAATGTATATGTTGTTATATATTTTGATAGCACGCTTAGGCATTTGTTCATTCTGCTGCATCCCTTTGGCTGGCGCTTGTTAAATTGAACAATCACTTTATGGTCTCCAAAGTCTACTTTTCATACATTTGTTGCCATTTGCTTTGACTTACAGATGAAATTCCAACTGTAGTTGGAATCTTCAGTGCCTTCGGGCTGGTCTTCACGGTCTCCCTCTTTGCTTGGATATGTTGCCAACGCAAATCTTCCAAATCCAATAAGACCCCTCCTTACAAATTTGTCCATGTGCTGAAGGGTGTTGATATCTATCCAGAGAACCTCAACAGCAAGAAGAAATTTGGCGCAGAGGAGAAGGGCGAAGTGAGAAACAAGCCAATCGTTCCAAAGAGTTCTCTTCATCTTGACCTGGAGAAGCGTGACCTGAATGGAAACTTCCCCAAGACGACCCCTAAAATACCAAGCTCATCAGATGTTGAGAACTTTACTCCAAAGCTCTTTCCTGAGAGGGAGAAAGATTCAGTGTCCCCTGATAGCCTGAAGTCCATCACATCAATATCTTCTGAAGAGAAGCAAGATAAATTGGGGACTCTTTTCTTCTCCATTGAGTACAACTTTGAGAAGAAGGCTTTCATGGTGAACATCAAAGAAGCCCGTGGCTTACCAGCTATGGATGAACAGTCAATGACTTCTGACCCCTACATCAAAATGACAATATTGCCCGAGAAGAAACACAAAGTGAAAACTCGAGTGCTAAGGAAAACCTTAGATCCAGCCTTTGATGAAACCTTCACTTTTTATGGGATCCCATACAATCAAGTTCAAAATCTGAGCCTTCACTTTATGATTCTGAGTTTCGACCGGTTTTCCCGAGATGATATAATTGGAGAAGTCCTCTTTCCCCTCTCAGGGATCGAGTTGTCTGAAGGAAGGATGCTGATGAACAAGGAAATCATCAAAAAGAATGTTAGGGTAATCAACTCTGAATCTTATTTGTTATTATAAACTTTTCTTTTTGTCTCAACATATATCTGGAAGTTGAGTCATGGCAACTGGACTTCTTTTTCTTGAGAGACTGAATTGTTTTTCTCATCCAAACAGCTGAATCAGGCTGACAAAGCTGTTTGGATGAGCAGCAAAATCTTTCAATCTCTCAGGACAAAGAAGTCCAGTTACCATGACTCAGCTTCCAGATAAACTCATCTGGATGACAGAGAACCCTCACAGACATCTCAATATATAAGAGATCTTTAAAAATAGGAACTTGATAATTAGGTGCCCTCAAGTCAGTTCTGACTCATGGCATCCCTTTCAGACATTTCTAGGTAGGGAGGACTCTGAAGTGGTTTACTAGTCCCTTCTGGAGGGGAGGATGTTTCCCTGGGACTGTGCAGCTTACTCAAGGCCACACAGGCTGACTTTTCTCCTCGGGGAATTAAACTCCCAATCTCCGGCTCCATGGGCATTGAGCTATCCAGCTAGCTATGAACATAATAACTATTAATACAATGTATCAACTTGAATACATGAACAAATTAATCTTAACAAGGTTGAGATCTCTGTCAATATCCCATGAAATGCTATGAAGCAGAAGTGACTTACTGATGTATAAGAACAACGATCAATGTCCCCTTTTTGTCAGTATAGGGATAAATGTTCTTTTAACATTTTTGAATAATGGTGTATCTCAGTAAGCCTTCAAAGAATTTGTCAATTAAAGCAAAAGCTCTGACACAGAATATAGGTGTCATTTCTACTATAATGCTAATATTAAGAACACTTAGATGTATACTAAATCTAGGATCCAAAGTCCATATAATATCATAAGCAAGCACACCCTACAGAATCTAGGAGGTGAAGAAACTGGGTGAGTGTTCTGTATTAGGTCATAAAGAGGAATGTAGGAACTGGCAAAACACCAGTTCAGACTGTTGGTCATCTCTTCATCAGTGGAGGTTGGTCATTCTGCTTCCATGGAGGTGGTGAGTCCTCTCTGAGTGTTCATTTTAACATTACAGAAGTTATCCAAGGTGCTGAACCCTTTTGTCAACATAGATGCAGCATCTGTTTCTCTGCTTAGACAGTGACTTTCAAGGTTGGACTCAAACCCGGAGTGGCTCCATCGTGCTAATGGGAAGTCACCTATCTCCACTGATGCACTATCAGTAGTTCTTCGCAGCTTCTTAGACATACTAGGAGCTGCTAGGAACTATCTGTCTGCAATGTGTTCCCCTACTGAATTATTGCTCCTTCTTGAATCTATAGGCTGGTCTTGAGAAGAGAGAACAGCCAGAAGCACCTCTATGGTTGTGCTGCCGCAAACCACATGCCTTGTGCTGATGTCATTAATGAGTAGCTTGCACCAAAGCAATTTAATGAGATGGGTTTCCTATGTCAGCTATGTTCACCAGTAATTGCAACCCGAGGCCTTCAGGGTGAATTGTTTAACAGCCATAAAGCAAACATGTGTGGGTCATAAAGTTGACACAACCAGCAAGGATCCATCTGTGCTGGACTGTAAAGGGAATAGGTTAGCTTGCTTCAGCAAATGTGCCTGTGCCTGCCCAGGGTCTTTAAAAAAAAAAAAGATTGCAATTCATAAGAGGAAAAGCATTGTCTCATCAGAAGGCTCCTTGTCAAACATATAACGGCAATTTATGTATACAGATTTATAGCAAAAGCAGCCCACACACTGTTTACTGAAACAAGATGCAAGACCGTGATCAACATGGTTGGCAGGAACTACTAATACAGACTCAGCTATTAGGACATGGGTTCTAATTCTCTACCATCTTATGAGAGACAGCAAGGCACTGTAGATAATGAAGGGCTGACCATTTGATGTAGGGATGGGGAAATGTGAGATTCCCCATCAATCCTAGCCCTAGTAGTTAATGGTTATGGTTTATGGAAATTGTAGTCCACTTGATCTCTGGAGACACATAGTTCGAGAAATGCTATGCTGCCACTCCCAAAGTCTAGGACAGAGCTATTAATATTTGGTGAGAAAATGGAAGCCACCCATAGATGAATTATTTTTAATACCTCTCCCCACTTGTGTTTACAGCATCATGGCAAGGGTTATTGAAACTGGGGAAGAAAAATGTGTATGCCCATGCTGATGAATACACCACTTACAGTGGAGAAATTGCAGTAGCATTATCTTGTGACCACCACTAATTTTAAAAAATCAAAAACACTTTTAGGAGATTTAGAGGTGGTAAAATGGTGTGCAAGATTGAAATTTAATCTACCGTGTCTGTCTATGTTTCACTCCATATCACCCATCCCATTTGTACTTACCTGTTTCCCAGACTCCATATCTATGTCAGTTAAATGATTAAATAACTCCTCTCCTCTCCCCATGTTAGGGCTGAACTTCATCAGCTTAGAGGAATAAAAATAATTACTTGCTGTCAAGTCAATTCTAATTTATGGAGACCCTTTCCAGAGTTTCCAGGGACAATACTCAGGAGCGTTTGACCATTTCTTTCTTCTGGGGGCAGTGCAGCTTGCCAAGGATTTCACAAGATGGCTGTCCTCCCAGGAAGCATAGTGAAGAATCAAACTCCTGACCTCGGTTTCTCAGACAGATGCCTGAATTGTTGAGCTATCCATTAAATATTAAAATCCTATACCAGTCATTTTCCTATGTAGGGAAAGATGCACATGATGTGGAAAACCATGGAGATAAAACCTGAAAACTCTCATTATTTCCAGTGGTGGCAAGTCCTTTGTCTTTGGCCATCTAGGCTCGGAATTCTGGGAACTGTGATCAAACATCTGGAGTGCCAAAGGTTCACCCCAACTGTAGGGGATTCTTCTCCACTCACTCTGCGCATTCTGAATGATACTAAGGGCCTTTTTACATGACCCCTAAGATCCACTGGCCACTTAAATTCGGACCAGAGATCTTAGGGATTCATCGCTCTTCGGGCGTTCCCACCTCCTCTGCACTTCCTGGCTGCTGGCTGCGTGAGGGGAGGGAGAAAAAGAGAAAGAAAAGCATGCTGCTCACCTCGTTCTGCCTCTCGTCTCTGTAAAAGTAGCTCTTAAAGGGGCGGGAGCCAAAAAACAACAAACAGAAGCAAGGAGAGCCCCGCACTCACTATCCTTACACTGGATCAAATAATATTAACCTCCAAAAAGCAGGTACCTGAAAGCTGCGCTGGGATGCACTAAAGTGGGCGGGGTCGCACTTAATTTCCTGTTAACTCCGGAGCTGGTAGGTAAACATTTTTAAGCTCCGGAGCTGGGAGCCATTTGCCATGGAGTTTAGGGGTCGTGTATAAATGCCCTAAGTATTCAATTTCCATTACAAAACAAACAAACAAAACAACAAACACAAACTTACTTCTCCATAGCCAAAGGAGGTTTTCATGTGTTTCCCCACAGGAAAATGGCTGAGCATGCAAAAGTGAAACAAAATTTGGGAGAGCAGATCCTAAGGGGTGTTATCACCTAATAACTGAATGAGGATTGAGTTTGGTTGGTGGCTGTGAATTGCCTATATAATTCCTTTTTGGTGGTGGAGGTAGTGGAGGGAGAAAGCAAAAACTCATTGTGGAGGGTTATGAAGTCTCTTGTAAGGATGCAGGGTCACCAGAACTCTGTGTAGGAACACTCCCCAAAGCAGTGGTGGCGAACCTTCACCCCCTCTAGATGTTTTAGACCACAACTCCTGGAATTCTGAGCCTAGATTGCCAGTGACAAAGGACTGTGGGAGTTGCGGGCCAAAACATCTGGAGGTTTCTCACCACTGTCCTACAGCAACATTTGGAGTGAATGCGAAGATCAAATGGAACCATTCAACAATCCCACCATTAACAAGTCACAGTCTTGGAGTCTGAATGAAGTGGGAAAAACATAGTGGAATCAGGATTGTAAAGTAGACTGTTCTTTTTTTTGACTTCACAAGGAAAATAACTTATTTATTTATTTATTTATTTATTTATTTATTTATTTATTTATTTATTTATTTTCCACCCATCTGGCCCAAAGGCCACTAACAATAAATTAAGCAAAAAACACAACATGATTTAAAGGTAATATTAAAATTAACAAACACAAATAAACCATCTATCAGAAAAATAAACCCCATCTCTCTATCTTTTTATGTACCCCTCTATCATTTCCATTTGTTATTGTTCATTGTTGCTGCTGAAGAAGCCTTTAAAATGGCATACAATCCTTATAATATGAATCAGGAATGTCCACTCTGTTATAAGTCTACCAATTCCTTTTCCTGATTGGCTTGCATATTATCTAACTGAAGTATATAGACTGAGCGTTTCATGACTCTATGGCATTTCTCCTGGTTGAGGGATGTGGTGATGCTTCTGGATAACACACATTTGTTATATATTTATTTGTTATTATTTATTATTATTTGTTTTATTTCTATACCACCCATCTTCCAGCGGAACTCTGGGCGGTTTATGGCAGGGTTAAAATCAACAATACAAGAAAAGAAAAAAGAATCAAAAATCATATCAAATAAAGCAAAACAAGGAAAGAGGAAAAATCCTCAGCAAGAGGCGTTAAGAAGGCAGGGGGGGGAAGCCCCTGAAAATTAAATTAGATAAATTAAATTAAAGGTTGCCAAATGCCTCCCTAAAAAGCATTGTTTTTAAGTGCTTTTTTGAAGGGGGCAGGGACTGTGCAAGGCGCAGCTCACTCGGAAGATGGTTCCACAGCGTGGGGCCCACCACAGAGAAGACATGGTTGTGTGCTATCGTTTGATACCACATAATTTGAAGATGGAAGTGTGAAACCCAACATTTGTTGGGCTAAAATGTTCACAAGCAGGAGTCAAATATAGTTTCTGGAAGAAATTTAATTCAAAATCCTAGCTAGAGTAGACATAGTGAATTAGCTGGATTTCTCATATTATCACTTACCTAAGTCCATTTGATTTAATACATCTACTCTAATAAGAACTAAAATTAGGGTTAGTGCACTAAAAAAAAAAGAATTTGTATTTTTATTTTGTAGAATACAAACACTGTAACTGGACCCACCAGAGTCCATTTTTAGTTGGAACCACAGTTAACACCATCTAAACTGGGTGATTAAAGTTTTCCTATCAACCATCTTAATCAAGCTAACCTGAAGTGTTTGGACAAAAGCCGGAGTTACCTTATCATCATTGTTTGGCTTAGATCCAAATATTTCATCATTGAACCAAATGCTGGTGTGTAAAGATAACCATCTGTCTCCTAATCAAGTCAGTAGCACACCTCTACTGGTTTTATTGACTATAGCGTCACTCTATACCACTATGGCTGTGGTCTCCCAGTCTTTCTGTCACCACACATCCAGTCCATAAGCCATTTGACAGAAGTTCCTAGTTGGCAATTAAACCTCAGTTGATCTACCAAAGTAAATGGCTTTCTAGATTAAGGTATCTGCCTTCTTAATATCAGTGGGTTGGACACCAGCCTGAACAATTTACTCAGATGTATGTCTCATTGGCCATACTTCCAGTTCTGTATCTTGAGTAGATAGCTGCCTAGATGCCCTAAGCACATCCAATCTTGCCTGATTTCGGAAGCTAAGCAGGGTTGGGTCTGGTTAGCACTTGGATGGGAGACCACCAGGGAATACCAGGTGTTGCAGGCACCTGGAGTAGGAACTGGCAAACCACTCCAGTATTCCTGTCAAGAAAACTCCATGGAGAGTTGGTCACGACTGTAATGACACAACACACATTTTGAGTAGATAGGTTCAGAAGTTACTTCAGCTTAAGTGGTAGGCCATTTCTTATTAAAAATAATCCTAAACCTGAGAGATTGTTCAAAGCCTCAGTAACTACTAGCCCCTTGTGAGGGCCTGTCTAGGTGTCGACTTTCTGATAATTGCTTTCAAAACATCAAGTATCAAATCAAATTGCTTCAGCATACACCAAGTAACATTCCCATCTATGGGCCTTTTCACACGACCCCTAAGATCTACTGGCCACTTAAATTCGGACCAGAGATTTTGGGGGTTTGTTGCTGTTCCTGTGTTCCCACCCCATTCGCACTCCAGGCTGCTGGCTGCGTGAGGGGAGGGAGAAAAAAGGAAGAAAAGAATGCCGGCTCACCTCCATTCTGCCGTCTCACTCTGCTCCTGGCAGCAAATATCTCTTAAAGGGGCGGGGGCAAAACAACAACAAACAGAAGCGAGGAGAGCCCGGCAGGAACCTTACAAAAAGGAGAGAAGGTACTTGAAATGTGTGCTGGGACGCGCTTAGGTGGGCGTGGTCGCACTTAATTTTTTGTAAACTCCGGAGCTGGTGGGGAAACAATTTTAAGCTCCGGATCTGGGAGCTATTTGCCGCGGATTTTAGGGGTTGTGTGAAAAGGCCGTATGTTGTATGTTTTCTTAATGCAACAATTCCTTGTTCATGACTCAGATTGCTGAAGCTTGTTTGGTTTCTATTTCCTTGCTTGCATATTTTGTTCTAGCAAGGTGAGTCCATGAATACTGAAAGATTTAATTTGTGCCCAATGGCTGCTGAAATTGCAATCGATCCAATGCTATTTTCAACACCTTTACGGGCAATGATTTCATCTCTTATCTGAATGTTTCAAACTTCTAAAATGTATACTGATCTCAGTCCAAATCTGCATGTGTAGAAATGCTACCTGTTACCTGGTCCATGCTTGGGGGAGTCTCAAATTTATATAAAAAGAGGGGGGATAGATGAACAGTGCTCAAACTATGATCAAGACTTATGTAAGATCATTCTCTTGCATATCAAGATCCTACCAGATCATATACATGGAACGAAATCTAAAAGCCCAGCTCAGGTTTTCTTCATTGGCATCACAGGCAGACTCCCTTCTCCATTAGGTCAATCCATGCAACAATTGCTGAAATGGCATTTGATGGAGCATAAGAAGCATCACCCAGAAGACTAAACTATGGAATATCTATGCAATCAGCCATTATTGCATTCATTGATTACTTAGATCTTCCAATGGGTTTGTTGGCAACCATGGAAGAGGTATAAAACTTTAATGCAGTTAGAAATTAAAGGCATTGAAAAACCACTGGTTATTGCTATTGGTTTACTAACCAATTAAGTAAAGATCAATCCCACTTTAGATATTTAGTATTCCTTTTTTATGATTTAAGAAGAGAGAAGAAAAGTCTCATGGCCTTTGTACCTGCTCCTCTTTATCGGAGGCGTAGCCAGGATTTGGAACTCCTTGGGACAAAGTGCTAGTTTTGTGCCCTTCCAGCTCTCCTACCACATTGCACCACCCAGCCGAACCGCGCTGGCGTGGGGTGGGTGCATGCATGTACGTGCACATGGGTGGATGGGCTTGTGTGTGTGTGTGTGTGTGTGTGTGTGTGTGTGTGTGTGTGTGTGTGTGTGTGTGTGTGCGTGCGTGCACGCGTGCATGTGCACATGCACCTTACACCTCTCCCACCAAGGTGAGGAAGAGGAGGAGGAGGCTGCCGTGGCCACCATGCTCCTGCCTGCCTGCTTGCCTCTTTCGCTGCTCACCTGGTGCGTGGTTTCAGAGGTGGAGGAGGGGGTGCCATCGCCAATCCTTAGGGGAAAGGAGGAGTGCTGGGTGGTGGGAAGGCATAGGGCTTCCTCCTCTTGCTCCCCCTGAAGGTGCCCCCAGATTGCTGTGCCCAGGGCAGATGTACCCTTCTCCCTCCACCCCATATACGCCCCTGATCTTTATTATAAAAGAGGTGATTAAAAGTATCAGGATTTCAAGGTACATCATCTATAAGACTCTCTTCTAAGAATTAATTGGGCTGCAGCCAATTTGAATAGAATGCCAGGCAAAAACTTGAGCACTCCACAACACTCGACAGAACAAATGAGTTAGTTTTTAAGCTGCCACGAGCATTGTTTTATTTTAAGCAACATGTCAACCAGGTGGCTTCTGTAGAATGTAGTCTGTATAACCAATCCTAGCCTGGACATACAGTCCCAGTGTTGGCCCAAATTTAGGTCAGGGAAAATGCAGTGTGCAACAATTTCTACCTCCTCCATGTTGTGTGTGTGCGTGCTGTGTCGGGACAGTCATGACCCCATGTCCATGGAGTTTTCTTGGTAGGAATACTGGAGTGGTTTGCCAGTTCCCACTCCAGGCGCCTACAGCTCCTGGTGTTTCCTGGTGGTCTCCCATCCAAGTACTAACCAGGTCCGATCCTGCTTAACTTCTGAAATCAGGCGAGATCAGATGTGCTTAGGGCATCTAGGCAGGGTAGGGAGAGTTTAACTTTAGCTTAGATTGAAATGGCTTCATTTCAACCCTCGGCCATCTTGATAAATGAAGATAGGTTTGATAACCCTATTAAAGGTACTGGTTTCTCATGTGCTACATCTGGTAATCTAGGTCTGCTTGGCCAATGGGACATGTCCATGGAGTTTTCTATAAATGGGACATTTTAGTCAATCAAAGCTAAGCAGAATCCAATTCATTTGTAATATTTATGTGCAGTTAACTTTCTCTAGATGGGGGCCTTTTACACTGAGGATGTAGGAGTGACAAATCAAAGTACATTAACTATTCTGACCCTCTTTACAACATATTTTTGAAGTAATAATATATATTGCTGTGTAAATCAGGGCATTATGATCTATTCTAAGTTTTTTCAGTAGTTCTGAGACAGATATTGTTTGATGATCCATATACTGCTGCATGACAAAAAAATTGTTTTTTTAAAAATCATTTTCTAGAAGTCTTTGGGGCGAGGGGAGCTGCTGATTTCTCTTTGTTACCAGTCCACAACCAATACTCTTACCGTGGTTGTTCTAAAGGCCAGGCACCTGCCCAAAGCCGATGTTTCAGGATTCTCAGGTAATGCCATAATGACAAAATCCTTACAGGGACATGCCTGGGTTTATAGTTGTTGCTGTGGAGAATTTAAGATGTAGAACCAACACACACACTAACGGTGGGATTTGGTCACATAAAAGATCTTGGATATCCAGTGTGTTCAGTTTTGGTTTCTTTCTCTAGGCAGAAAAGGGGGAAAGGGTGGTTGATCAAATTTGGTCAATTGCAGAAGGATTTGTATTGTCTGGCTTTGTATGTAAATGCCAGGAAGACGATATTCTATCTTTGTTTAGTCATCTAGGCAAGACCTTCTGCTTCTCCTTCAGGCTTCAACATTGTCTCCTGAATCCAAGCCACTGTTTTCCCACAGCTGACCTCATGAACCATGTATGGGAGAATCCACATGTACAATCCCCATGAATTTGGCTGGTCATGGCCACAACATAAGTAGCTCATAGAATCCTAGTAGGGTTGGAAGGGACCTTGGAGGTCTTCTAGTCCCACCCCCCTGTCCAAGGCAGGAGATCTCATACTATCCCAGACAGATGGCTGTCCAATCTTTTCTTGAAAACCTTCAGCGATGGGGCACCCACAACATCAGGAGGCAAGTTGTCTCACTGTTTAATGGCCCTCACTGTCAGGAATTATTTCCTGATTTCCAGGTTGGCTCTCCCTCTGATGAGTGTGCACGCATTGGTTCTTGTCACACCCTCAGGTGCAATTGAGAATAAATTGATGCCCTCTTTCCTGTGGCAGCTCTTCAGGTATTGGAAGACTGCTATCATGTCTCTCCTCAGTCTTCTCTTGGTGCCTTTTTACATGACCCCTAAGATCCACTGGTCCCTTAAATTCAGACCAGAGATCTTGAGGGTTTGTCGCTCTCCCTGCGTTCCCATCCCCTCCGCACTTCCTTGTTCTGTCTGCGTGAGGGGAGGGAGAAAAAAAGGGAGAAAAGAATGCACTCTTACCTCTGGAGTGCTGGTGGAAGTTGCTCCGACCCCCCCGTCACTTCCTGGTTCCTCTTAAAGGGGCGGGAGGCAAAAAACAACAACAAAAAGAAGCAAGGAGAGCCCGGCACTCTCCGCATCAACATTTTTCACTCTCCCAGAGCAGGTACCTGAAAAGTGCGCTGGGACACGCTAAAGTGGGCGTGGTCGCACTTAAATTTCTGTTAGCTCCGGAGCTGGTGGGGAAACATTTTTAAGCTCCGGAGCTGGGAGCCATTTGCAGCGGAGCTTAGGGGTCGTGTATAAACGCCTTTGGTCAGACTAAACATGCCTAGTTCTTTTAGTCTTTCTTCATACAATTTAGTATCCAGTCCCTTTATCATCTTTGTTGCTCATTTCTGCACTTTTTCTAGGGCAGGGGTGGCAAACCTTCGGCACTCCAGATGTTTTGGACTACAACTCCCATAATTCCAAGTCTGTATTGCCAATGACAAAGGGTTGTGGGAGTTGTGGTCCAAAATATCTGGAGTGTCGAAGGTTCGCCACCACTGTTCTAGGGCCTCTGTGTCTTGCTTATATTGTGGTAACCAGAACTGGACATTGCGTTCCAAATGTGTCCTCATAAACAACTATCCCATTTTGTTTGTTTTATGAGGGCAAGAAAGATTTACTAGATGTAAGCCACTCAGGAAAGCTTTTCCTGAGATGCTAAGTATTACTGGAATGGATAGAGAGTTCTGACAGAAAATCCTTGAATCAATAAGGTTTTCAGGGACGTATTCATGAAGGCTTTCACGGATGGGATCTGATAGCTGTTGTGAGCTTTTTTGGGCTGTTTGGCCATGTTCTGGAAGTTTTTCTTCCTGACGTTTCACCAGATTCTGTGGCCGGCATTTTCAGAGGGCAAGCTGCTCAGGGAACTAGGAGTTCTCTCTGTGCTCTGGGGAGAACTCCTAGTTCCCTGAGCACCTTTCCCTCTGAAAATGCTGGCCAAAGGGTCTAGAGAAAAATCAGGAAGAAAAACTTCCAGAACACGGCCAAACAGCCCAAAAAACTCACAACAGTTTTCAGGGACTTTTACAAGCATGAGTTAATCCATATTGCTGAGACAGGGAACTTATTCCATGTGAAACAACAATGCTGTCTTGATGCACATGTCTCATTTGTCCAAGAATAACTATATGAACCTTGAGAAGAGAAGACTGAGGGGAGATATGATAACACTTTAAAAATGTTTGAAAAGCTTTCATACAGGGGGAGGGCTAGGAACTGTTCTCGATCGTCCCAGAGAAGAGGACATGCAACCATGGGCTCAAGGTCCAAGAAACCAGGTTTATGCAGAGTATCAGGGGGAAAATGTCTTAATTGCTAGAGCAGTATGACAATGGAACCAATGACCTGAGGAGTTGGTGAATGCTCCAACATTGGAACCATTCAAGAGAAATTTGGACAACTATCTCTTAGATCTGCTTTGATAAAGATATCTCCATTGAGCTACGGGTTGGGCTTAATGGCCTTAGAGGCCCCTTCCAAGTTCATTATTACACAATGTGTGTGTGTGTGTGTGTGTGTGTGTGTGTGTGTGTGTGTGTGTGTGTGTGTGTGTGTGAGAGAGAGAGAGAGAGAGAGAGAGAGAGAGAGAGAGAGAATGAGAATGAGAATGAGAATGAGAATGAGAAGATGGAAGATACCTAAGTTAAGGGAAAGTTAAAAGGGGGGGCAAGGCATTTATCCTTGGTATTGGAGTGTTCATATGGTTTCAAGAATGTCAAAATAAATAAAATTATTTTAAGAAAGAAAAAGAATCTCAGCTGAATTTTACTTGTCTTTGCAGACCCCTATGTGAAAGTCAACCTCTACCATGCCAAGAAAAGGATCTCCAAAAAGAAAACCCATGTCAAGAAGTGTACCCCCAATGCCGTGTTCAATGAACTTTTTGTCTTTGACATTCCCTGTGAGGGCCTGGAGGAGATCAGCATTGAGTTCTTGGTTTTGGATTCAGAGAGGGGGACCCAGAATGAAATCATTGGCCAGTTGACCTTGGGGGCGACCGCTGAAGGAACGGCTGGAGAGCACTGGAAGGAAATATGCGAGTACCCTAGGAGACAAATTGCCAAGTGGCATATGCTGTGCGATGGTTAACAACACCACCACCTAAGGCTGGAACTTTTACACACAAAAAATCCATAGGCAAGGATAAGTTTCTTTCTTTGCAATGTCTAATCACATGGGCTTGTGCCACTGAAATGAATTATCAGAACAGAAGGTAACTCCCCCCCTCTAATTTGATTGAGCTCTCTTTTCTTCTGTTGTAAATTTTAAGGAACTTTACTTAGCTTCATCAGAGGTCCATATTCTACTGGAGTTTACACAGCTGTAGAGGCACCAAGTGCTATAATTGCAATTAAGAAGTCTGTTGTTTTTAAGGTACTAAAATAACAGGAATGCTCAATTACTGCTGTCAACCAGGTGATAAAAACCTCATTAATATTTGTTTTTAGGTTTTAACACACCTGAGCTTTGTAAGGCTGAAAATGAGAAGCTGAGCAATTAGGGAGGGCATTTTACTTCAACTTTGTGATGATTCACACACCTTTCTTTTATGAAAATTCAAACAATTTTTCATACCTTTTAGAGATTTCTACTTTGAACAATCCAAAGACTCAGAACATTTGTTGATGGCTTGCCATAAACAGTGATAGCATGAAACATATTAAAGAAGGGATCAATCCCATTTGCCAATACAGATTCATTTCAAATCATTAGAAAGAAACCCCCCCATGATTACTTCTGTTTATTAAAGGGCTTAGATTATGGTATAAGCGCGTGTATATCTATGGTTCAGATTTGTGCTCTAGGTATAGCCTATGGTGTTTTATTAAAGTATTTTTGGGGGCCAAAAATGTTCCATTTTGAACATTTCTAACCAAGATTAATCCAATATAGAGAGTTATTAAAATGATGTTTCACCTGATCTCCTTTGACCCAGGCGTGGCCCGAACCAAAATATCTTTCTTGTATGTTTCTATTTGTTTGGTTATGCTAAAAACAAAACAAACAAACAAAAATCCTTGAAGCTGACAAAATAAAATTGATGGGAAAGGGTGGGGTAAACATACAAACCACTGATCCTGCAAAAAACTTGCCACTACAAGTGGATCGCATCTCAAAGGTGGATTTTTGCAGAGTTGGGGTCCCAGATAACTTTATACCTCATACTGACTCACATGTAGATGAGCATTTATACTGTAGCAATCCACTTAGCTCCATGTCATTTGTGCCATTTGGGTGACTGTGTTGAGAATTGATGGGAATGTTGGGGTGGGAAATGTTAGGGTCATAGCACTGGGGTGTGCAACATGCATGTATCATATGGTCAAATTATTATTATTAACTAACTATTATTTTTGGTCAAGTGTGGGAAACATAGCGCAAACTAAAATTAGGCCTACAGATCTCATGGCTGCCCAGGACAAATCCAGATGAGTCTAGTATCTTACCATCTGCCTGTGAACTTCTGTTTTCATATGTAGTAAAAACAGGACGCTGACCAGTGAGTCCCTAGGGGGGCTGCCTTATGTAACTGATGGGTTTTGCTTGAGTCTCAAAGGCAGTAGGTCTACACAAGGCAAACAAATGCACAAAAAGAGGTCTCCCCATCAGAATGGAGACCTATGGAAAGTCTTTCTTATGTTTACACTAGAAGAAAAAAAGTTAAGCTGTCTGATTAGCACAATTGCAGTGGTTGAGTTTCCTATCCTATCAGTTGCAGATGGGGCTCTTGAGATATTAGGAGAATTCTTTATTCCAGCGCAATCCAGAAGGACTTCCCGAATTGCCTCTACACGAGTGCTTTTAGAATTTTTCACAAGCAATGCCTGTGCAAAATCCCAAACCCATGCAGACAACTCTTAAGTTTTCCTGGGTTGATCTTCAGGATCAACAACTTGATCTCCGGGATCAACAACTAGGGGTTTAGTATCTTGATTATTCAAACAGTCTGCTGTTCTAGGACATGAACCAGACGTGTATCTCCAGAGAAGCCATTCTCAACAGACTCCTGTAGTTGTAGCCTTCATTGGGAACGTTTATGGCTAGAGGGACCCACAAGATCAGTCCTTTTGTGGAAGCTGTTAAACATGTTTTGTTCCGAGGGCAGGGCCGTGGAGGTTACTTGCAAAGAAAATGCATGTCAAGGCTACTTCCTCATATCTCTGCAAAAGCACTATATTTCCTGAGTGGTCCTGGTGACTTTCATGGGATGTAAATATTTTGACTCACTGCCCATTCCCACTAAAATATTTTGAGCCACTCTGAGTCTTGCTGAGTCTTGCTTCAACAATATATGACGGTCTAAAAACTAAGGTGCATTGAGGTAAACCTGATCTTGGCATTAACAACTCTTGATGTGGTATTTCTGGTGTTGGCTGTTACCTTCCCAGGGAATATGTTTAAAAAAAAAAAAACCTTTGAGGAGGTAACAGTACCATTCTCTTAGATGTCAATGGGACCCAACTAGTTAATCCAAATACTTTAACAGCATTGAGTGGCAGACAAGAATCAAAGTACTACAAAGCATGAATAAGTGGGATCAGACCCATCGAGCTTTGTAAATGAAATGGGGGTTTTCTGCTGGAGGCACATGGATGATTTTGTACTGAAACAGGAAGGATGAGCAAAGGATGGAATGTGAAATATGCAACAAATATTACTGAAAGGATTCCGTTGAGAATCTTTCAGGGTTTCTTTTTTGTGTTGGTAATTTATCCAGGTTTTTGAATGATGTGTTTGATATAACGGTGTTTATATAAGCTCTGAGGCATTTTCACAACATGCTTTTTATTAAGATGCTCTGTGTAAAAATAAGAACAGTAGTGCAACATGTGTGTGTGTGTGTGTGTGTAAAAGATCCAGATCTCTTTTATTCTGTTTAGATGGGTTTTTTGTTTTTTTGTTAACATCCATTAGGACTTGAAATCCTCGAACTGCTTACTCCAGAGTAGTCCAATTGAAAAGAATACGAGTAAAAGCAAAAAGCAAAGTGTTCTGCTTATATACCCCCTCATACCACTTCAAGTAGTCTCTGGGTGATTTACAGTTTTTTAATTACAGTATGCAGGCTGCACATAAGTGACTTTTAAGTGCACTGTGAAGGCCGCGTGAAGTCAAGAGATGCTTCTGTATGCTTTCATGGGCATCAAAGGAAAAGCATTTATTAACCTGAGGGGATTCTAATGAGCTGAATCATGGAAGCAACTAACTCGCACTCACACGGAGTAGGAATACTTAGGCCGTGGTCTCACCAGCGTTTTCTGCGCATTTTTGCTGCGGCAAACTGCGCAGTAAAACATCACGTCCTAACCGTGAAGGGAAGTAATTTGGTGCCCCAACCGACCACGCCCCCCGGAAGTGCACTTTCACCAAAGGTTTTTTAAACCACCGCTAGGGGTTGGTTTAAAAAAAAACTTCCCTTAAAGATGTGCAGTTCTTTGCTACTCTAGCGAGGTACGACCCCAGAAAATATGGAGTAATTAGCTTTGTACCCCTTTTCCTGCCACTTCCTGCAATGGAGACTTAGAAAATCGACCCATAAAAGGGGAAGCAATGCGCAGTAAGCAAGTAAAGATGGGCACAGAGCATTAAAATGCTACCCTGTCAACAGGACACTAACTGTGCATCAAACACCACATGACCGCCCGGAAAAAGGCTACACACTAAATTAAGATGCGCAGAAAAGTTTAGTGAGACTGTGGCCAGAGAAGGCAGTAACCTGTAAATCCACCAATGCCAAAAGATGCAAGCAACAAGCAACGTAGCTTTACTGATGTGGAGCAGATGGCCCCCGTTCAGCCGCCTATAGGAGCTAGAGATGTTCAAATTGATTTATGAATTCTTTCTCATCCAGAGTTTGGCAGGGATGAGAACAAGAGTAGTGACGAGGCAGCCAAGAGGAAGGCACACCTCGCCCCAAAATGTCAACAGGATGTCCTTCTGCTCTGCACAGGCTGCCCAATCTTTGCCTTAAAAATGCCTGTTCTCGGCAAGCATTGCTTGCTGTCTGTTGTAGCAGGCATGCAAAGGTTTTAGGCGGTGGTGATTACATTGCAGGGTCATTGAGTAAGTCTGGGGAAATTGAGTGTAAGATGTAGAGTAGCCCCCTCTCCAGAATCTACTACCTTGTGCACAAATTTATACCCTGGAAGTATAAAGTTTGAAAATCTCTGGTCTAACCACTAGGTATACCCTTACCCCTTGTTACTTTGTTTGATCATAGGTTTCGGCCATCAGCCCCTATGAAGTCTCCCAAGTCTTCAGAAACACACCTTGATTTCTTTTTCTTTCATTTCAAATAAAATCCAAGGTTGTGACAATCTGTCATGTTTCCACTCATTAGGTAACATCTACGAGACTGCCTTATGTAACCTGAAGGGGGTTGAGTTCCCTACCATTAGAGTGACAGCTGGAGGGGTGGAGGAGCATCGTTCTTTTTTTACATTGGGCAAATTGTAAATAAAAATCCTCTTTTTTTTAGATTTTAAGAAACAGTGGACTTGAATAGTCCTGTGGTGACCCCATCTGGGAACTAGATGGGACTGAAATACAAGTGATCATGCCTTTAAGAGATAGGGGGGGTTGGAGGGAGGAGGGGGGAAAGAAACAACTGCTGTTTTATAAAGTATTTGGTTCTTAATGTGAATATCTTGAACTCTGTGAAGGATAATGTCCTGTATTCAACTTGTAAAATAATGTTCGTCTAAGTAGATAACAACAGCAGCGGCAGCAACAGCAACTAGCAGATGGCCCTGAATGAGAGGGTTATTCATGTTTGGAAATCTGTTGTAACTCAATAACCAATTTGTTAATGATGATGTTGTACATTCAATAGAAGTTCTTTGGGAGGAAGCATGGTGTTGGAGGATTTGTGTGTCTTTTGTGCAGCTCTGTATGTTGTGCCATGTATGTAAGACAAGAATAAATTGCTATCTTCATCCATTCCATCCCAGCACAACTCGTTTTGTACCGACAAAGGCCAAGGGTCTTTTATTTTATGGCCTCAGTGAGAAGTCCTCTTATTTCTTGTGACTTTTTAAGAGCCGCTTCCCTGCCAAGCACTCCCAGGCTACTTAACATGGCATAAAGAGCACTTTTGAGTAGCTGAAGTGTTGCACAACTGGGATCCTCAAAAGCACGCCTGCCCAAAGTCCGGCCCGGGGGCCAAATCTGGTCCGTCAGGCCATTCTGAGTGGGCTGTGGCTGGCTGGCCTGCCCCTCCCTCCCCCTCCTTTGCCCCATTTTTAAAAGAAAAACTCTTCTGCCAACACTGATACCGCTGGGAAGCTTGGGCGGACGGGCAGATGGGCGGACGGGCGGACGGGCTGACGGGCGGTCTGCCACCACTGGCACCACAGGGGAAAGTGTGGGGGTGGGCAGGCCAGCGGGACTCTGCCACTGCCAAGGAGCTTTGGGGTGGTCTGGCGGGCAAGCTGTCACCACCGCTGAGGAGCTCGGTGGGGGTGCAAGGTCACACAGATCACCTCTTCCAAGGGGCGACCTGTGGCCACGGCTCCCTGTGCTTCCTTTGGGCCCCACCTTCCTCCCTTCCTCCCTTCCTTGTTCCCCACTTTCCTTCCTTCCTCTCTTGGTTTCTACCTTCCTCCCTCCTACCCTTGGTCCCCGCCTTCCTTCCTGTGGGTGGGGTTGCAAGGGGTCAGTGGGTGGGGCTTGCAGTGGGGTGGCAGGGTCGGGGAGCAACCGGCCCCTGACACATTCTCAGCCACCAAATCTGGCCCTCCTTATAAAACGTTTGGGCACCCCTGCTCAAAAGAGACCAAGCAGATGAGTATACTGCTGTGTTATCTAAAATATCCTGCGTCCCACCTCCATCCAACTGGCCTTGATCTTCTCTCCAACATCTCCAGTATCTCTCCCTCTCTCTGTCTCCATGCTGGCACTCTTTCATTTCGTACTAGGGTTGGAAACACATCACTTCTATGAATACCTAAGTGCTGCATCTCTCCTCCCTCCATACCCAGCCCTGTATTTCTACAGTAAAAATTAGCCTCGTTACAATTCTTAGAATTTTTCCGCCACCATGAAAAGACTATTTATTTATTTATTTATTTATTTATTTATTTATTTATTTATTTATTTATTTATTTATTGCATTTTTATACCACATCGATTTCCCAGAAGGGAGTCTGGGCAGTTTACATAAATGCAAATAAGAAACAAACAACAATGCAAATTAAATAAAGAGTAGAATAAACAGGCAAAATAAGCAAATAAACACATAATACATGCAAGAATCTGGTAAGGGACAACCTCCCTAAAAATAGTTTAAAACGCGGGGGGGGGACAATAAACAGGGAAAACACCACACATCAAATTACTGATCACCGTACACCTCCTTAAAAAGCCAGGTCTTTAATGCTTTTTTTAAAGGCTAGGAGGGACTCATTTTGCTGGATTTCACATGGACGTTTATTCCATGTAGCGGGGCCAGCCACCGAGAAGGCCCAATTACAGGTAAAAACCCTACGGGACTCCCACAGGTGGGCAACACAGAGTGAAGATGCCAATGATGCTCTGGTGGGGCGGGTCAACACTGACATAGAACCTGTTCAACCACTTGACCTGAGTGGTCAGTTGCGTCTGTAAAAACTGTCATGTTTTGATCTCCTGCCAGTTGGGTACAATGACTACAACTCCCATAATCCTCAAGAAAGATGACTCCCAGAATAGCAGAGCTAGCACAGCCAGCTGAGATCTGTTCTATCACGTTCTTTAAATTGGTGAACCAATAATGTCCACTGAACATTTTGAGCTTCTAGTTCTGAGTATTTCAGTTCAATAAAAGCAATTCAGCTTCAAGGATCCTTAGGAGAAATTATTGCAAGGATAACCCCTAGAATTATATCAATTGCTCAGGGCATTCCCCAGATCTCATGAGCAGTTGATCCATATACTCAGGTGGGAAATGGGAAATGTCATATTTCTCTCTAAGACTGATTCAGCAAGAGCAGCACAAACCCCAGAAATCATCAGAAGGTACAGGCAGCTGAGATGTGTCTTACCTAGTTATTTAAGTTGGCATTTCAATAGTGTTGGTAGGTAAAATGTGTTTTGAACTCTTACAGTTTTGGAGGTCTGTTTTGGGCTGAAGACAATATTATGCTGTCAAGTCAGAACAGACTGATGTGACTCTGATCAAGCTATCAAGCTATGTGACCAATTTAAGGGATGGTTTTACCAGTTCCGCATCCTCGGTCAGTTTCCACAGACAAGTGGGGGTTCAATCCCAGGTCTCTGGAGCCTCACTGCAACCACTATATTACACTGAGTGTGGGGAAAATAATCATTCCTAGATTTGAACACCATCTCCTAGAATTTTCTAGCCAAGCCCAGTCACCTTATTATATAAGTTGGAACTTCATTAATGCTCATCATCTTTTCTGGGCACACCAACCAACCTTTTGCTTACAAAAGACAGTGCACCATAGTGCAGATAGGAAAAGGGGGATTGAAGAAGGCCGCTACCGCACTTCCTTGAGCAGCCACTTTTCATTTTGCATCGCCTTATTTCTTCACGTGGTCACTACAGCGGTTCGGCAGTCCACCCTTCAGCGGTTGCTTAGCAATCGGCTTCCTAGTTTGCACTTGGATGAACCGCTTTAAACTATGACAGGGAAATGGCAGAAACGGGGGGGGGGGGATGGACTGAAAAAAGGTGGCATTGTATGTCCGCAAATAAAACCAAATTGCTTTAAAAGGGGGTACAGGAACCAATTTTAAAAAACACTACCCCCAGTGGTCGTTTCAAGAAAAACCAACACAGCAGGGCGTGGCCAAAGAGGCTCTTCAGAAAAAGTGATATGAAAAGAGGACAGTGAGCTTTAAGGTGATTTGTCTTCAAAAAAAAGGCATTTCAAATCTAAAGTGTGGTAGCGGGGTGTGTGTGTGCGTGTGTGTGTGTGTGTGTGTGTGTGTGTGTGTGTGTGTGTGTGTGTGTGTGAGAGAGAGAGAGAGAGGGGGGGCATGCCTAAGGCCACCTACTTTGCAAGAGGAGCCCCCCTCCAGCCCAATGAGTCTGAACTGGCTATCAAGGGACCTGATGGGAAGATCTGTGTCTCAAAGCCCTACCCCCAGTCAGTATCTTCATCAGGAACAGATGCTAATCAAAGTTGTAACTGTGATGGTGCTGCTCACCCCTCTCACACTCCAAACCGAAGTGTCCTATTAATACTCCCTACCAGAGTATTATTCTATTCTTCTGTCATATTGAAGATGGAAGGAGAGAGGCAGGGGCAAAGAGAGGCTGGGGTGGGTGAGAAGAAGGACAACCACATCAATAGGTGCTAGTTGGTTCATGGTGAAGGCTAGCGGCAAAGCAAGGGCTCCTAGTTTATCTCTCTTTCCCACTATGCAACACCCCAGCTCTCCCAGGTGGGACAGAGACAAAGGTTCTAAGACAGAATCTCAGGAGATACGATGAAGACACCTTGCTGAAGTTAGGCAGAAGATGGCATAATCAGATGATGAGAAAGCATCATAGCTGATGTAACTGGAAAGGGTTGCTGTGCTGTGGCCACTTTCTCTTAACATGTCTGTGGAGCAATCACTCCAGTCTGTACCAGAAAAAAGAGGGGCCCTATCAATGGACCAAAAAAGTACAGTGGTACCTTGGGTTACTAACAACCCATGTTATATAATTTCTGGGTTACGTAAATAAGTCCATTGAAAATGGCTCTGTTTACGTATCCCCCCTTCCTGGAATACCATAGGTTATGCATTTTTCAAAAGGAATTACAAAAAAAATTCATTGAGGTTGAACTCAGGCAAGATGGAGGACCTCCAGGTGGGGGCACCAATGGTTGGCAGTTTGGGAAGCTCTCTCAGTTTTTTTCAGGGGGGGTCTCTCCATGCAGGATGAGGCATAATATTGGATACTACGCTTAGGCAGATCACTCAGCTGCACACCTTACTGGAAACTGGTCCATGCACTTGTAGTCTCGAGATTAGAGTACTGCAGTGTGCACTATGTGGGGCTGCCTTGTAAAGCGCAGCACTAAGTGTGCACTTGGCACCGCTCTTGGCATCGCAGGGAGTGCCACAGAGAGCGCTACAGTACACATGGGCACGACTTGGCGAAATTGTCATTTCCGTTTTCGGTTATCGTTTCTGTTACGTAACGGAAACGGTAACGATAATTAAGCCTTCAGAACTCAAACTCGAACCGAAAAAAGAAAAATTTGGTTGGGTTTTCCGTTTCCGTTTGTGGCATCGCGGCAATTGCGCAATGAAAAGCACAGAAAAAGTTTTTTAAAGTTTTTTTTTTAAAAAAACCCGACTCCCGGCCAAAAAAGCAGGTGAAAATATGCCTGCCTGAGGGGTGGTTTCTGGGGGGTCCCTGGCCTTTCCCCCCTCTTCTCCTTTCCTGGGCTGCTTGCCCCAGGCTGGGGGGGGGGGTCATCCTCGTCGTCTGTCTCGCTGCATACCATGTGGTGGTGGGGGAATCCAAAATGGCGACCACAATTTTTCTTTTGAAATCGTGGTAAAAAAACACACCAAATCACCACAGAAACATGTGAAATTTATTTATTTTAAATGCCTGAATTTTAATAGTAGCAGCAGTGGGTTTTTTTATAGCAATAAAACGTCATATTTATTTTATTTTATTTTTATTTTATATTTTATTTTTTTAGACCTGCCCATTTGGGCTGGGCATGGGATGGGACCATGCAAATGTTTTGAACCATTCCACCAATGGCATCGCCAGGTTTTTGACTGACACTTCTGGATGTCTCAGAGGGCATAAAAAGCCGAGGCACCTTCCAGAAATTGCAGTTGGGTGTATGGATGTGGTTGAGGGAGGAGGGCTGGCTGCCGGTGCTGGTGTGATCCGATCGAGATTGAGGAGGGAGGAGGGAGGCTTTAGGAATTAAGTTAGGCAGGCAAGGAGGGAATTGAATTTAGAAAATAATTTCTTTGATTCCCTGCAGCTTTGTCTGCTGAAGGGAATAGCAGTTTATTAATTTCTTCTCTGGCAGCTTGAGGTTTTTTTTCTGATATTGGCTAAAGGGGGAGGTTCGACTGGGAGTGGGAGATGTGGATTTATTTTAAAAATATAATATATACTACCATTTATTTTCTATTTTCCCAACTTCAATTTGCTTGCACACACACACACATTTGGGGTGCAAGCCAAGAACAGAACCTCTATCCTAAGTGATATCCTAACTGCCCACTCGCCCGTCCACCCGCGCCGCCGCCCGCCCACTTGCCCGCCTGCGGCCACCACCCACCCATGGCCCCCCACCACCACCACCCACCCACACCTCCCCCCACCGCCCACCACCCCGCCCGCCACCTAGGGCGTAAAAACACCTAGTGACGGCCCTGATTGCGGGATGCCCCTATGCTCTGGGAAGTCAAATCGCACTAAATCATGGTGGAAACAACAAATGACAAACAACAAACGACAAATGGAAATGACAAATTTTTGAAAAAATTTGTGACAAATGGAAACAACCCAAAATGGACCCGTTCCGACAAACGAAAACTCAAAACATCATTTTTTCTGGTCGTGTCCATGTCTACGCTACAGATTTATGTGCAACTACCACTTTTGGAAAAGAGACTTTGCAAGGCATTGAGGGGGAAACCTAATACTACCGTTCTTGGTAGAGGAAGACATGGGGATCATAAGGTTCATCAACACTTTATAAGAAGAAAGGACTACAGGGTTTTTGGTAACTCCCAAGGTATCTTCAAAGTTAGAACGTCCTGAAAACCTTGATGACAAGATCCGTGGACTGAAAATGTTGCCATTGAGTGCTGGATGATTGAATGGGAAATCAACAATAGAGATGGGCACGACTTAGCGGAATTCCCGTTTCTGTTTCCGTTACTCGTTTCCGTTACGCAATGGAAATGGTAACGGGAATCACTCCGCCAGAACTCGAACTCGAACCGACTAAAGAATAATTGGGTCTGATTTGTCGTGGTCGTTCCTGGCATCGCGGCGATCCCGCGATGCCAAGCGGCACAGGAAAAAAGGTTTTAAAAGTAAAAAAAAAAACCCGATTCCCGGCCCTAAAAGCAGGCGAAAACTGTCTGAGGGCACCTACCAGGCCACAAGGGTGTTTTATTTGGGGAGGGGGTTCCCTGCCCCCTCTCCTTGGCTAGTGCTACTGCTGCGCTGCTGGTACCAGGCCGGGGGGGGCATCGTCTCGTCTGCCTTTGCCATGCAGTGTGCGGGCGGGGGGGATCCAAAATGGCGAGTGGACCATGCAAATTTTTGGAGCCATTCCACCAATCGCATGGCCAGGTTTTGGAGACTGTACCAGGCTGGGAGGGCGCATCCATTTGCCATGCAGTGCGGGGGGATCTAAAATGGCGACCGCAATTTTTTTTTTTAATCGTGGTCCAAAACCCCACCAAAGCACCACAGAAACATGCGAAAAATAGCTATTTTAAATGCTTGAATTTTTGCAGTAGCAGCAGTGGGTTTTTCTTGCAAAAAAACATCTCTGTTGATTTTATTTTATTTTATTTTATTTTATTTTATTTTATTTTATTTTATTTTTTTATTTTTTATTTTTTAATTTTTTTATTTTTTTATTGAACATAAAAAAAGACAAAATAACAATGATAAACAATTATATAAAAAACAGTAATAGACAATCATAAACAGTACAAAGTGCCCCCCACCCCCAAGAAACCGTCCAGTATTCTTGCATCTTCTCTTGCATCTTCTCTTTCTTCTTCATCTTTTTTTTCTTTTTCTTCCAATAGGCTTCTTAAGGTCCTTTACGCCAGAACTGTGTTGGGTTATAAGTTGGTTGTATCCCTTTCCCTTTTAATAGTACATGATCTATAAATTTCCCCCAAACATCATAGAAAGTATCTTTTTTTATTTCACCTCTCAAAACTTTTATATTACCAGATAGTTTATCATTTAGTGCTATGTCCCACACTTCCTTATACCATTCAGCAATTTTAAGGTCTGATTTCAGTTTCCAGTTCCTAGCAATAATCAGTCTAGCTCCTGTCATAAGATTTGCTATTAATTCTTTAGTTTTCACATCATATTCATTGATAGATGGTAATGATAACAAAGCAATTTCGGTACACATTTAATATCAGTTTGTAGTATTTCTCTTATCTCCTCAATAATCTCTTGCCAAAACTTTTGAACTATTTCACATTCCCACCATAAATGAAAATAGGTACCTATCTTTTTTCGCATTTCCAGCAGAGCTTAGAATATTTTGGATTCATTCTATTCATTCTGACTGGAGTCATATACCATCTTAAAACTAGTTTGAAGTAGTTTTCTTTTATTCTGACTGATAATGACCGTAAAATCCTCAAATTCCAAATTCTTTTCCATTCATCATTATTTATTTATTTCTCTATGTCTTGTTTCCATAGCTCTCTTATTGTGTCCTGTTCCCTATTCTCAAATGAATCTTGAATTATTTTATATATTTTATTTTTTTACAACTGCACATTCGCAATGATGGGCTCGCCCATGGGAGTGAACCATGCAAATTTTCCACCAATCGCATGGCCACTTGGCCAGGTTGACCACAGAGACTTCTGGGATGTGCCAATCAGGCATAAACAGCCCACTAACCGTAGCCCGAACCCAAACCCTAAGCCTAAGCCTAACCCATACGCCAGTACACTGTCCTTCTAAGTGGGTCAGAGAGGCACCCAGAGGTGCATCCCAATACTCACCCTAACCTCACCCGTAACTAGCCTAACCCTAGCCCTTGCACTAACCCGTCTTAATCCTAAACCAGATCTACTTGCATTGCACTACACGCAAGTACATTTCCCTTGGAGCGGGTGCAAAGAGTCTGCCAGTCCATCACTTGTGGCTCTGGCTGACTCCTGCAGCAGCATTTGTGTGCCATGCAAACCATGCCTGCAAGTGCTGCCTGACTGTGTCTCACCGACTGTTGCAGGGAAGGCACCCCAAAGAGGGGTGCCTCTGCCAGTCTGCTGCATCTGCAATATGCATATCCATAGCATATGGCCATGCATGCCCTTTTGTAGCAGCGCTGGCGGGTGAGGATAGGAGGCACCCACCACAGAGAGGTGCCTCCAGGAGCCCGCTACCCCCAAAAAAACCAGTACTAACGACAAATGAAAAAACGAAAAACGAAATGACAAATTTTTGCAAAATTTCGTGAAAAACGGAAACGAGCCGAAACGGGCTGCCTCTGACACCACGACAACTCGAAAACGTCATTTTCTCTAGTCATGCCCATCTCTAATCAACAATCATCCAGGACCTGATCCTGCAAGAACATGCTGATCTCACTTGCATCACAGAGACTTGGCTGGATGAGGCTGGGGGTGGTAATCTCATTCAGCTCTGTCCTCTGGGTTACTCCTTCATCTGAACACCTCAGCAATCAGGTTGAAAAACTAAGCCCATGTTTACTTCCTAATAACTAATCAGAGAACAAAACACATGATAATGCAACATAAAGTGAGGAACACCAACTTGGGCCAGGACAATTTTTTAAACAACTTAAAAAAACACCTCTTCTAACCTCAAGCTAAATATATTGTGTCATTTGACCCATTAGCTGCCTAGATGCCCTGAGCACATCCAATCTCACCTGATTTCAGAAGCTAAGCAGGGTCGGCCCTGGTTACTACTTGGATGAGAGACCACCAGGGAATACCAGGTGCTGTAGGCACCTGGAGTAAGAACTGGCAAACTACTCCAGTATTCCTGCCAAGAAAACTTCATGGACATGGGGTCACAAAGAGTCGGTTGCAACTGTAATGACACAACACACACAATTTGACCCATTGCATTCCCCCACTCATAAAGCACTTATCTTTCCCAGTCCTTACTTCTGTGTGAGATGTTTTAACACACCTTCTCTCCTACCTCTGATAATCTTTGTTTCTCCTGAGTCCAAATGGGACCGCTTTCTTCTAGGGCCTAGAAAACATACTTTTCAGGCTTTCACTCCTAAAATCCACCAGCCAAGATGGCCAATCCATGCCTTATTCTCTTTGTGTAATGGCCCATCATTTAATATGCATCCCTGACACACCTTGATGGTATGAAAACTTCGTTGGCTTATGTTTTTTTTCTCCCACCATACCAAATAAAAAAATCCGTCCTAAAGCACAACTCCAACTGTATTGCTAGATAATACTCTCCCTTTCAATCTTCCATGGAATAGGAGAGCTAAAAGATACCCAGAGAAACAGTCTTGAAATTATTTACAGGAAGTCATTTAAAAACCCGTTGCCTCAATTTGTTTTAATTTTTCCCCGTCCCCACTGTGTTCTTAGGTAAGTGAAATGCCCAAACTGCTTTAAAGCATGAAGAATTCCATTATCCAGCACAGCACTCGCTCGCTCTGTTTTTTATCTCTCACAATAAATTTAAATGAAATACACATTATCTGAATTGGTAGCTGCTATCGGAGCTGAAAACAAACACCTTTAATCTTCATGCTATTTTACCCTGTTGCAATTCCTGCCCACCACCTGTGACTTCCCTGGCAATTGAGACATCGGAAAAGTCATAGAATCCTGAAGTTGGAAACAGTGTATAAGGCCATCACGTCTAACCCCTGCTCCATGCAGGTGGTCGGGCAAAGAGTGGTGCACAAGTCCCTCTGCTTCTCCCACAGCCCATTTGTGTATTGAACAGCATGCATGCTCCTACGAGGAACATACAGGGACATAGAGAGGAACGAGAGCCAGTGTTGTGTATTGAACAGAGTACTAAATGTGGACTCAGACGAACTGAGTTCAAATCCATACCAGGTCATGGAAACTCACAGAGAGATGAGAATGGTAAATCACCCCTTGAACATCTCACATACATTAAGAACCCTACTTAGGTTGACCAGAAGGTGACCGCAACTTGGCAGCACATATCAGGATAGAACAATAAGTGATATGATCATCAAATTGTCTGACACTGAAGGAGGGGCTCTAGCCCATAAGGCAGAATAGAGACTGGAGTGAACCATGGTTCAGCAGTTCAGTCCAGTTTGGTGTGCTGTCCATGCAGGTGTTCTGTGAGCACTGCACGCTACTCTCACGCACTTCCTCCATGCAATTACCCACTCACTGGGCGCAGAGTGCTTCTCTGTCCTGCCTCTTCATCTTAGTGGGTGGCCACTAGAAGAGACAGGGGAGAGTGAGTGACGATCCTGTGGACACAGCAGAGGGGGAAAGCATGCTGCCACCAGTGAGTGGACAATTGCACAGAGGAAGCAGGGTAGGGATGTGGGCTGCAAAACCAGTGGGCATCACACTGAAGCAGTCTAAACTGCTGAAATGTAGTTCATGCCCGTCTCTAATGAGGACTATACTTGAAGTAGAGCTCGGCGTGGCATTTACCTGTGTTTTTATTTATTTATTTATTTATTTATTTATTTATTTATTTATTTATTACATTTGTATACTGCCCATCTTCCGAAACAGAACTCTAGGCGGTTTACAATTAAAAACAAACAACAGCGAGCGAACAAAAAACAGAGGCAAACTACCAATAAAAATAGGGAGGTACAATACCCTCCACAGAAGATGATGCAGGCGGAAAAAAGAAGAGGAAATTAAAATAAAATTAAGTAGAAAGGTCGGCAAATGACTCCTTGAAAAGATGTGTCTTCAAGGCTTTTTTAAAGGTGGGCAGGGACACTGCAAGGCACAACTCACTAGGGAGCTGATTCCACAGTGTAGGGCCCACCACAGAGAAGGCACGGTTACGCATAAGCTATTTCCGCACCTCTCTGGGTGTGGCCACCCTAAGTGACTGCGCCTGCTCCATTCTCGTGGGCCTGTTCCCGGTTGATCTCTGAGAGATACGCTCCGACAGGTACTCTGGTCCCAAGCCATGGAGGGCTTTGAAAATCAAAACCAAGACCTTGAACCTTATCCGGAGGGCAACAGGTAGCCAATGCAGGTGAGCCAGAACTGGGGTGATGTGCTCAAATCTACGAGCACCCACCACCAGTCTGGCCACTGCATTCTGCACCCATTGGAGCCTCCGGACAAGGGTCAAGGGCAACTCCACATAGAGGGCATTGCAATAGTCGATCCTCGAAATCACGAGGGCCTGCACAACTGAATAATGCATGATTGTCTGAATTGATTGTTGGGTTTGTGGACGAATGAGAGAGTCTAGGGAGTGGCCTGAGAGGAGTTAAGTCATTGCTCAGCACTGTTTGAGTCAGATAGGGCTAAAGGACAGATTGGGTTAGATGAAAACCTACAGAAAAGACCTACACTTGCAGATAGTGAATCTGACAGAATCTGAGAAAAACAGAGTTAAAGAAGAGAAGATTTTTAAAGTGTCTGTGAAGAAAACTAAATCCCCATCTCAAATACAGTGGTACCTTGTATAAAAGAATTAATTTGTTCCAAATAAAATTATGCTAAGCAAATTTTCCTTTGTACAAACGTCCCATAAGTATGCATTGAAAACTGATTAATCCCTAATCATGATGACAGTTTTTCTGTTGTATGGATTTGCCCCTTAGGTGATTCTATTTAGTGATTTCCCCCCATCTCCGGAAATTTTTTCCTTTAAGCGGATTTTCTGTTAAATAAACCATTTGTTATATGGGCTCCACTTTAATAACACAAAGAGAAACAGTTCTTACCTCATCTTGTCTAAGTTATCTCCCCCTTTCCTTCCACTTGCCACTTGTAGTGCAGGGGTTAAAAACACTATACTTAATCCAAAACAGTGTTCATTACCCAGGGTTCAATCCCAGGTAGCTTCACTCAGCCTTCTATCCTTCTGAGGTCAATAAAATGAGTACCCAGCTCGTGGCGGTGGCGGTGGGGAAAGCATTTTGTCAGGTAATATCATGAAGAGGTCTTGGGTATGAAGGGGATTCTCCAGACATTCTTACTCTCCTGGTGCTCATGGAGGTCCTACTCTTGCTGACATACACCTTGTGGTGTTGCTGAAATCTGTACTCCCAACAGCTCTGTTAATAAGTGGTTTGGGTTTTAAATGCTTCAGAGATTAGCAGAGTTATGCAGTGGTGTGGGAAGATAATTGCTAAGCACAGATTTGAAGCTGGGAGACAGAAATTTAACTTTAGCATAAAAGCTTGTATAGTAAATCCCCACCTATTGCAGGGGTTAGGGACCCGACCCGACCCACGATAATTGAAAATCCACAAAATGTGGATGCTGGATCATGTCGGGACTGGGAGGGCTCTCTGGGGGATCTTGTACTTATCCCAGACCTGGTGCTGCCCCAAACGGGCCTGCAAGGGGCTTTCCAGTCCCCCAGAGTGCTTTCTGTTGATCTGGAGGTCAGTTCTGGTTTACCAGAAGTCACTTCCGGCTTGCGGGGAAGGACTTTTGGGGCCTCCAATGGGCCTGGGAAGGCCTTTCCTCCTTACGCCAGGGGGCCTTTTTTCATATACTGTGAACCCCCGATATACCGGGACCGCAGTATGTGAACCGTGAAAGGGCAGGAGACAACTGTATTGCCAAAACATATAGGAATACACAAGATAAAACACACAGCATAATAATAAATGTATTTATGGTCAACGGCCAAAAACAACACACAGCATATATATTACAGAGTATTGGGGGAAACTGCTCATCTCACCAAAAAGCAGTCCCAAAGTAAAATGAGCTACAGTCTTGCCTTTTATACATATGTCAGACATCATATAAACCAATCACACAAGTACACATAGGCAGATAATGTGAAGCAGTTCTCCATGGCACCTGGATAGAATTATTCTGACCTTTTCATGTGATTACACTGTTCACCTGTGTCTTGACAAATGACTATGCATTTATACACAGAAACCAATTTGAATCTGTTAAATATTATATTACATACATTTTGTTTAAAGTTACATTACTTGACACCTCTGCTATTGAACAGATTTTAACACTTAGCCTCTCTCTGAAAAATACATGTTTTTTCTCTAGGCAAAGTTTTAGTAAACACATCAGCACAATTTTGATCACTTGTACAATAATCTAATACAATCTGTTAAATATTATATTAGATACATTTTTTTAAAGTTACGTTACTTGACAGAGGGAATTTACTATCTGCTTGACAACAGAGAGCAAAGATAGACTGAACAGAACTACAGCCTTCTCAGAAACATAGGACTTCCTCCCCTCCCCACCCAAGATAAACAGTAAGACGGGCATGAACAGCTGGTTCGGACATCCGTCCTGGTTCGTTTACAACAGATGTTTGGCAGTTTGGCATCCTGCCTTCTCTCATAGGTGCCCACTCAGAAGGAAGACCCTGGCTTCCCTGCCCTACCTCTTCCAGGCACTGCTGCTGAGCGGGTTCATGTTGGAGTGGGCAGGGACAAACTGCCGAATGCCTGTCATGGCAGTAAATGAACTGGGCTGAACTGGTGGTTCATGTCCATCTCTGTTCTGGCATACAAAGATTGCTATAATGAAAATAAGCCAAATTGTGCAAGATGGTCAGGGCTGCCACTGCTTTATTGCAGGGACCTTGGAGGAATAGAAACGCCTTTCTAAAACCATCAGCCAGCCACTGACAAAAGAACAGACAAAAGAAAATATGTTATTTTTTTACCCAGCATGTGGTTAGTCTGTGGAACTCCCTGCCACAGGAGGTGGTGACAGCATCTAGCCTGAATGCCTTCAAAAGGGGATTGGACAGATTCCTGGAGGAAAAGTCCATCACAGGTTACAAACCATGGTGGAGATGTGTCATCTCCAGGCTTAAAACCAGGGTACTTCAAGGGCCAGATGCAGAGGAGTGGTATCAGGAGACAGATATCTAGTCTCCTGCGCCCCCAGACACATTTGGTGGGGCCACTGTGAGATATAGGAAGCTGGACTAGATGGGGCTTTGGCCTGATCCAGCATGGCTCTTCTTATGTTCTTATGTTCTTATGTTGAAGTACCAGCTAGATTTCTCTCCCCTTGCTTTGTGGTTGGCTCATGTCATGTTATACTTTATACCGATGCTCTAACGATTAATGATTACCAGTAATTTTTAAAGATTTTACAATATGTCTGGCATTTAGTCAGTTTGTTACAGTTCCAAAGTGGTTCCAAGGAAGACTGGGTTTTATTTGATTTTATCTGATTATAGATTATTTTTGTTACGCTGCCTACCAAATTGTAACGGCCTTTGGCTGAATGCAATAAAAATTGGCTCACTGATGTTTTATTGTCTTTATCGCATGGCCGCTTGGCAGTTACGCTCGAGGGCAATCTAAGAATCTTTTAAATAAATCACGTAAATAAAAACAAGTGCATACATATTCAGTTTACATTCACAGTCAATTTTTAAGGTGGATATGAAGAAGGCCATGAAGGTTTTTGGCTGAAAGATAGAGGCTTTTGCAATATTATTTTAACTCTTGCTACATGTATAAAGCACCTAAAAGACCGGTGCCACTGTGGCCAGGATTGCCCCACCGCTGCTGCCGCTGCCTGGTAAGTCGAATCAAACCAGTTTTGATTGGTACCGGTTTGTACAGTTTTTTTTTTAAAAAATTGTACGAACCCGAACCAAACTGAACCAAGGGTGGGCACAAAACAGACAAACCCAAATCATGGGTTTTCTGTTTCGTGTCTACTTCTAATCAGGAGTCTTTTGTGACAGCCATTGGCCATGTCAAGTTTTATGTTCCATTGTTTTTTAAAAAAAACTGACCGGAGTATAATTGTCACAACAGATCTTTTGCCTTTTGGCAGTGCAATATTTTATTTGATTTTATAAGTTGCCGTGAGCAATACAATGCATTGGCACAAAAAATGAAGCATATGGTTTTTCACTGAACCACGATACAGTAGTGTCCCAGTTTACAAATGCCCCAGGTTACATAATTTTCAGGTTACAAAAGAAACTCCATTGGGGAAAAAAGAGATAGATAATAATTCCAAACCTCTGGGGTTTTGTTGTTGTTGTTGTTGTTGTTGAAGGATTTCCTGTTGGCAACTGGATGTGTGCCCCAATGTGTAACATAATCTATTGCGCTTCAAAACACAAAACCTTCCTGTTCCCTTTTGGGCTAACTAACTACAGTAACTAAAAATTGGCTCTCACCCTGTAGCCCAAGCTTGAGCACACAACTCAGGTAACTCTGAGGTAGGGAACTGAACTTCATTGCTTCCATGCCTATTACTGGGCATTCTGCATTGCATTGCATTGCATTGTGGGGTGGTGGGGTGGAATGAGCTGAGCTTTGTTGTTTCCATGCCTGTGTGTTCTGCATTGGGGAGAGGGGGCTTCTGCTGTGCATGCCTTGAAAGTGAACTTTATAAAGAGTTTTGAACAGATATTTCTGACTTTTTTTCCTGACCTCCAGAACAGATTAATTGGTTTTCAATGCATTCCTATGGGAATGAGTGCTTCGGTTTACAAATTTTTCAGAATACAAAAAGTCCCAGAGAATGCACTCATTACTTAAACCGAGGTACTAAGAACAGAGCGGGGGGTTGGAATTCTGTGAGAGTTCAAGCAATACAAGTTGTAGACACTGAACCTTCAGGGGCTCAGAAGATACTCCACAACTCTCTAAATACAGCATAAGCACAGACAATTTCTCCCCTCCCCATTAATACTACTCTATTGGTAGTGATAGAATTTCATTAAAGAAAATTCTTACCGAATTGGAGGGTTGATAGATAAAAAACAGACCAAAGCCCATGTGTGCTAGCCTACATCTTCTGCAAAAACAATTTAGAATAGAATAGAATAGAATAGAATAGAATAGAATAGAATAGAAGGGAATAGAAGGAAAGAAAGAAAGAAAGAAAGAAAGAAAGAAAGAAAGAAAGAAAGAAAGAAAGAAAGAAAGAAAGAAAGAAAGAAAGAAAGAAAGAAAGAAAGAAAAAGTGAAATATTGCTATGTTCCATGGTTAAAAGTGCTATAGTTTTCCCCACTCTTGTTATTATGACTGCAGAATTTGCAGTGGATAATTGAGGTTAATGAACCAGGTGACCATCACATATCTAGCCATTTACTGTTTGTGCAACCAGACATGCAACTGGCATGTCACTAATTAGCCTCAGTTAGCCACTGCAGCTTCTTCCATGACTGTGGTGTGATACCATGTGTGGAGGGAAAAGCAACTAGATCCCTTAAATGGAAATCAAGGGGAGCTATGCATTGGAGGACTCGCCACTAACTTTCCTCAGACTGACAAAGTTGCTTGGATGACCAGTGGAATGTTTCGATCTCTCAAAAACAGAAATCCAGTTGCCATGACTCACCTTCCTAATAACCTCATTTGGAAGAGTGAGACTCTTCACAGACAGGATTCCTTAAAATAATAATAAAACATTTATTTCCGAACTGGGGGAGGGGAGAGTTTTAACCATACTTCAAAGAACCTTTGGCCGCACTTCCACAAATTTGATAGAGAAAGAGAGGAGTGCCTGCTATAACTGGGCCAAATTTGGTGGTCATTAGAGATGGGCACAATGGCTGATTTGCAATTTGACACCCCTCTTTTTCCTCCTCACATGGGCACCCACTTGGAGGAAAGTGTTCTGGCTTCCCTGACCCACTTCCTCTGGGTTCTACCTCCAAGCTTTTTTTTTTTTAATATGTTTTTATTAGAAAATGTTAGTATACAGAAAAAAAGTCAGGTTCTAAGCATTAGCAATACAAAATCATTCTACCACTAAAATTTGGCTTCCCTCTGTTCTTCCCGTGGTTTTAGCGTTATTCATCTCCTAGCCTTCCTTTCAGACAAACCCCTTTATATACTTATAAAAAGATTTGAAAAATAAGTAGTACTCCTTCGAGCTCTATCCTAATCCGGTAAGAGTCTTTAATTCCTTGCAATGAATCTCCATGTAGTTCTTAAATTTTTGCCAATCTTTTTGGAACTTCTGGTTGTCTTGATCCCTCAGTCTGCACGTCAGTCTGGCCATCTCTGCAAAGTCCAATATTTTCGCCCTCCATTCATCCAAAGATGGTATATACGTTGTCTTCCAATTCTGTGCCAGGAGCATTCGTGCCGCTGCTGTTGCATATAGAAATAGAGTCCTGTCTGCTCCTTTAATTTCATTATCCACCAACCCTAACAAAAAAAATTCAGGTCGTTTTGGGAATGTACACTTTAACATCTTTTTGAGTTCATCATATATCAATGCCCAGTACTCTTTCACTTTCTCACAAGTCCACCACATATGATAAAAATCACCTTGTTTCTCTTTACATTTCCAGCAGTGGTCATCTTTCATCCTATACATCTTTGCTAACTTCGTTGGGGTAATATACCACCTATACATCATTTTCAACAGATTTTCTTTTATCAAAGTACATGCGGTAAACTTCATATTCTTTTTCCACAATCTTTCCCACATATCTAACTCAATATTATGACCTAGATCCATAGCCCATTTTACCATACATTCTTTAACTTGTTCATCTTTTAGATTCAACTCCAACAAAAAATTATATAATCTAGTCAACAATTTCTTTTTTGGGCCCATGATTATGGTTTGGAACTTAGATTCCTTCTCTCCAAACCCAGACACCTTTCTATCTTTCTGAAAATGTCATTTAGTTGATGGTACTGAAACCAGCCTGTTAACTTCTCTTTCAACATATCATAAGACTTCAGTCTAGGACCTTTTCTGAAAAGAATAACACATCACCATAGGTGATCCCCACTCCTTCTTTATCTTTCCTCTTGATCGCCAATGCCTCAATCGGGATAACCATCTCGGTGTATGTCTCTCTAAAAGGGGTTTCAACCGTTCCCAGGCCTGAAGTAGTGACTTTCTAATTACATGATTCATAAAAGTTTTATGTACTTTCACTTTGTCATACCAAAGATAAGCGTGCCAACCAAATCTGTTATCATGACCTTCTAAATCCAATAGATCCTCATCAACTAAAGTAATCCAATCTTTTATCCAACCGAGGCAGGCCACTTCGTAGTACAATCTCAAGTCTGGCATGGCAAATCCTCCCCTTTCCTTGGCATCTGTTAGCAATTTAAATCTTATTCTGGGTCTTTTACCTTGCCAGACAAATTTGGACAATATCTTCTGCCATTCCTTAAAGTGGCCTATTCCTCTAAGTATTGGGATCATTTGAAATAGAAATAACAACCTTGGTAGCACGTTCATCTTTATCACCAAAATTCTTCCCATCAACGACAAGTTCAATCTATTCCATGTTTCCAGATCTCTCTTAATCAAGTTCCATACCATATTATAATTATTCTCAAAGAGATTTAAGTTTGTAAGAGATAAGTTAATTCCCAAATATTTAACTTTTTTCACCACTGAGAGGCCGGACAATTTTTCAAATTCTTCACAATCTTTCTTTGTTACATTTTTCAATAAGACCTTCGTCTTATTCTTATTTAGTTTGAAACCGGCTAGATTACCAAATTCCTCAATTGTTTTCATCACCTCAGTAATACTTTCTTTTGGATTCTCTAACGTCAAAACTAAATCATCAGCAAACGCTTTTAATTTATATTCCTTATCCCCCACACATATACCTTTAATTGTCCCCATGTCCCTCAGTTTGACTAACAATACTTCCAATACAGTAATAAATAACAATGGGGACAATGGGCACCCTTGTCTCGTACCTTTCCCAATCGGGAAACTTTCTGTTATCACATTATTAATCAATAAACTAGCTTTCTGTTCCTTATATATTGCATTAACACCATTCCAAAACTTTGTTCCCACTCCCATGTTTTCCAAATTCTTCTTCATAAATTGCCAAGAGACATTATCAAAAGCCTTTTCAGCATCAATAAATATCAAAGCAGCTTGTTTCTCTTTCCTGACTTCTAGATACTCTATTATATCAATTATATTTCTCATATTATCTTTCATCTGTCTGCCAGGAAGAAACCCCGCTTGATCTTTGTGTAATAACTCCTTTAAAACCCTTTTTAGTCTATTAGCCAAAACATCGGCAAATAATTTATAGTCTCCATTCAAAAGGGAAATGGGCCTATAATTTTTAACATCTGTTGTGTCTAAGTTCTCCTTTGGAATCAGTGTTATATACGCCTCTTTCCAGGTGTTAGGTATGACTCCTTTTTCTAGAACTTCATTCATAACCTCCACCATAATTGGTAACATTTCTTCTGACAATTTTTATAATATTTTGCAGTCAGACCATCTGGGCCCGGTGATTTTCCAATTTTCGCCTCTCTATTGCACTTTGTACTTCATGTGGGGTAATTTTCTCACTCAATATCGACACTTGGTTTGTTGAGATTTTTTTCAATCCATTCTTTTTTAAATATCTGTCCATTTGTTCCGGATTCTCTTTTTCCTTCGTATATAAATTTCTGTAGAAATTCCGAAACACCTTTACAA
This sequence comes from Phrynocephalus forsythii, assembly GCA_029282475.1. Classification (NCBI taxonomy): domain Eukaryota; kingdom Metazoa; phylum Chordata; class Lepidosauria; order Squamata; family Agamidae; genus Phrynocephalus; species Phrynocephalus forsythii. The sequence continues at coordinate 114,971,657 of JAPFRF010000004.1, read as the reverse complement.
TTTCTCTAGGATCTTCCACTAATTTTTTGTCTACTACTAATTTGTTCACAACCTTTTGTTTTTGCTTCCATTTCAGCTGCCAAGCCAGCAATTTCCCTACTTTGTTTGCCGATTCAAAATTTCTTTGTCTCATCATCTTTACCTTCCACTCAATTTCTTGATTGATAATCATCGACAACTGAGTTTGAAGCATCTTTAATTTTTGACTCCATTTCTGTTCCTTTGGCTTCTCCACCAGTTTCTTCTCTGTCTCTACCAGTTCTTTTAAAATCTCATATTTCTTCTTTTCTTTCTGTTTCTTCTGATACGCATTTCTTTGAATAAAGAGGCCTCGCATAACAGCCTTACTAGCATCCCATACCACATTTGTTGGTGTTTCTCTTCTCCAGTTATTTTTCAAATAGTCTCTAAAGGTTTTTTTCGCTATCTGCAGAGTCTCAGTCTCATCCAGTAAACTTTCATTCAACCTCCAACGGTATAATCCTTGCATTTTTGTTTTGATTTCCATCACCATTGCATTATGATCTGAGATCGTTTTATGTAAAATTTCCACTTTTGTCACTCTATGTGAGATATCATTAGGGACAAATATATAATCAATTCTCCCCCAACTCTGGTTCGGTTCAGAAAAAAAAGTAAACTGTTTTTCCATTGGGTGTCTCAATCTCCAAATATCGGTCCATCTAAAATTTTCAACTAAGTCATAAAAAGATTTTGGTAATTTCCCTTCTGAACCCTTCTTTTTCTGAGATCTATCCAAATCTGGCATCATTACCCCATTACAGTCTCCCATCAGAAAGAGTTTTTCATCCATATAATCTAACAGTTTTTGTTCTACCTCTCTGTAAAATTCTAATTTCCTTTCATTTGGCGCGTAAATGCCTACAATAAAATTTTTTTCAGATTGCCAAGTGATTTGTACCATCAAAAATCTTCCCTCTTCGTCTTTCATAATCAACTTAGGTTCCAATTTATGTTTTGCATATATCACCACTCCTCTTTTCTTCAATTTATCAGACGATACAAATTCTTGCCCCAAAATTTTGTTTTTTAGAATCTTCGTATGTTTCATTGCAACATGTGTTTCTTGCAGGCAAATCAAGTCCAGATTTTCTTTCTTCAATAAATGCGTAATTCTGTTTCTCTTGGTCTTTTCATTCAGACCATTAACATTCCAAGTCAATACTCTCAGCGCCATTGTAAATTTCAAATTAAATATATTTTTATCAATCTCTATTCAGATATTGGCCATAGCTAAATCCGCTTTACCTTCTTCCTCCTCAGAGAGTTCTAACTCCTCCTCTTCTTCCTCTTCTTCTTCTTCAGGTGATTTTTCACCCTCTTTCGATGGTTTCCTGTATCCAAGCTCTTCTCCATATTTTCTCAGAAATTTACCTATTTCCGACTCAGATATTATTTTAAATCTTTTCATCTTGTAAATGAAGGATAGACCTTCTGGGAACTCCCAGCGAAATCTCAAACCATTTCTTCTCAGCGTTTCTGCCAGAGATTTATAACTTCCTCTTCTTCTCAAGAAATGAAGCGGAATCTCCTTGTATATCAGAATCTGTTGTCCATCAATCACAAACCGATTGTCATAACTATGTTTCAGGATTCTATCTCGCACGGCCATAGATGTCAATGACACAATAACGTCGCCTGGTGTCTTCTTCGCTCTCAGTTTCTTTGATCTGACTGCAATTCTGAACACTTGGGAGATTGCATCAGCTACTTCCTGTTCTTGCCATCCAAGCCACTTCGCCAATTCCGTTATTACTTTGGCCTTAATATCTTCTCCTTCCTCCCATGGAATCAAACGGAAACGAAGATTCTGTTGCCTTTGTCTCATTTCAAGAAAAGCAAGCTCCTCAACCATCCTCCTTTGCATAATCTCTACTTCTGACACTCCTGTTCTATTCCTCTCTGTTTCTTCTCTGCATTGTTTAACCTCTGTCTGCACTTTCTTCACTTTAGCTTCTATATTTTTGTTTTCACCGTTAAATCCTTCACTTGAGCTGAGAGCTCCCCAACTGCCTCTTTAATTTGTTTCTGCATGTCTTCCTTTAGTTCTGACAACTTCTGATCCATACTTTGTTCACTTTTTTCAAATTCCCTCCTTATATGTATCATTAATCCTTCCCATCCTTTACCCTCCTCTTGTCTGGAATCTCTTCTCTGTGTTAAAGGTGTCGTCTTCTTCTTCTCTGCCATCACAATTTTTATTAACTTCTATTCCAATAGGACACAATTTAACCACGTATTAAAGTTAATTCATTCAAGAGACTACAATAACCTTCAACCAATCGAGTTAATCTATTAATACTCCATTAATTGATGTTGATTAATATTCACCCAATTACCATCAAAGATGTTAAATTTACTTATACTAACTTCATTTTAGCCTCTCTAACTTTAAATTATTCAAATATCAAATTTATAACAATTTATCAAATTTTATCAATTTTTCTATATAGTCAGACACTTTCCCATTCAATATAACATTCAAATTGAATTTTATATGCAATAATTTTCCAAATCCATCAGATGGCGATCTAACATAAAAAAAAAAGAATTTTCTAACCGGTGTCCCATACAATAATTTTTAAAATCCACCAGATGGCGCTCCAACCTAAAGAATGAGATTCTTGATCCAGCTCACAGCACAGACCTTATCTTGTTGTGTCTTCCTTATGTCCTTGAAACCAGAGAAAGCCTCATAGGAAGACACGCAGCAACTTAAGTTCGTTTCTACTGCAATCGAATAAACAAAATGAGACCCATAAAGGAACCTTTAAAAATTAAGAGTTGAGAAAAAAATTGAAGCAATTCTTCAGTTTTTTCACAGTCTAAACCACTTGTATTGCTTCTCTGTAACAAGGAGTTGTTTAACAGAGTTTTTGCCTGTCCAAAATATATATAAATCTTCAACCGCTTCAGAAGGTCTAATCCAGTTAGGAAAAAGTAGATAACAATAGCTCCAATTTATAATAACTCCTAAACTGTTCCCAAAAAACAACTTTCCAGCCGACTCTGGTAAAATCCTTTGAAATGTAAATTCACACCACCTTGTCCACCACTCAAATTCCTCTAAATATCCGGTCCTCCGCAAGAAAAAAAAAGGGGGGAGGGGGAATTCAATTGTTAATCAAAAGTCTTTGGAAGTGTAGAATCAGGTAAGGGGGAGAGTAACTTCAAACACCAGAGTTTTTTTTTTTTAAAATATCCCCCTTCCACCCCCCACGCTCTCCTCTATTCACTATTCACTCCGTCTCTTCACAAAAAAAAGCGGGGGGTGACTTCAAAACGCCAGTCTTGAACTACAGACTTCACGATCAAGCTTCTCCAGGTCCCATTATTCTTCCACTTCAATTTAAATATTAAATTAAACTCACTTTGCAAATGAAGGGATGTCTCCTCTGCCCCCACCGCTTGGTTTCGATTTGCATTCACGAAGGGGAGTTATGGCTGCTTTCCACCGCGCTCCGAACAGATTCCGATATAAACAAGCAGACTCACGTTTCTTTCGGGTGTGATCTTTATCTTCTAAATTGCCGTTTAACAGCCTGTTGATTCTCCCTCCGATAGAAACGATTTGTAAAGTCCTTGGAGGTTAATGGCCCTTCTGCCAAGACTGTTTGTGCAACCAGACATTTGACTGGCATGTCACTAATTAGCCTCAGTTAGCCACTGCAGCTTCTTCCATGACTGTGGTGTGATACCATGTGTGGAGGGAAAAGCAACTAGATCCCTTAAATGGAAATCAAGGGGAGCTATGCATTGGAGGACTCGCCACTAACTTTCCTCAGACTGACAAAGTTGCTTGGATGACCAGTGGAATGTTTCGATCTCTCAAAAACAGAAATCCAGTTGCCATGACTCACCTTCCTAATAACCTCATTTGGAAGAGTGAGACTCTTCACAGACAGGATTCCTTAAAATAATAATAAAACATTTATTTCCGAACTGGGGGAGGGGAGAGTTTTAACCATACTTCAAAGAACCTTTGGCCGCACTTCCACAAATTTGATAGAGAAAGAGAGGAGTGCCTGCTATAACTGGGCCAAATTTGGTGGTCATTAGAGATGGGCACAATGGCTGATTTGCAATTTGACACCCCTCTTTTTCCTCCTCACATGGGCACCCACTTGGAGGAAAGTGTTCTGGCTTCCTGACCCACTTCCTCTGGGTTCTACCTCCAAGCTGGCACTTGGAGGATGAGGTGGGTTGCCAAACCACAGATCAGCTGTTGGGTTGGTAAACACACTGCACCAAGCCACTAAACTGACAGTTTTTGTGAACCTCTAGTGTAGATCTGAAGCCCAGCTTCAAATCTCTCTATATAGATATTGGGGTGCTCCTAGTTTTAGAATTCCCCTGTTGATTTGCAGTACCACACCATATTGGCTGCCTCCAATGCTTCTTAAGTATTTCTTTTAACAAACATATTGTTAACATGCTTAATGTATAGAGATGGGCACGACCAGGGAAAATGATGTTTTCGAGTTGTCGTGTGTCGGAGCCGGCCTGTTTCGGCTCATTTCCGTTTTTTGCGAAATTTTCCAAAAACTTGTTGTTTTGTTTGTTGTTGTTTTGTCTGTCCTTAGTACTGGTTGGGGGGAGCGGGCTCCTGGAGGCACCTCTCTGGGGTGGGTGCCTCCTCTGGCCCGCTATGAAAGGAAAGTGGGCTCCTGGAGGCACCTCTCTGGGGTGGGTGCCTCCTCTGGCCCACTATGAAGGGAAAGCGGGCTCCTGGAGGCACCTCTCTGGGGTGGGTGCCTCCTCTGGCCCGCCATGAAGGGAAAGCGGGCTCCTGGAGGCACCTCTCTGGGGTGGGTGCCTCCTCTGGCCCGCTACAAAAGGGTATGCATAGCCAATTGGACATGCATACCAAGTTGCAGTGGCAGGCAGAGGCACTTCTCTTTCGAGTGCCTCTGTGACTTACTGCCTGGCATATGGTGCACTTGGGCTGGGGATGGGGAGGAGGAACAAAGTGAGAGAGGACACCTATGGGAGCCCTCTGGCTCACTAAGAAGGGAAGTGTACTTGCTGTAGTGCAATGCGAGTACACATCTGGCTTAGGGTTAGGGTTAGCACAAGGGCTAGGCTTAGGGTTACGGGTAAGGTTAGGGTGAGTTACTGGGGTGCACCTCTGGGTGCCTCTCTGACCCACTAAGAAGGACAGTGTACTGGCGTATGGGTTAGGGTTAGGGTTAGGGTTCGGGCTACGGTTAGTGGCTTTTTTATGCCCAACTGGCACATCCCAGAAGTCTCGGTCAAAACCTGGTCAAGTGGCCATGAAATTGGTGGAATGGCTCCAAAAATTTGCATGGTCCACTCCCATGGCCAGCCCATCATTGCGCAGGTGTAAAAATAAAAATAAAAATAAAATAAAATAAAATCAATGGAGACGTTTTGTTGCAAGAAAAAACACTGCTGCTACTGTAAAAATTCAGGCAGTTTTAAAATAGGTATTTTCGCATGTTTCTGTGGTGCTTTGGTGTGTTTTTGGACCACCACGATTTCAAAATAAATAAATATTGCTTGCGGTCACCCCATTTTGGATCCCCCGCCCGCACCGCATGGCATGGCAAGTTGGCGAGATGACGAGGATGTGCAGCCCAGGACAGGAGAGGGGGGAGGCCGGGGACCCCCCCCAGAAACCACCCCTCTGGTAGGTGCCCTCACTCAGGCAGGCATATTTTCGCCTGCTTTTTTGGCCGGGAATCGGTTTTTCTTATTTTTAAAACTTTTTTTCTGTGCCGCGCTGCTTGGCGAGTTGGCGAGACGACGAGGATGCGCAGCCCAGGAGAGGAGGGGGGAGGCCGGGGACCCCTCCCCCCAGAAACCACCCCTCTGGTAGGTGCCCTCAGGCAGGCATATTTTCGCCTGCTTTTTTGGTCGGGAATCGGGTTTTTTTTATTTTTAAATCTTTTTTCTTGAGCTGCTTGGCATCGCGCGATCGCTGCGATGCCGCCAGGAACGACCACGACAAATCAGACCCAATTTTTCTTTAGTCGGTTCGAGTTCGAGTTCTGGCAGAGTAATTGTCGTTCTTCGTTTCGTTACGTAACGGAAACGAGGAACGGAAACGGAAATGAGGATTTCGCCGAGTCATGCCCATGTCTATTAATGTAGCTTATAGTATGAACTTTATTAGCTGTAGTCATCTAGATGCTGGAGGCAGAGATAAATGGGGAGAAGATTAGATGTTGAGAAGTTAAGGTTAATGGAAAAGAGAAAAGAGGAGAAAGGGAGTCTGACTTTGTTACCTCCCATTTGTATGTTTTTATCAATTCAGGGTTCTCTCTCACAAGCACTTTTTCCTTGAGGTTTCTGCAGCATGTTTCAGTTTGAAACTGTTGTTTTTCCCTTGAAAAAGCTAAGCCCAAACACATACAGCAAGCATAGAATGACTGGTTGATTTATTAAAAGGATGCAAGCAACCCATCTCTGGCTTCTAATTTTTGGAAGCCCATGCCATACGGTAGCAGCCATAATAGGTTTTCAACAAGAGGTTTCCTAGGCAGATCCTTTGACTGGTAAAAAAAGCCAATGAGATTCTTGGTTGCATCAACAGAACCATAGTGTCTAGATCAAGGGAGGTGATGGTACCATTCTATTCTGCTCTGGTCAGACCCCACCTGGAGTACTGTGTCCAGTTCTGTGTGCCTCAATTTAAAAAGGATGTTGACAACCTTGAACGGGTTCAGAGGAGAGTGACCAGGATGGGTAAAGGTCAGGAAGAAATGTCTTACAAGGAACGGCTTAGGGATCTGGGAATGTTTAGCCTTACAAAAAGGAGGCTGAGAGGGGAAATGATAGCTATGTTTAAATATGTGAAAAGATGTCATATTGAAGAGGGGTCTGATTTGTTTTCCATGGCTTCAGACACTAGGACATGGGGCAATAGATTCAAACTACAGCCGCCCAGAGTTCCCATGGGAAGATGGGCGGGATAGAAATTCAATAAATAAATAAATAAATAAATAAATAAATAAATAAATAAATAAATAAATAAATAAGATTTAATTTAAACATTAGGAAGAATTTCATGACAGTTAGAGCTGCTTGGCAGTGGAATAATATTCTGTCACAAAGGAGGGTGGTGGAGTCTCCTTCTTTGGAGGTTTTTAAGCAGAGGCTGGATGGCCCTCTGTCGGAAGTACTGTGATGGGGTTCCTGCATGGCAGGGGATTGGACTGGATGGCCCTTGAGGTCTCCTCCAATTCTATGATTCTCCAATTCTATATCTTCCCGAAGTCACAAATAAGTTGACTACTGAGCTTGTGGCCAAATTCCTTTTCTTTGCCCAGAAAACATGAAAGAGAATTCTTGTGCTTAACTAATTTTTAACCTCCTTTAATTATTTTTGGGAATTTATACTGTATTTTATTGGGCCTTTTAATCAATTAAAATTGATTGTTTGTTTTTCAACAATGAATGTACTGTTTAGTATCTACAAGTCCCGCCCCCATTTATATTATTTATTTATTTTGAAAAAATTTACCCGACTGTTCTCCTTGGAAAAGGACCCCAGGTGGCTTACAATAATGAGGGACAATATACAGCCCAGAACATTTAAGACATATTCAAATTAAGAACAGGGAATTAGAAGAGCATCTTAGAACATTAAAATGTAACATTAAAGCTACAAAGAGCACGCAAAACAAAAAAAAAATCTATTATATGTTCTTATATTTGCAGAACAGATGTAAAGACTGAGAGAAAATAGCTTGGCCTCTTACAGGCAATGAGATTCTCTCTGTCTCTCTCTCTCTCTCTGTCTCTCTCTCTCTCTCTCTCTCTCTCTCTCTCTCTCTCTCTGTGTGTGTGTGTGTGTGTGTGTGTGTGTGTGTGTGTGTGTGTGTGTGATATTCATAATAGAGTCAAACAGGTACCCTTGCCAACTCATTTGGACTTTTGTTGCTCTGTGCTTCGTCTGATGGCAGATAGTGTTGCCAAAAATTGTTTGATGATTTGACTGGTCTAGTTCGTGGCTGGTCACAAATACACGGCCATAAGAAGAAGTGTCACAGTTTTTATTGTTGCTCTGGAATAAGATCATGGAGCCCGGAACTCTGTATCAACATTGCCTCAGCTGATGAAACAATATAAAAAGGTTTGTCATCAGCACCCTGTGATAAAGGAAACGCTATCTGGACATATTTGATTGCTGTGTTCAGGAATTTGATGAAAAGCACTGAAGGAGGCACAGGAGTGTGTTGCAGTCAGAAATAAGGGACATAAACAATAGACGTTTGTATTGGCCTCTCTTTCTGCCATAACTTAGGACTTTAATAGCATCCATTTATCTAAAACCAGCCGTTTCTTTAAAGTTGACCACAGATATACAGCCACTGCTTGCCCTTAAAATCACCATGACAGTTTCTTTAGAAAGAACAATAGACGCCAACATTGCTGAGTGTTCTGGGAAGGAATGAGGGAAGGATGGGCGACTTTGTCCCATCTCTTTAAGGAGATACATTCAATGTGTGTGCAAAACATAACAACGGTGATGTGCCATCTAGTATCTGTGGACACATATGGTGATCATCCTGGGGTAGAGGTACCACTGTCTTAATCTTAATCTTGTCTTCTATGACCATTTTGTAAACCGCCCTGGGTAGTGCAATTTGCACTAAGGGGGTGGCAGAAAGAAAGAAAGAAAGAAAGAAAGAGAAAGAAAGAAAGAATCGACACATGAGCTGAACATGTTCTGGGTGAACTTGGAAGGAGCTTGTCTGACTGTTTTGTACAACGCTGCTATCGTTATGCAACAAGTGCTACATGGAGTGCCCCCCCCTGTCCCAATGCTGAAGGACCCTGGTGAAGCACAATGACTGGTGAGTGGCCCAGTTAGGGGCGGGGGGGTGTAAGGATCAACAGGCCATATACCACCTGTGGCACCATGCTGGCAGATTTGTACGAAGCTGTCAGGAGCACAGAGCACCCAACTCTAATAAAATTTAATGGGACAATGAAATTAATGAACCAATTAAATTATGTGAGCCAATATAATTTTTTTTTAAAAAAAACAATCTTAGCTCACTGGGCCATGGAGAATGGTAATGCCAACGTGGACTAATGTGGACCCACTGCCCAGAATGTTGCACGAGAGAAGGGAGGGTCTTCCCACTTTCTTTCTTTCTCCTTGACTGGAAGCACGGATTTTCCGTGTGGCCTCACAGCTGGTATTGCCTTCGGAAAACTGGGAAGAGGGAGTAGTAATGGGGAAGGGGGAATTGTTGGATAATCTAATGGCCTTGGACTCAGTAGAATCATGCTCTGCCCTAGCCAACCCAGCACAGATTTCATCTACACAGGCCTTCGCTTCTGAGCCGTTAAGAATGACAAGAGCTATTTCATTTGAGGCTGAATTTTCCACAACAGGTGGCACTGAATGAAGGAAGAATTTTATTCATTTATTCATTTAGAGTATTTTTACCTTGCCTTTCTCCTTGGAAAAGGACCGAAGGCATCTTACAGTAGTGAGGGACAATATATAGTCTAGTGCAATTAAGGGTGTGGTGGCTCAGAGGACTAAGGTTGCGAAAACTCTAGGCTGCAAAGTCAGCAATTCAACGTTTTGAATCCCAGGTGCCATGCAGCGAAGCGAGCTCCCGCTGATAACCCCAGCTCCTGCCAACCTAGCAGTTCGAAAGCATGTAAATGCAAGTAGATAAATAGGTACTGCTGTAAAAAGTGGGAAGGTAGAACAGTGTTTCCTTGCAGCCATGCCGGGCACGTGGCCATGGACTTGCACAACACTGGCTCTGCAGCTTGAATACGGAGGTGAGCACCACCCCTAGAGTCCGTACATGACTAGCACGCATATGCAGGGGGGATCTTTACCTTTACAATTAAGACATATTCATATTTAGCAACGGGGAATGGACGGGTATTTTACAGCATTAGAAGACAACATTAAAACTAAAAGAGAATGTGATCAGTTAAGAAAAGAGTAAAAAATCCATGTAATCATGTACGGTAGACCATTTAAAAGTTACGAGGAATGGGAACTATCAATTGATAACTTAGTGTCAGTGTAATTGCCCATTGATTACATTGCCAAAGAATGAGAAGAAATACACATAACTAAGAACTGCCATTAAAACAGGAAGATTGAAGATCCGATGGAAACAGGGCACTGGTAATATAATCCTATACATGAACACTGAAAAGCAAGTCCCATTGAGGTTGGTGGATTTTATTTGTATTAGTATGTCCTAAATTCAAGCAAGATCTCTGCTAGCGCAATTTCACGATATTTTTTTAGCTATAGCAATCAGTATGTACCAGCTTCCCTGACAATATTTAAGGCCAAAACCCTATCTCAAATCTTATATGCATCACCAATTTGGTATAAAGCTATAGATCGCACAGTGGAGAGTATTCAAGCCTCTTTTTTGAGGAGAATCCTAGGCCTCCCTAAATGTGTCCCATATGCCATTCTTTGCTTAGAAACTGGCATGATAAGGCTGAAGACCTTGGCCAGTTTAGGAGCTATTAAATTCTGGCTTGGAATCCTTTACAACCCAGTTCATACCCGTTTATTATATCAACTTTTGATAGATCCTGACCTCCCAGTCGAGATCTCCGATGTTCTTACCACTCTTAAAGTAGCAGGATTGGACATTGAGCAGCTTGGCATGTTAAGTCAATCTGAAGCATATAGGACTATTAAAGACAGGCTATTGAACATCGAATGGCAAGAACTGTGCAGCGAAGCCAATACCATCAGCTCCCCACTTCAATTTAACATCCCAGTCCTACCTGGGAAGCCTGCTTTTTTTCTGACTTACCTAACATGTCCTGAAGCGTGCAGAGCCTATTCACTTGCCAGATGTAATTCCTTCCCCTCTGCACTATTGTCGGGCAGGTTCAATGGAATCCCTTACTCCCAGAGGATCTGTCCATGTCAAACTAATGCCATTGAAATGCTTGAACACATCTTCTTTCATTGCCCAACTCACGATGCACTTCGTAAGAAATATCTATACTCCATCCTCGATAGAATGCAAGGGTGGGAAGACTTGGTTAAGCTTAGGTTTCTTCTCTCTATGCAAGTCACCTCTTATCTGGATGAGGTGGCCTCCTTTGCCTCTGAGATTATAGCAGCACAAGGATCTGGGCTTCCCTATTCCCCATCTCATTGGCTTAAGTAGCTAATGCATATATTAGAATCACCGGTTCCGTGTTCGATTACCCTCCTTGCTGTACCTCATTTTCTTTTGTTTTGTTGTTTTATTTTATTTTAATGCCAATAAAGGTTGATTTGATTTGATTTGAAAAGCAAGTCCCATTGAGGTTGGTGGATTTTATTTCAGTTACGAGGCATAATATTATATAGTATACAGAACCACAAAATGAACATGAGTCAGCAGTGTGACGCTTTGGCCAGGAAAGCCAATGTGATTCTTGGTCGCATCAACAGAAGCATAGTGTCTAGATCAAGGGAAGTGATAGTACCACTCTATTCTGCTCTGGTCAGACCCCACCTGGAGTACTGTGTCCAGTTCTGTGCACCACAATTTAAAAAGGATGTTGACAACCTCGAGTGGGTGCGGAGGAGGGCGACCAGGATGGTTGAGGGTCTAGAGGAAATGTCTTATGAGGAATGGCTTAGGGAGCTGGGAATGTTTAGCCTTTCAAAAAGAAGGCTGAGAAGGGGTATGATAGCTATGTTTAAATATTTGAAAGGATGTCATATTGAAGAGGGAACAGGTTTGTTTTCCATGGCTTCAGAGACTAGGACTTGGGGAAATGGCTGCAAATTATAGGAAAAGAGATTCCATTTGAACATTAGGAAGCACTTCCTAATGGTTAGAGCTGTACAGCAGTGGAATATGCTGCCACGGAGGGTGATGGATTCTCCTTCTTTGGAGGTTTTTAAGCAGAGGCTGGATGGGAGTCCTGTGATGGGGGTTCCTGCATGGCAGGAGGTTGGACTGGATGGCCCTTGAGGTCTCTTCCAACCCCATGAATGTATAATCACAGTGTTGCATTCATAAAGCAAGCTTATAAGCAGGAGAATGCCAAGCATTAAAAGCCTCTCTCAGAAAATTACTCTTCCTAAGAGATGGAGACAGACATCCTGGATCAATGTCAAGAAGAGCACTGACGATCCAGGAATATATGCTATAAATCATACAATCCAGGAATAGGTACCATAAAGATGAGCTTGCATTCCTTAACAAAGGCTAACCCTGCCTACCCCCCTGCCCTTTGCTGGACAAACCTGTGCTAATGATTGGCTTTTCCCCCTCAAGAATTATCACCTAAATGAGTGCCATATTCTATAGACCCCCTGCCACATCGAGAGGGGGAAATCCACCGTATATCTAGCCAGCCTGGCAGTGAACTCCGACAGCTAGGTAGGAACTGCCCAGTTTGGGTCTCTATTAAATTAGCTCGGCATGGATCCCAGGCTTTAAAATATCAGCCTCAAAAACTCAGCGAAGCATTTTTAAGTGGTGCTGTATCGACAAAGCAGGAACCGGGGCAGCAGTGGAGGGGTGGGGATGGGGGAAGAGATACAGAAATGTCTATTGACCGTGGCAGTTGGAATATAATCATACTTCAATCGAGAAAGGGGACTTTACAGCAGATTCTTATTATCCAGTCAGAGGTGTTTTGAATAAGAATGCATTATGAGAGAGATGGGGGAGGGATTAATAAGTGATAAATAGTGTGCCAGAAATACTCTGTTATGTTTCGTTATAATGAACCCAGTCATTTTAGACGGGGAATCGTCTTTGGCAAGGTCTCCTGTGACTGATTGATTTCTTTTGTTTTCCTATGCTAAGTAATATAGGATGAATTATTTATGGGGAGAAAATAATGCTTAGAATGCTGACCGACATCTTGCCAGCGTCCTTCCAGGGTTGTCTATGGTGCGAACCCCCCCTTGTTCTCTTTCAATTCTCCACCCAGAGTAGCCCTTGGTCTAGATGGGCGGTATAAAAGTCTAATAAATAAATAAATAAAATAAATAAATTTCATGGAGAGGAAATCTGATGGAAGTACAAGAGCAGGAAGAGGAGAGTTAGATGGTTACTTCACGTCCACTCTCATCCCGGGAGGAAGTTCGTTACGTGTTGATGTCGGTCACAGTCATGTGGTCTTCTTGCGGTTCTGTCCCTGTTCCCTTGTACGCATGGTCATGATTGATGATACCGGCATGACTGTTTCCACATGGCCTCGTTCTTTGATGAGATTTGAAATTCCATGCCTTTGTTCTCCGTGTGTGTTTTTTTCCGACCCAACATTTCGTTTTTCACTATTTCGATTCTCGGAAGCCTTGCCTTCAATGTGTTACGGAGCTACGTTTGAGGCATTTGTCTTTTAATCTCTCTGCACTGTGTTGCTGACTCCATAGGGAATGTACTGGCGAATGGCACTTTGCACTCCTGCCATTAGATGGAGAATGGCACGTTGCGTGACGAGCCTTACCTCACGGGCACTTGGAATGAAAAGCAAGATGAGGAGATTCCCGAGCCCAGGGAGGGGAATCTCTCATCTCACTTAAATAGCAGTTCAGGGGGCATGGTTGGGACGAACTTCCGTCGACCCCCAATGGACGTGCAGTTAGATTTCTTTGTACTGGTCCCCAGCGGGACCGCGAACAGCGATGAGATGGATGTGAAGTATCAGCCTTAAGGAACTCTGAAGGTTCAGCATGACACTAGGGATCAAACAGACCCTGCTGAACCTTCACAGGCTGGCTAGGTGTTTGCTGGGGTTAGTTTGGCCGTTTGGTGTGAGAGCAATATGGTTCTGGCAGGAACCTAAAGAGCAGATTAAATTATGATTCCTCTTATTAGACCATCCCTTATTTATTAGTTTGCCTCAACTGGCACTCAGTTGTTTCAATATATTCACTCAGAAACTCTGGTAAATTAGAAAGAATGAAACATTTTGTGTACTCACAACTCTTCCTATATAAAATAAACATACTATTTTGTTTAAATGTTAACTTGTTACATTACTGATCTAAACTGGTAGATCAGCTTATGCTTAAGTAACTCACTGGTTACACAGAAAACTGACAGACTTCACTCTTAACTGCTAACTTCTGAATGCATAACTCTATCTCATGGACAGAACACCAGCTGGATATGTCTGTGAAGATTCTCACTCATCTGGGTAGGTTTATCTGGAAGTTGAGTCACATCAATTGGACTTCTTTTTCTTGAGAGATTGAAACGTTTTACTGCTCATCCAAACAGCTTCGTCAGTCTGAAGAAAGCTGAAAATAGTGGGGAAAAGAACTCCTTAATAGAGAGGCTTGGCTTTCTTCTGAGGAGTAGAGAGAACAATTGACTGCTACTGACTTGACTGAGCGCAGGAAGGTCCAGGAAGGTCCCTCTCACCTAAATAAAATAAAGTAAAACAAACCCCTTAGGCATCATATGTAGGTTGCTGCATTCCAACATACTTAAGGAAGATTTTCACCTGGCCCAAGAGTTCTCCCACCTAACCCTACTTTGCTTCAAAAATCAGAGAAGGCCATGTCTTTTCAGTTTTTCATGTTTGTATGGTGGCCACAGTATATCTTGAAATTTAAAGAGATGTTTTCACAGGCAAGGGATTATAAGGCATGACAGGTGTGCACAAATGTCTTTTAAAATATGCAAGATACAAAAAAGGAGGCAAATCTGATAGAGAGAGACCCAGGTTACTTGTACAGGAAAGCTGTCATGTAGTCTGTGTGTTTTGTGCTATTTTGGATTTTCACGAACTCTTGTTTGCTTGTTAGCAAAAATTTGCCCATTAGTGACAAACAGGGAGGCACGCATATATTCTTTTCCATTTCATGTCCAGAACTTGTGGAGGAAGAAAGTTATTTATTTATTTATTTGCTTGCTTTCCCATTTCTTTTTCCCATTTCTTTAAATCATTCCTATGACTGCTACCAGAGAGGCTTGCATATATTATTTATTTATTATTTATTTATTTATTTATTTATTTATTTTATTTATTTATTATATTTATATCCCGCTTATCTTCAATTTGAACTCTACACTTGTATACCGCCCCATTCCCACAATGGGGACTCTGGGCGGTTTACAGTATCAAAATTAAAACAGCAAAAACAATATACCCTTCATAAGCCTCTTCTGTTCTTCAGGCCTAATTCATACCTACAACCTAATAGCCAGGGAGTGCAGGGAGAACAGTATGAGCAGTGGGAAGAAGAAGAAGAAGAAGAAGAAGAAGAAGAAGAAGAAGAAGAAGAAGAAGAAGAAGAAGAAGAAGAAGAAGAAGAAGAAGAAGAAGAAGAAATAAAGTCACAAAAGTCATGATGGCCATCTGAGATGGTCATCCATAGTTCATGGAGACTATGGATACAATGCTGGTCAGGCATCAGTTGGGGAAAGTCAACTAGAGTCTTAGTGGATTGGAGTCTCTTTGGGAAGGTAGGTCTTCACTATGTAATTTTGACTCAAAAAAGAAAAGTGTTCTGCTTATTTACCGCCCCATACCACTACAAGTAGTCTCTGGGCGGTTTACAATTTTTAATTACAGTGTGCAGGCTACACATTGCTCCCCCCCCCAGCAAGCTGGGTACTCATTTTACCGACCTCGGAAGGATGGAAGGCTGAGTGAACCTTGAGCCTGCTACCAGGGATTGAACCCAGGTCGTGAGCACAGTTTTAACTGCAGTACAGGCATTTAACCACTGCGCCACGAGACTCAATATGAGACCCTCCAGGAAAAAAGCAAACCAACAAAAGCTCCAAATCACACAATTATTGTTTGGCCCTTTCACTGCATCCAAAATGAGTTGAAACATTGAATGGTTCCAATTCTAGACTGCAGCAGATCCTCTAGCATCATTTACCACACTAGCTGGGGAGTCAGAGAACTCTGAAAAGGGCTTAATTTTCTGTTGCTCATGAACTGCTGGATAGCTCAGCAGTTTAGGGGTCTGACTTCAGAGCCTGAGGATGGAGTTTCAATTCCCCACTGGGAGGGAATTGGGGGACCAACTGTCCATGTGACAGTTCATTATGGTTCAACAAACCACAAACCATAAAAATGTCTTCAAGTGATCATACAAATCGATTTGTCACTTTGTGATGGTTTTTTTTTAAATAAAGAAAGCTCATGGCTGTCTTAAAAAAACTGACAAATATAAAGGAACAAATATTTTAAAAATCAGCAGCATTTTTGAATATCGGAATTCATTGTTTTATTGGTCCCCAGCTAGTTCCACCTTGACAGGAGCTGGACACGATGATCCATAGCACAACTTCCAGCTCTGTAGTTCTAACGTCATTCATGTATGCATTCATTCATGCATGGACGTGAAATCCTCTTCCAAGACACAGAGGTACTGGACAACACCAGCAATCACTAAGTCAGACTATACAGAGAAGCCATTGAAACCAACAAACGCCAGCACAGCTTCAGCTGAAAAGAAGAAAGTCTAAAAATCAACAATGCCTGGCTCCCAGTACTGAAAGCTACAGCTTGGAAAAGATAAATGTTCCACACCCAGCCACAAGCACCAGTGATCACTTCACACAATAGAACAGCTAATGACCCCAATCAACCACAGAGACAAGTCAACCCTCCCTTATTATTTATTTATTTATTTATTTATTTATTTATTTATTTATTTATTTATTTATTTAACTTATATGCCACCCACTACCCAAAGGTCTCTGGGCGGCTTATAATCCAAAGAATAAAACAATTTAAAATAGTTAAAAGTAAAATATCAATAAATCATCAATAAAAACCTTACACTAAAATCATTATCCTAAAATTTTCATCAGCGGACCCACAGTCTATATTATATCAATTAAAAACCTTCTGGAACAGGAAGGTTTTCACCTGGCGCCGGAATGTAATCAGTGTTGGCACCAGGCGGATCTCGATCGGGAGGGCATTCCATGGCTTGGGAGCAGCTGCCGAGAAGGCCCTATGTCTACAAGCCATCCCTCTCACCTTCTTGAGGGATGGCTCTTTAAAAAGGGCCCCCTGGCTCAATCTTAATTGCCGGGTACATTCGTATGGAAGGAGGTGGTCCTTCAGGTATCTAGGTCCTAAGTTGTTTAGGGCTTTGTATGTCAGAACAAGCACTTTGAATTCGGCTCGGACAGCAACTGGTAACCAATGTAGGTTTACGCAGAATCGGTGTGATGTGATCTCTGGCGGCCCCACCACTTACCAGCCGCGCCGCACGATTCTGAACCAGTTGCAATCGCTGGACCATCTTCAAAGGCAGCCCCACATAAAGCGCATTGCAGTAATTACAGTGAAACTCTTAACGCAGAGCACAGAGAGAACTCCTAGCTCTCTGAGCTCCAGCCCTCTGAAGATGCCAGCCACATAGTCTGCTGAAACATCAGGAAGAAGAACTTCCAGAACACAGATAATCAACCCGAAAAACTCACAACAGTCACCATTCATTCATTGTTAACATATCTCAGAGTGGCTCCTCCATCACAAAAATATCCGACTCACCTATGCATCTCTGGTGGATCAGCTGAGTGCTCCAACCCCAAGAGAGGCCCAAAAGGTATCAACAAAGAGCCGGGCCTTCATGGAAGTTGACCCTTGGCTGTGGAACACCCTCCTGGCTGTTCAGGCTGGCTTACCCAGGCTCAACCTCTAAATGATGCATGTTCATGCCACTGTTCCGCTTCTGTTAATTGGGCTTGTATATCTGCTCGATTTTATTGTCTTTTTTCTTTCTTTCACACTCACAATGTAGATATTACAATACTCTTTTTATCTACATTTGGTTATTTTTGAGTAGGGATGGGCACCAAATGAAAAATGACATGGCATTTCATCTTTTTGTTAGGTAATGAAATGAAACAAAACAAACTGAGGACATGCCATGTTGTAAGTTATGAAACAAATAGGGTGTTTTTCAATTGAAGCAAACTGATTTGTTTCTCTGTAAAATGTATGCCCTGGGTCCTAGAGACCCCACATTTGGTGTGATCTATCCAGGGGCTCTCCCCATTACACCCTCCAAATTTGGAGTGATTTGGGGTTCAGGGGGCCGAGTTATTCAACTTCAAAATGGATGCCCTGGAAAAAGCATTTCTAAGGACCACTTTCTGTGCTTGGAAATACTGCTCCCAGGCAGCTAACAGCATGAAAATTGCTGTGGACCTTTCTCAATCACTCCCCTTTAAACACCCCAAATTTGGAGAGGTTTGGGTACAAGGGCCCAAGTTATTCAACTCCAAACCGGGTGCACCCAGCAAAAAAACTTTTGTAATTTTAAAGTACTTGAGAATACTGATCCCAGGCACCTAGTAGCATGGAAATGGCCGTGGGGCATCCTCTAACTCTCCCCTTAAAGCACCCCAAATTTGGAGAGGTTTGGAGGTTTGAGGTTTGGGGAGAGTCCAAGGAAGTTACCCACCAAATTTGGTGCCGCTAGGATCTGGGGGAGGGGTTATAGAGAAATGAATTGTTTTGTTACCATTTTGTATGATTAGTAACAAAACAAAATGAAACACAATTTTTCCTTTTCGTGCCCATCCCTATTCTTGAGCGTATTTGTCTACACAAATACTGTTAATTTGGTTTTTATTTTTGTCTTTCTTTTTTTTAATCATTGCACTTTATGATATTGCATTTTAGCATATTGTAGCCGTCCAGAGCGGCCTCCGGGCCAGATAGTCTTTGCAGTATAGAACTCAAATAAATAAATAAATAAAATGCAAATGTGTTTTTGGCTGTAACCAGATTGAGGATCTAATTCATTATTTACTGCATTGTCCTCTTTATAAAAATCCTAGAGAAAGATTTTTGTCACCTATCATTCAGCTGTTTTCTAATTGCACCACCATGGAAACAGTAACAGGATTGCTTGCTGATACGCAGATGTATATTACATGTGCGGTAGCACAATTTGCACTGGCAGCTAAGAAATTGAGGTCTCAGTTTGTCAAGAAACTTACTGCCACATAAATGTTGTATATAGTTGACTGTGATACTACATTATTATTCTTGGATTGGATTTTACTGGGTTCATGGTAATTACCTGTTTTAACTGAATTTTATCTGCTGGTTTGTATATTGTAAAGGCCTGTGGTCAGAAACATTAAAGTTTGTGAGAATTGGTTTGTTACTATTTTGTTTCGTATGATTTTTTTTAAAAAAATTCATTAGTAATTAAACAAAACGAAACACAATTTTTCCATTTTGTGCCCATCGCTATTCTTGAGTGTATTTGTCTACACCAATACTGTTAATTTGGTTTTGATTTTTGTCTTTCTGTTTGTTTTTATCATTGCACTTTATGATATTGCATTTTAGCATATTGTACCCTCCAGAGTGGCCTCCAGGACAGATCGTCTTTGCAGTATAGAAATCAAATCAAATCAAATCAAATAAATAAATAAATAAATAAATAAATAAATAAATAAATAAAGTTTAGGATTATTTCTGGATTTCTCCACTTTTCGAAGGATTCCAACACAAGATCACAACAGGCCTTATCTCCCAGCAGGCAGTGCACTGAAATGCCATTTTGCCTTGGCCTCATGGCTTCACCCTTCAATCAAAAGTCTGTGAAGCAAGGAAAGTGTGAGCCGCACCACCAGGCTTCTTCTATCTTGAGCCTTCTTCCTTCGTTCCTCCACACAAGATGTCATGATGTTTCACATCTGGTTGCGTTAGTCCCCTCATCATTTCTCGGGCAGCCTGCTCAGTTTGACACAACATAATACCACACGTCTGAAATAATATGTCAGAATAGGAAAATAAGAAATGTGGAACTTTTTGACCTTGGCATTTCAGCTCGGGGGGGGGGATTTTTCAAGCAGAGTGCTTATTTCCCCCTCCCCCTGCCGCCATTTCTCCTCCTCAGCCTCTTGTCTTAGAATTGGCTTGATTATATGAAAGTTAATTTCTTCACTGTGTGCTAAGATTAAATTAAGCCAGGCAGGCCTCTGAGAGAACATTGCTTACAGCAAGGAAAAAGAAGCCACGTCGGCTTCAGTTCTTATAAAATACGAAAACAATCACAGCACAAGGCTCTCTAGCCATTATCTTCATCCTCATAACTCAGAAAGATGTATTTTATTTTTGAAAGATGTTACAGTCCACTGCAATCACTTGCTTTGATGCAGCCCAGCTTGTGTGCCATTGAGCGCACAGAGGCAGATATTAAAGACAACAGATTTTAAGAGAAGCGGGGAATGAGGGCAGTAGTTTATCGATCTTTGGGGGACTGAA